>CM045890.1:6822556-6827556 GCA_025169545.1 Anguilla japonica | reverse complement strand
ACGTACCTCACAGCTCTGCCACCGGTTGGGAATGTTGGGCCGGAGCTTCTGGTCGCACACGACCTTGCGCATCTCCTCCACCGAGGGGTCCGACTGCACCAGGTCGTAGTACGGCAGCTGGTAGTCCTCGTGGATGCCTGAGGGGAGGGGCGAGAGCCAACCGTGAGGCCCGGAGGCGTTAGGAGGGCGGGGCTAATCACGGGGGGGGAGGAGCTAAAGGAGCGAACCACAGTGCTAAACAGAGAAGGGCAGGGCTTGAAGGCCCAATCACAATGCTACATTCGGAGGGGAGGGGCTACACGTCAAACCACAGTGACACACTGAAGAGGGCGGGGCTAATCACAGGGGAGGGGCTACACATGTGAATCCAGTGTTATATGGAGAAAGGCAGGGCTAAAATGCCCAATCACAATAATGCTTATTCAGAGGGGAGGGGCTACATGTGTGAACCACAGTGTTACACAGAAGAGGGCAGGGCTAAAAGGCCCAATACACATGTGAACCAGTGTTATATGGAGAAAGGCAGGGCTAAAAGGCCCAATCACAACAGCACATTCAGAGGGGAGGGGCTACAACTGCAAACCACAGCCTTACTGAGGAGGAACAGGGAAAAACTGAACAGCAACCGTCAGTTACAATGCCGCCCAACGGACAGATCCACTGTAGAGCGGCGGTGATCCACGAAGCCCCGCGAAGCCGAGGCGCGCGTCTGACTGGCTGAGCCGGGAACACGTGCTAACGAGGTTAGCGCGCTATCGGGCTGGCCGGCGAAACCGAGCGACCCGGCAGCAGCGATCCGCAGCGCGGCGGTAACAACGGGAGCGGCGGCGGGGCCGCCGGCGTCCCGCGGCGGGGGCGGAGATTTAACCGGATAAACCGAGAATTCATTTAACGCCGTAATGTCATTACGGGCCCGAGGCTTACGGTCACATGGGCATTACGGTCCAATGGGCTCGCAGCCTGATGCGTGCGCGCGCGCAGGCCGATCGATTGCGCTCGGCCCCGCGGTGAAACTCGAGCTCGTCTTCAAACGAGTCCCCCGCACGCCGGAGAGCCGACCGCGACCCGCGCGCGAGAGGAGGGAGGAGCTGCCGGAGGACGGGCGCGCACGGACACGGAATGGCCGCGCTCGCCAGCGAAGGGGGGACTCTTCGCCGACTCGATGGAGGCGACATAGCTCAGGAGGTAAGAGTGATTGTCTGGCAGTCGGAGGGTTGCCGGTTCAAACCCCGCCCTGGGCGTGTCGAAGTGTCCCCTGAGCAAGACACCTAACCCCTAACTGCTCTGGCGAATGAGAGGCATCAATTGTAAAGCGCTTTGGATAAAAGCGCTATATAAATGCAGTCCATTCACCATTCACCATTCGATGGATTCGAGAAGCCCGTAAAGAGCTGTCGATCACGGGCCCGTCCGGACCAATCGAATTATTCCGCCCTGAGAAGGCCGGTGAGTCACCGAGCGCCGCGCGTCGCAGCTCGCCGCGTTCTCCTCACCGCGCGCGAATCGGCCGCCGGGTCACGTGACCCGGCAAGCTGCCAATCACACGCAACGCTGTAGGAGGGCTGAGGGTGACGCACAAGTGGCTTTCCTGACCAATTCACTCAGAAAACACAAAATGGCCGCCACGCACAGGGGGCTTGTAGGTTACAGGACTACAACAACAAATCTGAAGACGGAAACCGCCAAACACGTCAGTTCAAATTAGCGTTAAGAAACCACATTTCCGTTCACAGCAGCGAAGAGAAACTCTGATATCAACTCGATGTCAGTTGGTTAGCTTCTTCCCGTTAATACAAACTACAGATGCAACCTGGTTCTCACCCAGCGTTTGCGAGGGCGACGGTGAGGGCATCGGCACGCCGCAGGCCAACACCGCCGTCCCGCTACCTCCAGCTCATGACTAACGGGCACGCGGGCGGCACTGGGCTGGGCGGGACCTCCAAAAACAAACATTTACACGGCGTGGCCCCTCCCAGCATTCAATGCACACTCGCTCCCAAAAACGTGGAAGGTGGAAAGTCCAGGGGTCAGACAGTGAGAGTCCTGCCGTGTGTTTCAGCCACCCATGAACTCGCTTCACTGATCGGCTCTACCTCCTGGCTGAAGAACTGCGCTAATTAGAAAATCCAGGTGACTGGAACAAAATACTGGGGAGGACTGTGGCTAAAATGGGGGCGGGGCCACTAGGGCTGAGAATAGGGCGGGGCTTCTAGGGCTGAAACGAGGGGCGTGGCTTCTAGGGCTGAGAGGGGGGCGGGGCTTCTAGGGCTGAAACGGGGGGCGTGGCTTCTAGGGCTGAGAAGGGGACGGGGCTTCTAGGGCTGAGAGGGGGCGGGGCTTCTAGGGCTGAGACAGGGGGCGGGGCTTCTAGGGCTGAGACGGGGGGCGGAGCTTCTAGGGCTGAGAGGGGGGCGGGGCTTCTAGGGCTAAAATGGGGACGAGGCCTCTCGGGCCGATCCTCACCGCCGATGGAACACCTCCGGGCGATTTCCCAGAACACCAGGCCCATGGCGTAGATGTCGGCCCTCTTGAAGGACTCGAAGTGCTTCATGTTTATGGAGTCGTCCAGAACCTCCGGGGCCATGTACCTGACGAGAGAGAGAGGAAAGCGCACGGGGTTTTAACAACAACAACGATAACAGCGGCGACAATAACAATAACAAAACACAGCTTTGTAAAACAGCTTATGTATTTAAAGCGCGGATCGCACTTAACATCTGCCAGCCGCGTCACACTTACAGCAATTAATCCTGAATATGAATCAGCAGGACGTAGCGTCTATGCTCTCCCCGCGAACACAACACGCTGTTTTCCCCACAAACGGGTCTTACTCCGCACCTTTCGCCGCAGTCGGGCAGAAAATTATTCAGACTGTTAAAAGCGTTCGCTCCGGGTTTGTGAAAAACGTTCCGGTTGCGGGCAGCGAGCCCAGCGTACGCCCCGCAGAACGGGTCTCGTTTGGTTTCCACTTAAAAAAAAATAAAATATCGAGCTTTTTTTTTTCCCCCTGGCATTGGCTTTTTAAAAAGAGCTGTGCCTCTGTGTCTGTGCGCTCAATAGAAAGCAGTGCACTGTGGGACCTCAGACTCTCCAGCGCTTCTTGGGAGTCCGGTCATGGCCGATGGTTTGAATTAATCTATCTGCATTCAAACCGAACTGAACTTCTCAAATGAAACCAGGGACTTGTTAGAACCACGCCCCCCCCCCCCCCCGGCTACTCAAATCAGACCACTGCCCCTTCAAAGAGGAGACCTCGTAGCCGGAGAAACAGAAAATCCCAGAATGCATTGCTCCATTGTGTTTATAAGCAACGGTCCCAGCTGTTTAAAATGCAAGCAATTTTGAAGGAGGAAGCACAAGATAATGCAGTCTTATCATTCCGGGCAGGTTTGCTCCATGTCAGAACATGGAGACCGTTTAAAGCAGACAATTAACATGGGGGCTAAATTTAGAGATAATAAACTCCAGGAATGACTAATGATGCGAACAGCGGTCCGGTCCCAAGATCCCCAACGACGCTGCAACCCTTCTGTCAAACGCAAGGTCTGCGTGCGAACCACCCTCGCACACACACACAATACACTTCACACACAACACACGAAACCCACACATACACACACACTATACACTACACACACAACACACTGCACACGAAACCCACACATACACACACACTATACCCATACACACATACACACTTACCACCCTCGCACACACACACACACAAAATACACTACACACACAACACACTGCACACGAAACCCACACATACACACACACTATACCCATACACACATACACACTTACCACCCTCGCACACACACACACACAAAATACACTACACACACAACACACTACACACGAAACCCACACACACACACACACTATACCCATACACACATAAACACACACACACACACTATACCCATACACACACACACACACACACACACACTTACCACCCACACACACACTATACCCATACACACACAACACACTATACACACACACACACACACAAAATACACTACACACACAACACACTGCACACGAAACCCACACATACACACACACTATACCCATACACACACACACACACACACACTTACCACCCACACACACACTATACCCATACACACACACACACACACACAGACGCACTTACCACCCACACACACACACACTCTACCCATACACACACAACACACTATACACGAAACCCACACATACACACACACTATACCCACAAACACACACACACACACACACACTATACCCATACACAGACACACACACACACTACACCCATACCCACACACACACACACACACACTAAACACTCCACCCATACCCACACACATGCACACACGCACACACCCGCACACTCCATATTTCGCCGAACAGTCAGAGAGAGTAACCGAAGCCATGTGCTGTCCCATAATGCAGCAGGCGGAACAGATGTCCGTGTTTCCCCAACAACAGCCATGTGTGAGAAATGACTGGAGTCTGGCCAGGACAAGACTCGCATCGCAAAGTTTTGAGTTGTGGTTTTTTTGTTTTCCCCCCGGTGCTTCACGAAGGCCAAATCAGCCGAACAGGGCTGGAAACGGCTCTCTGACGGAAGCTCTTGGATCAATCTTCAATGGGGAGTGTGTTTTAAACACAATGTGGGGAGATGAAAATGAACTCAGCGCAGAGGAAGGAGCCCAGACGACTGATCAGAGGAGAACATCCAAATATGGACACAAACAAGCACACAGGCGAGGAAGAACTGCTGCGGCTGCACACGCACATACACAAATATGCAGTCCACACACACGCACACACACACACACACACACACACACGCACACACACACACACACACACACACACGTTTGCACGAGCAGCTGGACAGATGCACACACGCACATGCTCGCACGAACACACACACACACGCACACAGTCCACACACACGCACACATGCACAGACACATGCGTGCACACACGCACACACACAC
>CM045890.1:6800056-6820056 GCA_025169545.1 Anguilla japonica | reverse complement strand
TGTGTGTGTGTGTGTGTGTGTGTCGCCAGCTGTGACACACACCCGTGTGATGTGTGTAGCCAGTGAGGCGGTCATGCAGACCGCACGGAGGACCGCTCGGATGGATGACACAGACCGCGTTCGTCCCCTAACAGACAGACAGAGGAGCCGGGCGCTCGTGACTCAGGGATAAGTCACGGACCGCTGCTCGGCACGTATAATAGCTTCTGGAGCAGCCGCTGCTCCTCAGTATCTCTCACGCACTTCACTGATAACGCAGCGAGCGCTTTCTCACACCGCTTCCAGTCAACAGCGCGAGACCCAGCAGAAATGAGCCCTGGGAAAAAAAAAAAAACGCATTTCCTGAGAGAGAGAGTCGGCCGGACGCCCGTCAAACGGGCCAATCAGGTTAGTTACCAAAGTCCAATTCCATTTTTGCTAATCTAATGAACAAGTACATTTTAATTTCAGGATAGATAGTCAACTGAAGTTATGGGACGGCGAACTGTTATTATTTTTTTAAACAAGATTAGGCACTGCATTATACACAAAAGCAAAGGGAATCCCATCTCTGTCTGTACCCCTCTCTGAGCTATCTGAATGAAAAGGAAAAGTACATATCGAAAAAAACGAGTAAAAGATAGCGATTTAACAATTATTTGTGTACAAAAATTCTGCAGACAGAGAGAGAGACGGAGGCGAGGATTCAGAGCCTGAAGACTACGGCGAATGTTATTTTTTAAATTGTGGTAAACAAAGCCCTTGGACTGAAAGCGAGTAAAAGACCAGCGCTACGGGGGGAGGAGGGGGGGCGGAGCCACCGGGACCCGGGCCAATGGGACGGCGGCGGCGCTGACCTTTGTTGTCGGCGGCGATGAAGCCCAGGATGTTCTCGTGCCGCAGCATGACGGTCTGGTAGATCTCGGCCTCGCGGAACCAGGAGCGCTCCTCGCGGGAGGAGAAGATCTTCACCGCCACCTCCTCGCCCCGCCACCGGCCCCGCCACACCTCGCCGAAGCGCCCCTTCCCGATGCTCTCCTGGAGGATGATGGTCCTGGCGATGGTGCGCTGGACCAGCAGGGGGAGGCCTGCGGGGGGGGGGGGGGTAAACAAACGCATGTTCACGCAGCTGCTCACGCCCACAGTTCCCCGCAGACGGCTCAGCCAATCAGCCGATCGGCAGTCACGGGCCACCGTGACGCTATTCGCTCGCTCACTCTGCTCACAGATAGCTGACCGCTCGGTCACCGTGGTAACCGCACGAGCTCAGCGATCCTTCACCAGCTCACTCACCTGCACTCTTTCAATTAGGCCCCACTACAGCAGGGAGAGCTGCACTCAGAACTTACTGATCCTACAGACGCACACACACACGCACACACACACACACACACACACACACACACACACACAGACGCTCGCAGACACACAAACGGTCTCCTTCAGGGTATCAGAGGTCCCCTGTCCCACAGGCCCGTGGCTCTTTTATCAAGATACACACTTTTGCTGGACCTTTTAAAGCACAACTCGCCCGGCTAGGCCATTAGCCCATCCCCCAAGATGCACTTCTCAAACACACACGGGGTTTTAGCCCCTTCAGAACGAGCAGGCCTGTCGGAGTGTCTTCTCCCCACTCTGAGTCAGCGTTCTAGAATTCCACTGATTTCGGTTTAGCCGGGTGATTGTGACATCAGCGGCAAAATGTTGGGTTGAGAACATTCTGATCGGGCCTCTGTGACCTCACAGCTGAGGGGCGGGGGAACAGCGCCGGCCCACACCGCAGTCCCTCCTGGCACATCTCGCCCTGGTTTCCGCGGCGACGGAGCGCGTGACAGCCTCGGGCCCCCCCCCGTCCGTCCGACAAGGTCACCTTTCCTCCCTGGCCCGGCCTCCGATTGGCCGACGCACGGCGACGCGCCGCGCGTCTCTCTCTTTATGTGCGTCCGCCGTGGTCCTCTTCTCGGCCGGCAGGGAAAACTCTGAGCTGGGCTTCCGCTGAAGGTTCGAGTGCGTACGGCGACCTGAGAGAGCAGCACCGGGCTTCTGACCCCCCCCCCCCCCGTCCTTCAATAAAAACAAGACCACCAAGCCGCTCTCACAGTGCACCACCTACAAATAAAGATCCCCGAGCAATCTCCTCTTCTTCTTCTTCAGCCTGATAGAGAAAAAGCTATTGCTTCCTTCTCGTTCACTTCAGGCACAAAATGAAGACGCAGGCTTTACTTTTTTATTTATTTTTTTTTTTTTTCTTCAAATTTATAGACGGGAAGATAATAAAAGTGCCTTCAGAAGTATTGGAAAAAAAAAAAATCTGAAGTGCACAGAAGTTCAGAAAGTGTGACGCTGAACACTAGGCATCAAAGACGAAAGGTCCAAGGCACTCTTCTTTTCCAGAAAAAAAAGATATAAAAAGGCTGATGATGGAATACCTGCTTTAATGAAAATGTCCTCCCTGTCTGAGGCACGGAACTCCTACAGGCACGGAGGAACCGGCCTCGAAATGAGCCTTATCAAACACTCCCTCAGTATGAGGACTGCTGCATTCAGGACAACTCACTACACATGCTCAATATACGCAGAATAAATTAGACTCAAACGTCTGAGCGTTTCCTTTCCTTTGCTCTTCATCAGTATCTATTTGGGGGGAAAAAAAAAATAAAAATGATTATGAACTGCAAAGGGTTGAGACTCGTAGTTTTAACTCAAAAAAAAGGCAAGGGGCACAGTGCTCTCTTGCGAAAGCACGGAAATCCACACGTCCCCCCTCGTTTACATCAAACGTCTTATGGCCAGAGGTTTGAGGCCCCGGCTCTTCTTCTGTGGTAGGGGCAGACGGACGGGATCACAGAAGAAGAGGGACGGGTCCTCCGAATCACGAGGAGCGCAGCTGGCCGCTAACCGCCAGCCGCTGTCTGTTACTAAGAGGACGTCTGCGCCGTTTTTTTCCGGGAACTGGTGTTTTTAATTGCCGCGATGAGTCAGAGGCTACGCATCCGAATACGGGTTGAAAAAAAGATAATAAGCTATTATATTTCTGAAATTGCATGTTCCGGAGAGGAACGCAGGTTTAACCTCGCTGATGCCCGTGCATTTCTGAAACGGGCGGGTACCAGACAAGGTCCATGCAGAAAATGAGACAGACCTGTTAACTGTCAATGCCACAGACCGCTATGACACACACACACACACACACACACACACTCTCTCTCTCACACACACACACACACACACACACACACACACACACACATTTCTTGCTATACACACACACACACACCCACTACATTCATTCCGTAACACTCTAATCCTCAACACCACACACCCCAACCACTAGATGCCTACACCCTAACACACACCTTAACCCTAACCCTACACCCAAGTCCACACCCTAAGTCCTAACCTAACACCTCTTGAACTTGTGGGGACCAGCAACACAAGGTCCCCACACTTGCGTAATTTTCTCTCATCTTTCTATCCTTGTGGGGACATTTGGTTCTCACAAAGATAGTAATACATGTCCACACACACACACACACACACACACACACACACACACACACACACACAGTACCAGCAATGCCACAGACAGCTATAACACACACACACACACACACACACACACACACTCTCTCTCTCTCTCTCACACACACACACACACACACACACACACACACACTCTCTCTCTCTCTCTCTCACACACACACACACACACACACACACTCTCTCTCTCACACACACACACACACACACACACACACACACACACACACACACTCTCTCTCACACACACACACACACTCTCTCTCTCTCTCACACACACACACACACACACACACACACACTCTCTCTCTCTCACACACACACACACACACACACTCTCTCTCTCACACACACACACACACACACACACACACACACACACACACTCTCTCTCTCTCACACACTCACACACACACACACACACTCTCTCACACACACACACACACACACACACACACACACTCTCTCTCTCTCTCACACACACACACACACACACACACACAGCGGGGCTGACCTGAGCCCGAGCCGGAGGTGGTCATGTCGTAGATCAGGTCCTTGAGGGTGGTGCCGTCGGCCAGGAAGGGGTGGTCCAGGGAGGGGTCCTCCTCGCTGGGCACGCGGTGGTGGATGACGGCCCGGCTGTGGCAGACGCAGAAGACCAGCACCAGCACCACGCACAGCGCGCACACGGGCACCGCGATGGCCGCCGCCAGCACCACCGCCCCCATCGGCGCCGGCCTGGGGGTGGGGACTGGGGGGGGGGGGGAGAGAGACACGCCCGTTACACAAGAGAGAGAGAGAGAGAGAGAGAGAGACACGCCCTCGTTACACGAGAGCCCCCGGCCCATCCACGTCCCCCCCCCCAACAAAGTTGTGCATCTGTCACTCCAATAACAAAAAACTGAACTGAACACTGAGAAAGCGAGCGAGCGAGCAAGAGAGAAAGAGAGAGAGAGAGAGAGAGAGAGAGAGAGAGAGATGGGAAGAAGGGGACAGAGAGAGAGAAAGAGAGAGAGAGATAGGAAGAAGGGGACAGAGAGAGAGATGGGAAGAAGGGGACAGAGAGAGAGAAAGAGGGAGCGTAGACAGAAACAGAGGGAATGAAGCAATAAATAAATGAAGTAAGGAAGAATGGGGATACAGATACATAAGATTTACACAGAATAAAGGGAAGGAGATACACCACAGGATATCGTACTTATGATAAAGGGAAAGAGATACATAGGATATATCACTGCACTGGGAAACACAAAACTAAATCAAAAAATTAAATCTCAATTAACTGCGGTAATTTAAACTGCCACTGGCAAAGATTTGGGCCAGACCCCAAATCAAATTTAGCATCTGGCAATCCAATCAACACGCAGTTTTGAGCCAAAATGGCCACCGCAAAAAATGCACAGCTAATTATCCAGCGCGACAGGTGCGCAGTGAGCATTCAGAGCCAAAATGGCGTCTGTGCATTGCAGGCACGCACGCTGGAGGCTGATGAGAGCCAGGCTGCCACCGTGAAAGGGAGCCGAGGTCCTTGGATGTTGGTCTTCGTGAAAATGCAGTCTGTTACGAAACGGCACTTAGCATGCTGGAAAAACAGGCTCTCTCCGGTCCGCACAAGAACGCTCCGATGCAATATTCATGGGGCAAACTTTCGGGAAACCGGGCAGAAACTTTCAGCTCGCAGGGCGCCGCGGCAACGCTGCTGAGATCTGCCCGCGTCGTCCGGACAACAGAGCGGACCCCGCGGTCGAATCGCGCGGCCCGGTCAGAGGTCAGCTGACTCGTCCGCTTCGATTACCCGGACGGGTGCGTCAGAGCGCTTCACCTCGCAGTCTGTCGCGGGGGAGGGGGGGGGGGACAGAGTTCGCTGGAAGGCTGTTTGTCCATAACAGATGACTCTTAAAAAAAAAAAGCACATTTTGGGGAGAGGGACTGGCTCTGCCTGTCTGCTTTTATCTCACTACCGCAGATCTGCAGCACGTAACACAGAAAGCAGCTGAATAATGAAGAGTGCCACGTCTCCTGCTTTCAGCAAGCTCTCGACGAGGTACTGTCCCTAGTACTCTCCACCCCCCCCCCCTCTCTTACACCCACAGGTTACCCAAACCGAGGTCCTGGGACCCCTGGAGGTCCACAAAGAAATTCCACAGAGAAAGGAAATATAGTTTTGCCTTCAGGAACAATTTATTTATTGATTCTCAGATTTAATTAAGTACACGTCATCCGATGTCTTATCCATAAAAAGGGCCGGTGTGTGGGTGCAGGTTTTTCTGTTTTGGCCCAGCATCCAATTCTACTAATTAACTAAAACAGTCTTCAGTCAAGACCTTGAGTAGTAGAATCAGATGTCATTCTAACGCTGATGTCACAATCGCTACAATCGGTGACTGAAAGCAACGGAGTTCTAGAACACTGAATTAGAATTTTGGGGGGAAAAGAGAAAAGAAAAGAAAAAAAAAAAACTCTTCATTCAAGGGGGTTGACCTGACAGTCACCTCCCCCCTTCCTCCTTTTCACAAACACGGGGAGCTCTGACAGCAGGGAGGGGGGGCGTGAGAGCCAGAGGCACAGGTCTGAGCAGCCCCCCCCCCCCACGCCCCACCCCCGTCACCTCACACGTCCGTGTGCAGACTGCAGCAAGGGGGGGGTGGCTCAAGGCCTCTGCCGAGACACGCCAGACAGGCCCCACCCGGCCCGGCCGTAGTGACCCCGTGGGATGCGGGAGGGAGGGCGGGAGGGGGGGCCTCGTCCGCGTTTTGACTAACATCGTCGTTGTGGCGACGAGCCTCACAGCAGCAGCGACGGTAGCCGTTGCGTTCGGAGACGACGACAGGACGCTAAATTCCGACAATTTTTCTTCCACTTCGTTTTTTTTTTTTTCTGAAAGGCAGCGATTTTTTTGGGAGCCCCCCCCCCCCCCACCCCATGCTGAGGAAGAGCGCTGAGGAAGAGGGCCGGCGATAACGCTGTGATGTTTAATTTAGCTGCCGTGGTAACCGCGGCCCTCCGGTTACCGCTTTTGTTTTCCCACTGGCTCCTGTCAATATTTTTCAAAGCGCCGCTCTTCACTCCAAACCGCTCTCTCAGCTCCCAGCACGTCTATTTGCGCATGTGGGCCCAGGGTGGCCACCGCGCTGGGCATCATGAGCACGGCTAACTGCTGAGGATTACCCCCCACAGCTACAGCCTGCACCCCCTGACTAGTGCATGCAGATACACACAGACACACACACACGCGCACACACAGACACACACAGACACACACATGCGCACACACCACACAAACACACGACCACACACACGCGCACACACACACACGCACGCGCGCACACACAGACACACACGCACACACACACACAGACACGAACACACGCGCACACACACACACGCGCGTGCGCACACACGCATGCGCGCACACACAGACACGCACACGCGCACACACACGCGCGCACACACACGCGGGCACACACACACACGCGCGCGCGTGCGTGCGTGCACACACTCTCAGGCCTACTCAGAGGCTACACAAACCCATACACACTCCCAGGCCTACTCAGAGGCTACACAAACCCATACCCACTCCCAGGCCTGTCTGAAGCCTACTCAGAGGCTACACAAACCCATACCCACTCCCAGGTCTGTCTGAAGCCTAATCAGAGGCTACACAAACCCATACCCACTCCCAGGCCTGTCTGAAGCCTACTCAGAAGCTACACAAACCCATACCCACTCCCAGGTCTGTCTGAAGCCTACTCAGAGGCTACACAAACCCATACACACTCCCAGGTCTGTCTGAAGCCTACTCAGAGGCTACACAAACCCGTACCCACTCCCAGGTCTGTCTGAAGCCTAATCAGAGGGTCACATCCTCCTTTCATAATTAACACCCTTCAGTAACTCAGCGATAGACAAACTCCCGGTGAAAACGCGGCCAATCAGAGCTTGCCATCCCTGACGAACCCAGAGATATCACAAGCGGGGAAAAAGCGCTCCCTGCGAGAGCCAGCTTCACGTTCAGCACTTACTGTACGAGCCTTTTACGTTAAAATCCCGTTTTAGAGACGAGCTTCTACGGTAAATAAAACACAACCATCCCGCAGTCTATCGCCCTGATCACGAGGCTGACAGCTGCTCAGGCCCTCAGGGAGAGAGGGATCGCGCTACGGTTTGCCAGCGTTTCACAACTTCAGGCTCAGTCCAGCACGGGGACTTGCAATCATTAACACGAAGGGCCGGGGGCGGGGGGGGGGGGGGGGGGGATCAATCTGCGCTTAAGGCAGCCACAGCAAAAAAAAAAAATATGTGCCCACATTACTGCTGACCTTTTCTCTTCCGCAGAAGAAACTGTTTTTACTAATGGAAAGGGTGCGTTTTTACGGTCGACCGTGTCGACGACTTCGCTGCGGTCGTGTGACCACGCTGAAATCGATGCGTCGCCTCGAAATCGCAAAAACTCGGTCCCGCCCCCCACGAGCAGCCTCGCCGACCGCAGGACAAGCGGATATCCACGTTACACACCAATGAAACAAACAAAACAAAAAAACCTTCTGGAGGTGGCAGGATTCTGGAACACAGGCTTCTCAATCATAATTAGCATGCATTTTAGCCATTATGTTATGCAACAGAAGCTTTACTTTTGGTCTGTATTTTCGTGAAGGATTTGACCAACAGATTTGTTTGTGATTTTCAATCGTAATTGTTTCAGATGAAGGGTTTTCAGGAAGACTATATTAAATAGAACCATATTATTCATTACAAATCAACAATGCTTCACAATTATACGGATTTGACTTGAAGGTATTCTAAGTATATTTTCTGTTTAAATAGCACCATCGTTTCACAGCAAGAAGGTGCTGGTTGCGCTAACCGGTGACCTAAACTGAACATAGGTATAGGAGTGTGCGAGTGAATGGTGTGTGTAGCCCTAAGATGGATGGCAACCTGTCCAGGGTGTATTCCTGTCTCTTGCCCAATGCATGCTGGGATAGGCACCCCCCCCCCCCCCCCCCCGGGTGCAGGCAGCGGACGGACGGGTGCGTGCTTATTCGTGCGCTCACCTATGAAGGCACTGAGGTCGGGGTCCTTGTTGCAGAAGTCGGTGTTGCAGCACAGGGGGTAGATGCCCGTGTTGTCCTTGGCGGAGGGGGCGCAGACGAAGGGCCGGTCGGGGGGGTAGAGGTCCGCCTCCTTCAGGCACATGGTGTGCCCATGCGTGTACTTGCCCCCCGACTTGTTCATGGAGACGTAGCAGAGGCCGTCCGTCACGCAGGTGGAGTTCGGGCACCGCGGACAGTGGCACTGCAGGCCTGGGGGGGGGAGGGGGGGTGAGAGAGAGAGAGAGGGAGGAGAGAGAGAGAGAGAGAGAGAGAGGGGGAGAGAGGGAGAGAGGGGGAGAGGGGGAGAGGGGGGAGAGGAGGGAGGGGAGAGGGGGGAGAGGGGGAGAGAGAGAGAGAGGGAGAGAGAGGGAGAGAGAGAGAGGGAGGGAGAGAGGGAGAGAGAGAGGGAGGGAAGAGAAGGGGAGAGAGGGAGAGAGAGAGAGAGAGAGAGAGGGGGGGGGGGGGAGAGAGAGAGAGATGTGCACAGAAAGAGAAGAGGGGAGAGAGAGAGGCACCATTATTGTTTTTAAAAAACTTTCTGACCTCTGTGCGATCCCCATGCATTACCGACGTCTCGGATTCTTCCGCTATTGTTCCCGACCGGCGTTATGCGCCGCCGCGCCAGTCGCCATGGAGACGGCGGCACCTCGGAACGCCGTGGCTCGCGGAGAGGGCTTTTACCGAAACGCCGCCACAGGCACCCGACCGCCATCCTCCGCCCAAAAAATTCATCTGGCAGCTTTCCCTGAAGGCAATTACTTTCTCTACCCCCCCACCCCCCCCCCCCTCCATGCTCCCTCGCTCCCGGGCGGCCAATCACCCGTCCTCTCTTCCAGGAACCCTTTCTCATTTCCCCGGTACGGACGTGGGCTGAGGCAGCCGCTAGGACAGCGGCGAGCGACGCGCTCCCCGACAGGACCGCAGGCTTCCCAGTGAGGCGACTCCCCCCCCCCCGCCCTCCCCGACAGGACCGCAGGCTTCCCAGTGAGGCGACTCCCCCCCCCCCCGCCCTAGGACAGCAGCTTCCCAGTGAGCGACTCCCCCCCCCCCCGCCCTCCCCGACAGGACCGCAGGCTTCCCAGTGAGGCGACTCCCCCCCCCCCCCCCGCCCTCCCCGACAGGACCGCCCCAGTGAGGCGACTCCCCCCCCCCCCCCCCGCCCTCCCCCTGAGGAAACCTCAGATAAAATCTGGCCTACACCTACATGTGGAATGTTCTGGAAGCAAAGTGGCCCATTGAAACTGGCTGAAGAGCAAGCTCTGGGTTGGTAGCGGGGGTCAATGTTAGCAGTCGGCAGGGGAAAAAAAGGTAATTATCGATGGCGGGTTCCTCGAAGTCTCCTGCCCGCGCTCAGACCGAGCCGCCCGGGCCGGGGACCCGCGTTCCTGGCCCAAGATGGCCGCAGGGTCGGCTGGTTTTTCCTTTTCACCTTAATGCTGGCAGCCCACTCGAAACCGAGAAACCAGGCGAGGCGAGTTACATTACATTACACTACATTACACTACATTACACTACATTACAGGCATTTACATTACATTACATTACAGGCATTTAGCAGACGCTCTTATCCAGAGCGACTCACACAACTTTTAAATAGCATTTTACATAGTATCCATTTATACAGCCGGATATATACTGAAGCAATTTCGGTTAAGTACCTTTAGCTCAAGGGTACAACGGCAGTGTCCTACCCGGGAATCGAACCTGCGACCTTTCGGTTACAAGCCCAGTTCCTTACCCGCTGCGCTACGCTCCGTCCCTAGTGAGTCACCTGCGCGATCGACCGCTTCAATCGATCGAGTAAGCGCCGACTCGCCGACTGACGACCGAAAATCAGCAGACCCCGCGGGGCCCGCTGGGACCAGGAGTGGCGCCCGGCGCTGTACGCCAGGAAGCCAGGACGCGGAGGAGAGACCGCGAGGGCGCGGCGGAGCGAGCAGAGCGATACCGTCTACAGACACGCCGTTCCGTTATCGGATTTACAAACCGCTGCGGAACAGCCGGCTCGGCCAATCAGCATGCAGGATCGAGACCCGTTTCACACCTAATGTTGAAATTCCCAAACAACCGGCCCTTAATTTGTGCCGGGGCTAGCTCGGGGCGCCACCAGGTAGCCCCCCGCCAACTACCCAACCCCCCCCCCCCACCCCCCCCCCCCCCCACCCCCCCCCCCACAGGAGGTTGGGAGGCCGAGCTTTGCTTCATGTTCACTCGGGCCCGCTGAAGATAACCGGAATAATTTCAGCGACAGCAGAAGCGTGAGCTCTGGATGGGTGGGTGGATGTGACAGCATGTGAAGAGCTATTGTAAGACAGGAGAGGCGGGGGGTGTGGATGGGGGGGGGGGGTGTGGGGGATATGAGGGAGTGGGGGGGGGGGGTGTTCTGGCACAATGTGGGGTGAGTTAAAGGTTAAACAACCTGTGGTGGGGGGGGTAAATCACCTGTCACTTCCCATAATTAATGCGACATTGTTTTTTGACGAACCTTATTTTTTTGTGTGATTATTTTCCGTTATCTTTTTGTTTGACTCCACAGAGAGAGACCTTCCTGAGCTGAGCGAATCAGACAGACGGCTGTCTGTTTCTACACACGGTATCTCACAGAGGCCCCGCCCCCAGCTGCCCTGGAACACAGCGACCTCCCAGAAGGCCAAACCAGCCTGATGTTGCCCCTCACATCCAGCATGTGAAAGCACAGACATTACATTACAGGCATTTAGCAGACACACTTATCCAGAAGGACTTACACAGCTTTCATATAGCATTTATATTGCATCCATTTATACAGCTGAATACATACTGAAGCAATGCAAGTTAAGTACCTTGCTCAAGGGTACAACGGCAGTGTTCAACCTGGAAATCGAACCAATTCGTCTGCAAGACCAACTCCTTGCCCATCATACTACACCGCCGCCCCAGACAACACACAACTCGACATGCAACATGCCAGCATATGCCAACGCCGTCATTGTATTGTGCTTCTTGTTCTGCTACTAAAGTACTGTTAATATACAGTGTTTAATATATTAACGTGATTGCCTTATTTAATAACAAAGCCATACGGCACAAGATGCCGCGCTGTATGGTGACGGCTACAGGGGTGTTGTTAGGCATGACACAAAGTGCCGAAAAACCTTCTGTACCCATGACTGTATTCACCATACGGCACGGCCTCCAGTGCCGTATTGCTTTAACAAAATGGTTACAAAGTACAGAAATAATCAATCGATGACGTAACACAAAAAATATTACAAAAAAAAAGATTATAAGTAACGCTCTGAAAGCAGAGTGATACTGTTTACAGACAGGCTGTTTGATTAACTGCTACTGCGTCAGGTTTACAATCAATTAGCCAGCAAAACGTCACTGTTAGCCAGCCAATCAAACAACAGCAAAATGCCACCATTAGCCAGAGAAGCGCCGCCATTGGCCAGCGAATCAAGCAACAGCGAAGCACCGCCATTGGCCAGCGAATCGAGCAACAGCGAAGCACCACCATTGGCCAGCGAACGGAGCAATAGCAAAGTGCCTCCATTGGCCAGCGAAGTGCCACTATTTGCCAGCGAATCGAGCAACAGCGACGCGCCACCATTGGCCAGCGAATCGAGCAATAGCGAAGTGCCTCCATTGGCCAGCGAAGCACCGCCATTGGCCAGCGAATGGAGCAACAGCGCAACGCCACCGTTAGCTCGAGAGCTGGCTGTGAGTGACAGCCTAAGCGTGGTGGGGGTGGCGAGCGCAGCATCGTGACGGACAGAAGCGATGAACCAGCCCACGACGAGGCGGTCACGACCCAGAGCAACCAATCGCCACCCCGGCGTGAGAAACAGCTCAGAGACGTAATCCTCTGCAGGATGGAAACTCACACAAAAAAAGTTTCACACTTTTTTAAACCCCGTACCCCCCGGCTAGCTGTAAAGGGGATAGCTGGGGGCTGCAGTACAGGCAGGGGTCGGTTTTGGGGGCAGCTTCTGAAACGCCGGGAGGGAAATTAGCGAAAAGAAGAACGGTCTGACTGACGCCAAGGCAAAGCAAGCAGGAAAGCTGAGGAAACTCATTTAAACTCAAAAGATCACACCGCTGCCACTGACACCTTACAACAGGTCAGGAGAAGATGCCCCCAGTGGACGTTACAGGAAATGCACGGGAGAATTAAACTTCAGCTACTGCCAGGATCCCACGCCCTGCTTACAGAAAGCTAAGGGAAATAAAAAAAGGCAGTAGATGGCTCAGAGCTACAGACTGTCTGCCAGAAATTAAACGGACGGGACAGGAGGCGCGTTCTTCACTCGAATGCGACAGGCTCCACCGCTCAACGCCATATTCGGTCTCCGAAATGAGAAAAATTACGAGAAGAAATTATCACTCAAAGCGCGGCCAAAAAAAAAAGTGTCATAATTCCGATTAATGAGGCCGCGGCGTTCCGACAGAGCAAGCGACCCGACGGTTCGGCTCGCAGTTAAACGACACGGCGGAAACCAGTTCGCGTTTTCACCGGCCTTGTGGGCCTTGGCCGATCGGGCGAGGGAAAGGGTCAACGGTTTACAGACAGCCCTCAGAAAGTCAGAGAGAGGGAACAGTCAACAGTTCATACGTTACAGGCGTTTAGCAGACGTTTTTATCCAGAGCGACTTGCGCAAGTTTTATAGACAGCCCTCAGGAAGTCCAAGTTCGCCGGTCGACGTTTTCTTGAGAAACGCTCGGTCGCCACGGCGAGTGATGAAGAAGCGTCCGTTACGTCCGGGTGAAACTGGGGCGCGGTGACCGTGGTTACGAGCGACGTTCCCCAACATAACGACCCGGCACCGCTCTGCCGAACGGCTATGGCTAGCGGCTAGCGGCCGGTGGCCGGTGATGCAACCAATGAGCCCGGTGCGCTGAACCACTTCAAAACTCTTCCCCGACAAAGAGCACCCTCCTCCCAGCACCTCCGGGCCAGAACAGAAACAATGCGCAGAGGCCTCGGACATTCGACCGTGCAAAGCAGGCAGAGTATTAGACACGAGATGACATGAGGGCCCAGTTTCAGAAGCGCAGAGGGTCGGTTAGGAAAACATTATATTGCATATATATGGCACTTAGCAGACGCTCTTATCCAGAGCGACTTACACAACTTTTACGTAGCGTTTACATTTCATCCGTTTATACAGCTGGATATGCACTGGATGTTTACTGAAGCAATGCAGGTTGAGTGCCTCGCTCAAGGGCACAACGGCAGCGTCCAACCTGGGAATCGAACCTGCGACCTTCAGGTTACAAGTTCCTCGCCCGTTACGCTGCACTCGCCTCCACAGAAACCGGGCGCGGCCGCGCGCGAGTCCTTCCGCACCTCGGCTGAGGACGCAAAACGCGACTACGCGACGCGTCGAGGTCACGCCGGGCCCGGCCGAGGCGCACGCGCGCGCACGCACGTCCGCTAATAACGGAGGAGTCGCGCACGAAGCGCTTCAGGAGCCCTCAGAGCCGTCGGGGGGAACCGCCAAAAACACGACTCCGCAGAACCGACGGCTCAGGACACCGGCGTTCGCGGCCCGGCGGGACGGTCGAGGTGGTGCATTTCAAAACGAGGGGCATGTCAGGGCCCTCACGCGGGGGAACGGTGCGAGCCAGACAAACGAACGAAAGACAGATCCACAGTGACAGTGACTTTATTTGAGCGGGGCCAGCCCCAAATACAGACAGCGTGCGTGAGGAACACCACGATACCGGCCTGGGACCAAACACCGGCGCTGTTTGGGAGGGACTGAAATCGAAAAGCCTTTGTGCTCAGTTTCAAACCTCGCACCCGAGAAAACTATTTCTGCCTGGAGAGGGTTCACAGGAACATGAGGAGAACGCAAGTTGCAGAGCCACAGAAGAATCTCTCGACCGCTTGCTTAACGCCGTAGCCATTTCCAGCACGGAAAGCGAGAGAGGCTTTCTCACAAAGCAATTCAACCCGTACTTCAATGAGAGCATCTTTAAAGACAGAGACCATATATCATCGCTCCTGCTCTCACTCCACCACTGGAAGGTTCAGACACAAACCTGTACTTCCGGTCCAAGTGGCAAAAACTGAGCTGCGGGGTGGTAGTGGGGCTGGGGATGGGGAGGGAGCTGGGGATGGGCGTCTGGGTGGGGGGTGGGGCTGCGGATTCTTGGATGGGGATGGGGTTTGGGCCGGGGATGGAGGCGGAGGTCTGGGTGGTGACATGCGTGTGGGTGGAGGGGTGGTGATTGGGCTGGGGGGGGGGGTGGGGGTTGGGGTTGGGGTCTGGGGGGTGGGTGGTAGTGGGGCTGGGGATGGGGAGGGAGCTGGGGATGGGCGTCTGGGTGGGGGGTGGGGCTGGGGTTTCTTGGATGGGGATGGGGTTTGGGCCGGGGCTGGAGGTGGAGGTCTGGGTGGTGACATGCGTGTGGGTGGAGGGGTGGTGATTGGGCTGAGGGGTGGGGTTGGGGTCTGGGGTCTGGGGTGGGGGGGGGGGGGGGGGGTAACGGAGCCCCAGCACCTCTTGTATTGCAAATTAAAGGCCAAGTTCCACATAACGGCATCCCCCCCCAAAGATATTAGACCGATTCTTTTTAGTCGAGAGGTTTTTCATTAAATTAAGCTGAAATTGGTGTTGAGAAGTGCAGCCACAAATTTGACAAATTGATCGCTCCTGGCGGTCACGCCGGAAAATTACTCCTGTGACCCATGATGCAACAGCTCTGCTGTTACACCTTTAGCCTGGAAAGACGACAGAAGCGGACCCGCACTGAAATACCTGATAATGAACCTAAGGGCATTATCAGTGACTCACATGACCCTGACTCTGTGTGACGAGTCTGTAGAAGACACAGTCGCTAATCCTGATTGGCTACCGCAAATACAGCCGTTCAGGTTTGAGCCAGAGACGACCGGAGTTGGGGAGACTCTTCCCAAAGCCGACAACCAGAGCGCTCTTTCTGGGGAAATCAGCTTTTTTTTTTTGGGCTGTCTTGGCCGTCTGGTTTTTTATCATTAAAGCCCAGTCAATCCACCTAACATCAGGAGGCCCTAAACAAAACCACGTCAGACAAAAACATTTACAAAGCTACAGCTTTAACAAAAGAAGTACGGAAGTGCCTGTGAAACTGAAAGAAATAAAAGCATTTCTGACATCTGACAATGGGCATAGCTTAACAGTAAAAAATAATAAAAAAATTTTTAAAAGGCAAGAACATTTTTTAGCTTTTCAGAAAGGAGCTCTTTCGGACTCTTCCAAAAAGCACTTTCTGTCTGTTTTTTTAACTGGGAGAGAACATTAACGGTGTTCGCCCTTTTGTCTGCGAAGCCCTTTTTCTATTTGTAAAAAAAAAAAAAAAAAAAAAAACACCCGACAGACTAAACAAACGGCAGGAAGTCAGTTTATAGCGCGTGAAACGGCTCGGACTGACGCACCGAGCCGCAAACACGGGGGGGGGGGGGGGGGGGGGGGTCTAACGCGCCGGCGAGAGACAGGATTCATAATCGCGGCCGCGTCCCGCTGCCAGAAGCTTTTCCCGCTCCCACGTTTCCCCGCGAGGAGCCGCGCGCGCCAGGAGGCCCTCTTAATCGCGCTCGCTGGCGACCAAAGGAAACCGTTACAACCGTCGAACCCGGGGCTTTAAGCAGGTCCAGACAGACCTCTGCGGCGATGTAAAAGCTGCCGGCCCGATGCGATTTCCCTTGGGGGGGCGGGGGGGGGGTGGGGGGGGGGGGTGAACCTCAGCGTTCGTCATCGGAGGAAGGGAGAACAGAAGCCTTTGTAGAGAGCCTCTCTGGCTCTGGGGAATCAGACTTGGGTCTCGCGGCAGGGGGGCGGGGGGGGGGGGGGGGGGGGGGGCCTCGCTGTCTGGGGCCGAGGGACGTGTCCCAACACGCCCAGCGCCCTCGCCGAAAACTCGCGAAAGGAACGAACAGACAGACCGCCATCCGTCTGAACCCGAAAACGCAGAGAAAAGACGAGGGGGGAAAAAAACCGCGACTACAGACAGGAGGGAGGCTCTCTCCCACAGCGGCGGGAAGTTTCGAAAGGCGCGCCCTGGGGGGTTTGAGACGAGCCACAGGGGGCCCGGGGGGGTCACAGAAAGCTCTAATCTGAGACGAGGCCCGCAGGGACAAACTCTGGGTTTCAAACAGTTCCTAATCCTCACCCGATTCTGGCGTCTCATTGCCGGGCGAGACCTCGGCTGCGCAGAGACTCGAGCGCTCGGCTGCGCAGAGACTCGAGCGCTCGGTTACGCAGAGACTCGAGCGCTCGGCTGCGCAGAGACTCGAGCGCTCGGCTGCGCAGAGACTCGAGCGCTCGGTTACGCAGAGACTCGAGCGCTCGGCTGCGCAGAGACTCGAGCGCTGGGTTACACAGAGACTCGAGCGCTCGGTTACGCAGAGACTCGAGCGCTCGGCTGCGCACAGACTCGCGCGCTCGGCTGCGCAGAGACTCGAGCGCTCGGCTGCGCAGAGACTCGAGCGCTCGGCTGCACAGAGACTCGATCGCTCGGCTGCGCAGAGACTCGAGCTTATGCAGAGACTCGAGCTTATGCAGAGACTCGAGCGCTCGGCTGCACAGAGACTCGATCGCTCGGCTGCGCAGAGACTCGATCGCTCGGCTGCGCAGAGACTCGAGCTTATGCAGAGACTCGAGCGCTCGGCTGCACAGAGACTCGATCGCTCGGCTGCGCAGAGACTCGAGCTTATGCAGAGACCCGAGCGCTTGGCTGCGCAGAGACCCGAGCGCTCGGCTGCGCACAGACTCGAGCGCTCGGTTACGCACAGACTCGAGCGCTCGGCTGCGCACAGACTCGAGCTTATGCAGAGACCCGAGCGCTTGGCTGCGCAGAGACCCGAGCGCTCGGCTGCGCACAGACTCGAGCGCTCGGCTGCGCAGAGACTCGAGCGCTCGGTTGCGCAGAGACTCGAGAGCTCCGTTGCGCAGAGACTCGAGCGCTCGGCTGCGCAGAGACTCGAGCGCTCGGCTGCGCACAGACTCGAGCGCTCGGTTGCGCAGAGACCCGAGCGCTCGGCTGCGCACAGACTCGAGCGCTCGGCTGCGCAGAGACTCGAGCGCTTGGCTGCGCAGAGACTCGAGCGCTCGGCTGCGCACAGACTCGAGCGCTCGGCTGCACAGAGACTCGAGCGCTCGGCTGCGCAGAGACTCGAGCGCTCGGCTGCGCAGAGACTCGAGCGCTCGGCTGCGCAGAGACTCGAGCGCTCGGCTGCGCAGAGACTCGAGCGCTCGGCTGCGCAGAGACTCGAGCTTATGCAGAGACTCGAGCGCTCGGCTGCGCAGAGACTCGAGCGCCCGGCGGTTCCACCAGGATTCCACAGCAAGCGCTGCAAGCTCCGTTCTGCCGCGGTAAAAGCAGAGAGAGGTCCGATACGCTGCCTCACTGCGCGCGCCTGTGAACATCTTTAACGGTCCAGGGCAGCAGAGTGAACACAGGGTGTTCTGCTGAGGTACGTCAGGGCTGCTGGATCCCCCTCTCTCCACAGAAAGAAAGAGAGGTAGACCTCCACCGTTCCACAAGGCCCTAGGACTGTCCACTGGACAGAACTGGGCGGGGCGGGGTGGGGCTGGACGGCACAGGCCCCACCCACCCAACCACAGGCTTGTTTGGCCAACACTAGCCAATGCGCAAAATGTGCTCACCAGCCGGGATTTTTGGCTCAGGAATGGAAGCACGAATCGGAAGGTCAGAATTTCAAAAGACCTGCCAACAAACGCGCCGCTTTCACCAGCTTTTGTCTTCGATCAGAAACGAAGGACGGGGGCCTTTGAAATCAAACCGAACCCAAATCAAAATCGAACGCTGGAGCTGTTTTTGTGTTCGCCCTCGAAATCAAGCCAGGCAATCAGTCGGCCCTCGGCGAATGACGCACGCCCGCCATCCGCGCTGGCGAACGGCAACGAGGTCCCGGCCGGCCCTCCTGCGTGAGGCACATTCAAGCTACCCGAAGCCCAAAAGACCGCTTCCCATCCGTCTCCCATTTTGTCCAAAAGAGTTGCCACTTGGGAAATAATTGGGCCTAGCTCAGTGCAATCAGCACAGTCCATTGACTGCAGTATGCGTCAAATAAAACGTGTATATACCCATGTCCGTTTCTGGGGAAGCGAAAACAGGTCTCGGTCACAGGAGGAGGGTTCAAATAAAAAAAAAATTTTTTTTAAGAAAAGTCCCGGGACGAATAAAAGAACAGCCCCTGTGGAACAGCAGCACCCGCCACTTAGGACAGAGGGGACGCGACAACACAGGGTACAGGGCACAGAACACAGGGAAAACACACAATCACAATCACACACACCACACCCCCCTCCACCCCCCAGACACACACACACACACACACACACACACACCACATACACACACAGACTACAGTTAGAGTAAAGAGTTCTCCAAAAGACGCGCAGAGACAAGTAGCCTATACTCCGAGAGCGTTGAAGACCCACAGGGCAGGACGGCAGGCGGTAAAGCCCCCCGCAGGCAGAGGTGTGAAGATGCGTTTCCTCATCGTTCCATTAAAAGCAGAATGACAGGAAGCAGCTGCCCTACGCGGCAACCAGGCCCAGAGCAGGCCAGGCTACATCCGCATTCAGCCGAGGCGTTCGACGTCCTGCGCAATTTCCTTCCATTTACCTCGCAAAAAAGCACTTTTTCCATTTAAAGAAAAAAAAAAACAATTTGTTTTTTTTTTTTTCCTGAAAAGCCCCTTTCATTGCACATCACCTTGAATCCCTGAATAGTGGAGGAGGACACAGAGCTGAGCAGAATGCAAACTTAGCGGCGCTCATTTCGCACCTGGGAGATTTATCACATCGCGTGTCGCAATCATCGATAGAGGAAGGAACCCTTTTTTTGCACGAGGGCATTCTGTATGCTGCAAAACAGGGACACCGCCTCAGCGAAGGCCCCCCCCCCCCCCGATTAAAACCCTGGACCCCCCCCCACCCCCCCACCCGTTCGCAGTATCGCCGCGTTCGCACTAAACGAACCGAAAAGGTGGAAGCACTTAATTCAGCCGCGAGGCACACGCCGCAACGCAGGAGGCTGCAGATGAGGTTTCGCAAATCGATGGGAGATTTGATTGCGGACGCCGAGAGGCGCTGCTCGGAGACCTCTAATGCAGTAACCGAGCGATCCTGTGGAGGTATGCTGCTGTGTCCGACAGTGGTACACAGACGGGGGGGCGGGGGGGGGGTCGATATTGGACATTGGTCACTGCCGAGGGGGGGTTGGACCTGTCCCAGGACACCAGAGGAACCAGGAGGACTGTTACAACCCCTCCCTCCCTCTGTGGCTCACTGTGGTTTTTTTCGGATGGTGGGTAAACTGTAGAATATAGTGTTTTTTTTGGAATTCGGTGCATCCCAATATCACCAGAGTAAATACGTTTGACGTATATGTAGA
>CM045890.1:6742556-6797556 GCA_025169545.1 Anguilla japonica | reverse complement strand
CAGAGCCCAGGGCGGCTGACAACAAAATATGGAGAAAAACAGAGGCTAGCAACATCCCTGTGGGGCTAGCAGACGTTTCCGGCTACTAGCCCAGCTGACCAGAGCCTAAAACCCTTACTGTACGTTCTACCCCAGCTGCCAATCAACAGCCTGCATCGTCTGCCTGGCAAAGGAACTCGCTCCCAATAAAATGTGCCATTTTGTTTAAAATACAAATGATACGTAGCCTTCGTCGAAAGAACATTCTACTTTTTCATTCTTTTCATTTTTTAACGGGCGAAAGAATCTGGGCGAAATGTTCTCTTCCTGGTCCTTCACGGTTGGATTTTCACTTGAAGTTCCCGTGGCGACAGACGGCACCAGACAGAGACAGGTGTGCTTGTTCTGAGGTCATGTGATGTGCGGACGGCGGCCTTTCAACCGACTGCATGACTCCGCCCCCCCCCCCACCCCGCCACCCCACCCCGCCCCCACCCACCCACCCACCCGCAGTAGGCCAATTCACATCTCACGTGTCATAAAGGGGTCAAATACTCACACAAAACAATACATGTGGGTATCAATTCTTAAATATACTTCTTGCGTTAGTATCCAAGTATGGAAATAATTATTATTTTTTATTTTTGGAAGTACAGGACAGCGCTTTTGCACTGTATGTCGGGGGGGATCCATTTCCCTTCATTGTGAATACAGGTATTTCGGTTACACCTTCCAATCAATTCACCAATTAAAAACTCCTTGCTTGACTGGACAAAATTCCTCCTCAGCAGCTTTTTTTTTTAAATTGGACATACAGAGATGCCTATAAGAACCAACTGCATTGCAGCCTTTCTGGAGAAAAGGGGTTCATACACTGTGATACATTTTCAAAACGCGTAGGCTACCTTTTAAAAGCTAATATGACAACTGCTCAACCAAAACTGCTAACTAGACCATTTGATACCAGCCTCAGGGAACAAATTCTCAGAAACATACGAGTTTCCACTGTCGCAAATAACAAGGCAGAACAAGACCCAAAAAAAACGAAGGGTCTGGATGAAAGTGTGTGTGCTGATTCATGATCAGCCTTCACGAATGACACTAGCAGTGACAAAGAGAACTATGTGCCACGGTTCAACATTGACGCTTGTCTGTTTATCAGGGACAAGCTAACTTAATGACGAGACTGGTGAAGTGGAATGGCATTTGCAGTTGTCCGATCGGGCAAGTAAAACACAAGCGCGATTAAAAATAATATATCTGTAATGTATCGGTAAATTAACGGGAAATGTAGCCAGTATTTTTGTTTGCGATGCGCAGTCAGTTTCCCAGCTGTGTCCGGTTAGAGAATGCTGAGTCGCGTGAGCTCGCGACCGTCACGAGGCTCGTCTCTCTGTTTACCTCAGATGCGCGCGCGAGTCCGAGGCACTCCAAGCATCGCCAGCTCTGGAACACCCATTATCGACCGCGCTCGAGAGGGGGGCGTGTATCGACCGCCTGAAACACTAACGTATTTATTTCACATTCATTCGAGACGACCGAATGCCGTTACTTATCAGAATGTAAGTCGCGTAAAATACACATAATAAACTGTCCATATGTAAAAACTTTACTTCGTGCATACTGTATACATGTCGTTACATTAATACGGCCTCGTTTACAATATTAACTTTTAGACTTGCAACACGCTCGCGATTCCTGAATTGCTTCACGGTTTCAAACCTATTTTTCCTAACGGTCGTTTTGCTTCCTGCGACTTGGGCTACAGCTGTGAATATGTGCGGATCTAGAAATGCTGATAGGGACCACCCTTTCTCACGTTACCCTGAAATATACTAAGGGCACAGGTGCAATATGCCCTCAAAACAAGTTCCATCAATATGATCACGCTACCTCCATTATAATGCTGAAATGCAATTAACGCAATGACTGATTTATGTTTTAATGTTTTTCTGAACGTGTCTATTGATTGTTCAAACCATTTAATCAGCAGACACACACACGCCATGCACGCACATGCATGCGCACACACACACACATACACACACACACACACACACCCTGTCGAGACTCATCTCCCCCAGGACCCCCTGAGACCTGCCCTTTTGGGAGTGTGTTGGGAGTGTGTGTGGGGGGGGGGGGGGTGGGATGGCGGCTCTGCTGTTGTACAGGAGGAGGGGAGAGAAGCCTGGTTATCTGCACAGAAGGGGGGACTCCACGCTTCTGTCTGCAAACTCCAGCTTTAGCCCACAAACACACTCATCTTGGCTCAGTACCTCAAGACAACTCTACCATAACATGTTCTCCCCAAACAGCACAAAGAGCACTCCCGAGTAGAAGATTTAGGAGCACACTAAATGCACCCCCAGGTTAGTGAATGCGCTCCTAAATGATTTTTCCCAGTCAGCACAGCACACTCGCCAGACTGCAGGAGCAAACGCTACTGAAAGGAAAGCAGCACAGAGCGCAGTGCATCTTCTCTCCAGCCCTGTCCGTGCTGGTGCCCAGCTGACGGGCGTGCTGCTACGCTCGGTGAGCTCTGAGCTCCGGCTCCACGTTACCGGCTTCGGCCAAAGTCTCCGTCCGGCAACGCGCTCTGATTGTTTACTTGTCGGGGGGGGGGGGGGGGGCTGAACTTACTAGTCCAAAATTGAAAATGTTGCCCTATTTAAAAAAAAATTTTTAAAAATGAAATTCCAGATCCAGTTTTATAATTACGGTGATTTAATGAGTACAATACAAAAAAGAAATTCAAAGTAATGCCGTGGACAACTGTGTGTGTGTGTGTGTGTGTGTGAGTATGTGTGAGAGTATGTATGTCTGTGTGTCTTTGTGTGTGTGCATGTGTGTGTGTGTGAGGGGAGTGACTGTGCATTGCATTCCCTTTAACTGTTCACCAGCACCAAGCTGAGCCACAGTAGTTACCTCCAACCCCCAACAACCCCACAGCCCCCCCCCCCCAGCATCCCAGCTGGATACAACCACAGAGTCAGAAAAAAACACACACACACGAAGACAAACAGACGCATGCACACACACACACAAGCATAGACACATGCACACACACACTCACACACACATAGGCATACAGACACATGCACACACACATGCAGACAGGCGCATGCACACACACACAAGCATACAGACACACAGACAAACAGGCCTACACACACACACTCACACAGGCATACAGACGGACACGCACACACACACACACAGATACTTTTGCACGTATGTACACATGGTGTGCAGGTACAGATGCAGGCAAGCATTAAATGAGCATGCTGACACACAGTTCACTGGTAAAGGCACACACACAGACATACACACTTTCCCTCTCTCTCCCACACTCTCTCACACACACACACACACACACATGAACGCATACGTACACACTCTTTCTCTCAAACACACTCTCTCTCTCAAACACTCACACTTTCTCTCACTCACACAATCATTCAGTCTCTCTCTCTCTTTCACACACACACACACACACACACACCCACACACACACACACACACACACAACACAGACCACACACACACACACACACACACACACACACACACACACACACACACACACACAGAGACCCACCACACACACACACACGCACAAAGAGACCCACCACACACACACACACACACACATGCACACGCACACTCTCTTTATCTCTTTATGTGTCATTGTGTCTCAGCCCTCTCCCCTTGTCCTAATCAGCTGTGGCTCCCCCTCCGTCTGCGCAGCTCGGCCCAGAAGTCATTTCCAGGGGTCGTGACCCGTCCTCGCGGGCCCTCCTCTTTGTCCCGCGCTGCCAGCTGAGGCCCCGTCACAACCCCCCCCCCCCCCCCAAAGCCCCCCCTCGCACCCCGGGGTCCAGCTACGCCTGGTAACAAGGCTTCCGGAGACTTCCACAAATTAACGCGCGAGGCGGCTGCAGGTGACGCGACCGGGCTGGCGGGGCAGCTGCTGCTGTCTCTGCAGAGAGGCCCGGTCACCCCGGGAGCCTGCTGTCCTTCTCTTTAACGCCCTGAGTCTTACAGCGACGGGCCGCTGCTGCTGCCTCTGCAGAGAGGCCCGGTCACCCTGCTGTCCTTCTCTTTAACGCCCTGAGTCTTACAGCGACGGGCCGCTGCTGCTGTCCTTCCTTTAACGCCCTGAGCTTACAGCGACGGGCCCGCACCCTGCTGTCCTTCTCTTTAACGCCCTGAGCCTTACAGCGACGGGCCGCTGCTGCTGTCCTTCTCTTTAACGCCCTGAGTCTTACAGCGACAGGCCGCTGCTGCTGCCTCTGCAGAGAGGCCCGGTCACCCTGCTGTCCTTCTCTTTAACGCCCTGAGCCTTACAGCGAGGGGCCGCTGCTGCTGTCCTTCTCTTTAACGCCCTGAGTCTTACAGCGACGGGCCGCTGCTGCTGTCCTTCTCTTTAACGCCCTGAGTCTTACAGCGACGGGCCGCTGCTGCTGCTCTGCAGAGAGGCTGCTGTCCTTCTCTTTAACGCCCTGAGTCTTACAGCGAGGGGCCGCTGCTGCTGTCCTTCTCTTTAACGCCCTGAGTCTTACAGCGACGGGCCGCTGCTGCTGTCCTTCTCTTTAACGCCCTGAGTCTTACAGCGACGGGCCGCTGCTGCTGTCCTTCTCTTTAACGCCCTGAGTCTTACAGCGACGGGCCGCTGCTGCTGTCCTTCTCTTTAACGCCCTGAGTCTTACAGCGACGGGCCGCTGCTGCTGTCCTTCTCTTTAACGCCCTGAGTCTTACAGCGACGGGCCGCTGCTGCTGTCCTTCTCTTTAACGCCCTGAGTCTTACAGCGACGGGCCGCTGCTGCTGCTGTCACCCTGCTGTCCTTCTCTTTAACGCCCTGAGTCTTACAGCGACGGGCCGCTGCTGCTGTCCTTCTCTTTAAGGCCCTGAGTCTTACAGCGAGGGGCCGCTGCTGCTGTCCTTCTCTTTAACGCCCTGAGTCTTACAGCGACGGGCCGCTGCTGCTGTCCTTCTCTTTAACGCCCTGAGTCTTACAGCGACGGGCCGCTGCTGCTGTCCTTCTCTTTAACGCCCTGAGTCTTACAGCGACGGGCCGCTGCTGCTGTCCTTCTCTTTAACGCCCTGAGTCTTACAGCGACGGGCCGCTGCTGCTGTCCTTCTCTTTAACGCCCTGAGTCTTACAGCGACGGGCCGCTGCTGCTGTCCTTCTCTTTAACGCCCTGAGTCTTACAGCGACGGGCCGCTGCTGCTGTCCTGCTCTTTAACGCCCTGAGTCTTACAGCGACGGGCCGCTGCGCTGCAGCTGCTGCCTGCTCTAAATTAACTGGCCCTGAGCTATAGCACAACATGAACCAGCCGTTCTCCATGCTTTTCGCCTGAATAAATTTCAGCCGCGCACCAGCATACACGCATTGCAAAACACGCACAAAACACTGAATACAGTTTCAGCTGCGCACCAGCATACACACACAACACACACACACACACACATGCACACACACAAAGACGCACACACACACACACACACACACACACACGGGGCACTGGGGGCCAGAACATCACGGGTTCAAAATGACGTCAGCTCAAGCCAGACATTTTACTCTTTACTCTTTTAAAAAAAGGCCACATGCCCAGGCAGCATAAGAGGTACGTGCGTAAAATGCCTGTGAGGTAAATTGGCCTGGATTAGGACGCGCGCCAGGAAAGCAGACAATAATTACATTTAAAAAATGGGCAGTGGAGCGCCAAGGAGCGCCACAGGAACCAGCCGGAGGCCCGTTCCAGGAGCGAGGGGGCGCGGGCGCGGGCGAGGGCGAGGGCCCGAGGCAACGTCCCCCCCCCCCCCCCCCCCCCCGCTGAGGAGAGGGAGGGACGCAAAGCCCCTCAGCTGCCAAGCCTGGAGACGCTCAGCACTCAGGTCCCCACAATGAATTATTTAAAAAAACGAGGATGCCACTACAGCTGAACAACAAACAACAAACCGCAGAGCCAAAGCCGTCCTATTGGAGGAAATTCCAGGAGGATGACACACACACACACCCAACGAGGAAGACGGGAGGAAGTGAGGTCACACTCATGTGTTTACGCATCAGACTGCCTCGCCCTGGGGACGCGAGTGACAAAGCAAGGGCGGCTGTTTTTCCATCCTGAAGGACCCCGTCACCGCTGTCCCATCGTGGATTGATTGCTAATTTCTGGTCACAAGCTCCCTGTCCTGACCGCTACGCACACACACACACACACACACACGCGCACACACACACACACACGCGCACACAGGTACACACACACACACACACACATGTACACACACACACACACACACGCGCAGCGCGCACACACACACACACACACACACACACACACACACACACACGTACACACACACACGGGCTCGCACACACACACGGGCCCGCACGAGGAGGCCAAATTTATTTCGGTGTAATTCTCCCCAGGCAGAGTGTGGCTGCAGGGTACGCCGATCTCACAGGCAGATCAACGGCCCTGCGGAAGCTTCAAACAGGAATAACGAACTGCCTCACGCAGAACGCGCTCTGTCTCACCTTACAGCTCGTCCTGCTGGAGACGCTACTGGGTAACTGCCAATATCCTGCGTAAGGGGGGGGGGGGGGGGGGGGGGGGGGGTGCCATAGTAGTTTTTTTTTAACTATATAACCAACAGAAAACTGAAAGGAAAGATTTTCAGATGGGAGATGGGTATTTAAAAAAAGGCACCTGAAAATGAATTTGAGAAAGAACACTGACCAGGAGTGCACACCTGACGCACGTCGCGCTGACGTACCTTGCAAGGCCGACGTACGCCCACGGCCAACCAAGCGCAGTCCCTGGGTTTGCCTCGGGGAACAGCGCCACGGAAACGGGCCCGCAGACGGGCCGAGGCCCAGCAGCTGAGTCAGAGGCGTGCACGGGGCGGGGCCGCAGCGCCAGCGCAGACACGCAGACCTGCAGCTGCCGATGACCGGGCTTTGTGATCACAGCGTACGCCGTGCGGAAGGGCCACTCCCATAAGAGCCTCAGAGCCACAGGGGAGGCCAGGACCTGCGTCTGCTGATCAGGCAGCCAATCACAGAGCCGCTTCAGACTGTGTGTGTGTACAGGTACACTGCAGCAATTAAAATGAGTGGGGGAAAATGCAGATTCTCTCTCTCTGTCTCCCTCTTCATATCTCTCTCCCTCCCTCCTTCCCTCTCTGTATCTCTCTCTCTCTCTCTCTCTCCGTCTGTCTGTCTCTCTCTCTCGCCCTCTCCGTATCTCTCTCTCTTGCCAAAGTATAGTGATAACAAAAATCAACCATATTAAGAATATATAAATAACAACAGCATAAATGACAGCAACATTACATTTATTATCTATTAGGCCTAAATTAACTACCAAATACTATTACTCTCTCTCTCTCTCTCTCTCTCTCTCTCCCTCTCTGTCACTCTCTGTCACTCTGTCTTCCTGTCTCTCTCTGTCTCTCTCCCTCCTTCTGTCACTCTGTCTTTCTGACTCTCTCTCTCTCTCTCTCTCCCTCTCCCTCCCTCCCTCCCTCCCTCCCTCCCTCCAGTCTCTGTCACCGTCTCTCTCTCTCTCTCTCCCTCTCTCCCTCCCAGTCTCTCTCTCTCTCTGCTGGTATCTCACATCCCCCCCTTTCTGAACAGGCTAAAATTAACTGGAGGCATTCGGGGGCTTCAGGGTCCCTCTAATCTCCCGCCGGGGTGCACAGCTCGCCCCTCTCCGGTGCCACGCGGGCCCCGACCGAAATTAGCCAGGCTTTCATGGCCAAGAGATCCGCGCTTTTCAAGGTTCCCTCTCGCCGCCTGCACACACACCGGCGACCTCGGGAGAAAGAGCACACGCCGATCCTTCCGCCAGCGTAGCAGGACTTCTCTCATTCGGGGGGGGGTTCATTTTTTTAAAGTGTTCGCTGTTCTGCGCTGTGTTTTGGGGTACCGCGAGTCTAGGATCGCCCTCCTGGTTGTGCTGAACCCCCTTTTCTTTACATCCGTTAAGATACGCTGCCATAGCGCACACATAGCACAGCACGCTGGGGCTTTTTCCATATTACACTCAGACCCCGACACATGCAGCATGCCAATCTCATAACTGAATAGTGCCTAATCCCTCTTCTTCTTCTTCTCTGTTTTCTTCTGGGGGGCCTCTGTCTCTCCCCCACCGCCCCCCCCCCCCCCCCCCCGCTGAGGAGAGGGAGGGACGCAAAGCCCCCCAGCTGCCAAGCCTGGAGACGCTCAGCACTCAGGTCCCCACAATGAATTATTTTTTTTAAAAAATTTTAAAAACAAGGACGTCACTACAGCTGAACAACAAACAATAAACAGCAAACCGCAGAGCCAAAGCCGTCTTATCGGAGGAAATTCCAGGAGGATGACACACACACACACCCAACGAGGAAGACGGGAGGAAGTGAAGTCACACTCATGTGTTTACGCATCCAAATTAAGGGGAGGGGGAGTGGATTGGAGATGCTCACCCCATGCTGGGTGTGAAATTTACACAACATACACTATGTGGCCAAAAGTATGTGGACACATGACATCCAACACCTCATTCAAAATTATGGGCATTAATATGGAGTTGGTCTTGGTCCTTTACTGCTATAACAACCTAAGGCTTTTTACTAGATGTTGTTAGAGCATTGCTGCAGGGATTTGCTTCCATTCAGCCAGGAGATTGGGCGATTAGGCCTGGCTCGCAGTTGGCTCTCCAACTGATCCAAAAGGTGTTGGGTTGGGTGGGGTTGAGGTCAGGGCGATGTGCAGGCCAGTCAAGTTCTTCCACACCGTTCCCAAGAACATCCAAATATTGACCTCGCTGAGTGCCTGGGGGCACTGTCATGCTGAAACAGGAAAGGGCCTTCCCCAAACAAATCATCTAGAATGTGAATGTATGCGGTGGCATTAATAGTTGCCTTCACTAGAACGAAGGGGCCTAACCCAAACCATGAAAAACAGCCCCAGACCAAGCGGTGTCCAGACACTTTTGGTCATAAAGTAAACAAAACCAAACTTTTCTGTTTCCACAAAGTTCTACATTTTCCAGAACAGGCACGACCAGGTTTGAAAATCTATACTCTTTTGTTAATAAATCCGACTCAAGGTAAATCGTCATTATGTTTTGTTTTTTTTTATCATCGCAGTAGTTCAGTCTTTCTGAGTGGCAGAAGAATGTTTTTCCGAGACAGTTGTTCACCGAAACGCTTTCCTTCTCAGGCTATTTGAGGAGCCAAGAATCCCACTGTCATTCAGACCAAACTACCAGATGCTTCGCGGTGAATAGACTCTTTTTTTTCAGCTGTTTACAGAACGTGGCAATCCAAGGAGACGACAGAGGCGATTTACCACACAGAAAGCATTCAAAATGTTCCCCCGAGACCATGTTTACTGTAAACCGTCCTGAAATCTGAACTACAATCTCGCAAAGGAAACAATAAATCAGTTCAATATTCGGAAGGAGAAGCAAGTGAATGTGAGGAGGGTTTTTTTTTTTCCTTTTTCTTCTTTTGTCGTGCCGGTGTCTAAAAATCGGTATGAAAACGGAAGGGGAGGCGGCTCTATTTATTTTTTTTTTTTAAAACAAGCTGCGGGATTCAGGTCCTGTCTAACAGCAGAACCCTGCGATTAACTTGATTCCAGCCTCCGAGGCCCAAAAACTACACATTAGGCTACATTTTTGTGCCAACAACAACAAAAAAAAAAAAAAAAAAAAAAAAAAAAAAAAAACTAATTTTACGATGACAACAGAGCAGCCGCTCAGACGGTGACGGTACCCCCCCCCCCCCCCCCCCGGGGAGACGGCTGAGCCGCCGTTTCTGCGGGCTCTGAGGAACGCTCGGCGCTGCCGCCGCTCCAGCCGTAGCCCGCGGGCGTAGCCGGTGCTGACGTCACAGGGCCTCCGCGCCCTCGAGAAAAGCCCGACAAGCCAGAACAGGTCGTCCGTCGGGACGGCAACGCTTCCCTCGGCTCCGGCTGACAGAGCGGCGCCGGGGAGAACGTTTCTGTGGCCGTCGGCGAGGGGGAAGAAGGGGGGGGGGGGGGAAAATGGAGTGAAATTCCTTTTGACGACGGTTCTCTTCGGCAGCCCGTTCCGCGGGGGGTTTTTTTCGTCGAGGTCTCGTCGTTGGAAGCGGCGGCGGGCCCGCGTGGGCCGGCCCGGCCGAACCGGCGGGGCGGCGTGGGAAGACGGGCGTCGGCGAGGGCTGACGAACATCGGCAGCTGCGCCGGGCTGCTCCTGTCCTCCTCCACGGCCAGACCGGCCAGCGGACGCACCGCCGGCGCCAGACAGAAAACTGACCCCCCCCCCCCCCCCCCCCCCCCCCCCCCCCGCAGCCCCCGCCAGCCCGCCCCACGAAAACGTGACCCACGGATCATTTCTCTGTCATAGAAAAGTGAGCCTTCGTACAGAAAATCCCAAATTCCAAAACCCTAGGCCTATATCACAAAATAGGGGTCATTTTTCTATGCTGTGTATCACAGAATACCCCGGAGGCCATTTTCTATATAGAAAATTGACTGTTGAGTCAGTTTTTTTTGAGTTCAAATTTCTATGACACCGGTTTGGCAGGGGCCAGAGCACCTTAACACTGCATCAGGCCCCGGGGACACTCAGTCCAAATGGCAGCATGCACATGCTCACGCAGGACAGGAAAGGCCTTAAGTGCGGTTATAACTGCTGTGTCAACAGCGAGGCCTGGACAGTGTTCTCCCTTTTTACGGCTCTTCCCAACAGAGACACGGCACATAACGGTGCAGATCTCGTGACAGAAGGGACTACGTGTCAGCACAAACTACACCACAGCTCAGACCACATAGCAGCACCCAGCACGTAACAGCACACAGCACGTAACAGCACAGCACGTAACAGGACACAGCACGTAACAGCACACAGCATGTAACAGCACACAGCACACAACAGCACACAGCACACAACAGCACACAGCACGTAACAGCACACAGCACGACAAAGCACACAGCACACAACAGCACACAGCACACAACAGCACACAGCACGTAACAGCACACAGCATGCAACAGCACACAGCACATAACAGCACACAGCACGTAACAGGACACAGCACATAACAGGACACAGCAAGTAACAGCACACAGCACGTAACAGGACACAGCACATAACAGGACACAGCACGTAACAGCACACAGCACGTAACAGCACACAGCACGTGACAGCATACAGCACGTGACAGCACATAACAGGACAGCACGTAACAGCACACAGCACGTAACAGCACAGCACATAACAGCACACAGCACGTAACAGTACACAGCACATAACAGCACACAGCACGTAACAGTACACAGCACATAACAGCACACAGCACGTAACAGCACACAACACGTAACAGCACACAGCACATAACAGGACAGCACGTAACAGCACACAGCATGTAACAGCACACAGCACATAACAGGACAGCACATAATAGCACACAGCATGTAACAGCACACAACACGTAACAGCGCACAGCACATAACAGCACACAGCACACAACAGCACACAGCACACAACAGCACACAGCATGTAACAGCACACAGCATGTAACAGCACACAGCACGACAAAGCACACAGCACACAACAGCACACAGCACGTAACAGCACACAGCACGTAACAGCACACAGCACGTAACAGCACACAGCACACAACAGCACACAGCACACAACAGCACACAGCACATAACAGGACACAGCACACAACAGCACACAGCATGTAACAGGGCACAGCACGTAACAGCACACAACACATAACAGCACATAACAGCACACAGCACGTAACAGGACAGCACGTAACAGCACACAGCATGTAACAGGACAGCACGTAACAGGACACAGCATGTAACAGCACACAGCACATAACAGCGAGGAGCACGGAGTCCTCACGCACTCAGGCTCCAGCCAGAAGACAGAACGGCGGCAGGCAGCACCAGAGGCAACTCAGCGTTTCACCCAAGAGCCTCTCTGAAGGGCCCAGCTAACGGGCTCAGCTAACGGGCTCTGCACAGCACGGGGACAGATCTGCCAGGCTTAAACAAACAAGTAAGCACGCAGGCAGACCTCGCCCTGCTGGCAGAGCGCCACTTCCTCCAGGCTACGCAAATCTCAGCCCCGCCAGCCTCAGCTGGCACTGCTCAGGGACTTCAGGTTCCGCGGGCGTAGGCAGAGATCGAGCCGGTCCTCATAAACCAACCGACAAGATTTCGCCGGAAGTTCGTTCGCCAGCTCAGGCGCAGGGGCGGTGCTGCCAAGCGTCCTTCACTTTTGGACCGCGCCGCACTGCGAGCAGCTGGGAGTCCAGCACATCGCGTTCTGACCTCACGGGACCCTGCGTGCCACCGGCGCGAGCCAGGTCAAAACCCCCCCGCCTCCCCCCCCCCCCCCCCCCCCCCCCCCCCCCCACACACATTCACAGGCTGTTCTCCGGCCTTATCGGCTGGGAAAAGAAGCCACAGAACAGCCGCCCTGATGGATACGTGCAGATGTCAAAAAACGGGACGCCGTGATTGGTCAAAAGCGAAAAGCGCCCCGGAGAAAAAGGACCTGCTTTTGGGCTGCGGGCGCAGGAAACCACTTAAACACGCTCGCGCGCTGCAAGGTGAAATTACCCGCCAGCGGGAGACGTTTTCACCTCAGCACAGAGCCCGGCTGGCTGCAGCAGGGCATTCCGTTGCTGAAGAGAAGCCGCTTCTCATGCCAAAGCGCGAGAACGCTTCACCGTTCGGCAACTGTCTCCGAGCGAGGCGGGTTATCCGAAGGCGCAGGCTCGTCACCGGCGCGCGAACGCAGCGGCTCGATAAATCATCATAAAGCAGACCCCCCCCCCCCCCCCCCCCCCCCCCCCCCCCCCGCGCGCGCACGGGGCCGAAAGTTAGCGGCGTAATTACAGCCCCCCGACCGAACGAGCCCGTCTGACAGACAGACAGACAGAGCGCCAGGGAGCGTTTGAGCCCCGATCAGCAGGGGGAGAGACGGCGCCGTTCGCCGTGTAGCGCAGCCGCTAACCCAGCTAGCACAAAACGTTCCCTCGCACCGTCCCGCTCCGCCGTGTATCAGTGATATTAAAAACACTTACACACAAAAAAAAAAAAAAAATTCCAGCGACACTGTGAGAACATATTTGTGTCAGCTGGGTAGCAAATGTGATTTTTTTTTTGCTGTGGAACGTGTGGAGGCAGCTTTACTTTTCCCAGAATATTATTTACAGGCTGAAATTCACGTCTGCGGGGGGGGAAAAAAAAGGTGCTATATCCACCATGTGACTCATCCTTCAACAAAACTCATCACTGAGCCAAATGAATAAATAGGCTACGTAAAATATGAGTGAGCTAAAAAAAAATTTACTCCAACCCAACTGATTCATTCATATATATATATATATTTTTTTTTTTTTTTTTTTAATGTACCTTCTTGGTTACACTACCAAATGTTTCCTGGTGTCATTTTTAGGGGTCAGTATGCATTCACTGTAAGACAGGAGGAGTGACAAGTAGGCAAGTAATATTATTCTAAACAAAAATTCTGCCACGCAAATATGCTCCAGATCTGCACTCTCAATGCCTCATTTCTGAAAGAATTCATATTTTCTTTATAAATTATGAAATTATACATTTAAGAGACCACAACTCGATGTACTTTTTCCACAATATGCGCTGCGTCACGTCTCCTTTACGCACCGACGGGTCCCGTAGAGTTAGCATGTCCACCCTTTACTCCTCACTGAGTACACGTCAGCGGTCGCCATTGGCTTCTAATGCGACACAAACAGGCAACAGCTTAACCCTACTCTTAAAAACGTCACTGTTAACTAAAAAACTGCACATCTCAGTCTGGACTCGCTCCCTAACACCATGGCCAGAGTCCAAAGGGAGAGGCGCTGCTGAACCCAGCTGTCCTGCGTGCGGGGTTGATGTCCCTGTCGCGCTGTCGTAAGACGCAACTATAAGGCTACACGATAATGAAAGTTACTGGAGCGGCTATGCGCACGCGACCATGTCTATAAACACAGGGCGAACGACCGATCACACCGCGCGAGCAATGTCAAACAAAACGAAACGTGCGTTTGTGGCACTCTAGGTTCGTTCTGATAGCTCACAACGTTCGCAAGCACGCACGTACCGAAAAAGTGTGATGCGGGCCTACTCTTCGCATCCTGCCAGCGTCAAAAAAGAATTACCGGGCGGACGGCTGGAGACTGAAGCGTTGAAGACAACGTGGAAATGTATGGTACAATTCGCGAGGTACATTTTTCATCTGCCAACTTTCTCTGTATTGTAGTAAGCAGCTCATTAAGATGCTGATTGAAAGAACCGGGTATCTATGTCTGTATGTATGTATGTATGTATGTATGTATGTATGTATGCGCGCGTGTGTGTGTGTGCGCGTGTGTGTAAATAGAACAATGAGATTGTTGCGGAGATGGCAAGATTTCTTCTCCACCTATCAACTCATCTGAAACGGCACCTTACGTCCGCATCACTGCACGAGCACTGGGCGCGTTGAACATTAAAATGTGTGAGAGCATACGCAATCCTCCCCGTCTCTAACCCGAGTCCAAAGCCTGTTGTTCTCCCCGTCGCTGGCCTCTTCGAGCATCTGTGCATCGGTCCAGGGCATAGATTTCACCACATTGTGATGCAAATCGCTCCAGCAGCATTTCTGCTCCAAGTCGGCTGCGCATGTAAATCCTATTTGTGAATCAAAAGCCCAAATGCCGTCGGAACGACTCCCGCAAGGAGAAGTCAACATATTAATTCACATTCAATTCTCCAAATGACAGTATGTAGCTAACCGTTTTATTTTTATCCCCGCAATAAATCCTGTTTAGCACAAAGATTTTGCTTACACTCTCGATACATTAGCCAGACCACGAGCCCGCTTTTGAAACCGTTCGTAAGCCAATACTACGAGCTTGTGCCTGTTGTGTACACAAAGACAGACAAGAAAATTATATTTTTCTGTAATGTCAACATAACTGGCTAGCTCGTTAAAACAAACAGTCAGGTAGTCATTTGGTAATACTAAATAGTTCCAGCATATTCATAGAAAACAGCTATATATTTACGGGTGGAAACTTCGGCGTATTTATAATTCCCATAGGCAGGTCGGTTACTGCAAAAGGGAGAACTTCTACAGCTTCCGCATTAATACATTGGCCTTCTTTTGATTTGAAGTTAAAGTTAACAGAGACAAAGGCTAACGTCAATCAAAAATGTCACGTTATCTAGTAGTACAAAGTGGTTACGTTAGTTATATTCTCTGATTCTCCAAGTCCAACAAGCATTTATGCCACGAGAACGGACGCTAACCAAAGCTACATTTGAGAGATCCAGACAGTAGACACAGAAGTTGTTTACACGCTAGGCTAGGCTGTGACTAACTACGATACACGTCAGATGATGAAGTTAGCTCGCTTGTCTCCTGTTTACTTGACTGCTAAATTAAAATAAATAAAAAAACTCGTAAACACTAGCTAACATCACGGTACGTTTTAACATTGACTGGCGTGTTTAAGACCGAAGACAGAACACACAACACTATTAGCCAACTCAAATAGTTTTTTTTTTCTCTCGCTAAAACCGCACTTAGACAAACCGCAGTACAATTTTGCGAAAACAAACAAGCGACGTCAACCACCAAACGCTGTCCGCGACATAGTCACGTTCACAGAGTGAACTCATAACTTATCCGTTGTAAAATAAGTTTGAAGAGCAGGGAAAACCGTAAATGAGCTACCAATCTTTAGGTCGTTAATTAAAGTGGATTTAGTTAACAATATTTGAAGAACAAAATGACATTATCTTGTTAGCGGCCGTTTGGTTATCAAGTGATCAATTAGTTACAAGTGGATCCACACCTGCACACTTGTGTTTTCACTTTTGTCATAACGGTAAATTAGCCAGCTTAGTCTAGATCTCATTTCAGAGAAAGGCAAAACGCAAGGATTGAGACGCTGTCCAGCGACGAAACGTTAGCCATCTTTTAGCCAACTAGCCATCGGGAGACCAGTTTAAGACCGGCAGGACTCAGCATAAACTTTTAAGTGCCAGTTTAACATTTTATTTAGTTAGCTACCACATATGGGATGTTAATCAGACTCTAGTCACTTTTCACATACAGCGGACCGGGGATTAGTGCGCGGGGCATCCCGCTTGACTGAGATCCTGTAGACTAGGAAGGCAGCTAGCTAACTGTTAGCTAGTTAGAACAGGGTGACTTTTCGATTTTCTTTTCAGAGTCAGGGGATAGCTGACTGCTCCGTTAGCTGGCTAACAATAAACATTCCTGACAGCGCGGCTCTCGCTGACCTGCGCCATCTTTGAAAACTGTCTTCCCGCAGACGATTCTTGTGTAAAGGACCGTAACAGCAGACCTGAAACTATCGAATTAAAGAAAAAACTTTACACATTTTCAGCACCGTCCAGGCCTCTTACCTTGCGTTTCTCGAATCCCTGTCCCGGAAAGCAGGACTAAAACGACTAAAAAACAGGAATTTGTATCCATTATGATTCTCACTTTGCTAACTCTAGCCCAGCTAGCCAGCAAGCTGTCTCTCTCGCGCACAACTTCTGTAGTCTTTGCTTGAGGGGGAAAAAATACACTAATCCTACTGGCTGGCTGAACACCCACGCCCCGCCCAGACCGAGCCCCTACTCCCCTAAGACACAGATCAGCGCCGTGGTAATTGCTCCAACCACTCCTGTTCACATATTTGTAATTATTAACCCTCAAACATTAAAACATTTAATCTCATCTAAAAACATAAAATAAAAAACAGTATAATTTTTATGTCCAAAGAAAAAAGCGTGCAAACTTGCCCCCATTGCAATCAATGGGCTTCATGTAAAATGTAATTATAAATGAGGAAAATAGTGTTACATATGAGAGGTGTATAAACAAAATATAGCAATTATTAGTGTGAATAAAAAATAAGCCTGCAGAATGTATTTTGAGAGAATAACATATTGATAACCTTAATTAAATAATAGTATGTGAACAATACTTGGATAAGCACAGAAATTGGCCTACATCATACCGTGCATCCCAGACGCTGTGACTACATATTATTAAACTGCACAATTCAATAGGCTATTATCAATATTCATTATTTTCTAAACTACTGAAAGACATACAGACATTGTTGGCGTACATACACAAAACAAATATATTTACTTTGTGGAACAGTGTATTCTTTACTTAATCTTTTATGGCAGACTGAAGAAGGTATCTTACCGAAACGTTTCTTTCTCTTTTCTCACCCTACACCTTTTTGGTGGCACATTTGTTTTGAACAGCACTATGGACCATTAAATATTTGAGAAGATTTTTGCATCCCTAAACCTCAGTGTGGACATTCCTTTTGTTTAATATCAGTGTGCGAGCATTTCATTTTACTTAATCTCTGCTCCGACAGCAGCACTTGAACCGGGAAATTCAATATCAAACTGCATGCTGTTGCCACTGCAGCCAACTGATACTATCTGAAGTCGTTCTGCACAAAGTAGGGTAGCTGACTCAGCCTCTGTTCTATCAGCGTGATCACAAATACCACAAAAAGTATACTGATATCTCCCTATTTATATTGGTTTATTTTATCAAGTAATTCCACGTTTCCTCTGCTTGTCACAATACTTTTAAACGAATAAGGGGTTTGGGGGAACCGATTTATCAAAAAATGTGGCTCTGCTTTCCCAGAGCTAAGATGATTTTATTTTAAAAATCCATTTGTATGTCTATGGGACTTGTGCTAGCTCTCCCATTTAGTGATATGACACTTGAAAGTGGGATCAATGTTTGCGTATATTTTGCCCAGTCAGGTTTAGGGAGGTGGAATCTGTGAACAGAAGAATACTGGAAAATTCAGATTATGGACAGTATGATAAATGTGAAAAAATGGGCCACTTAAGTCTAAAATTTAATCATTCTGTCAACATCATGGCCTTTATGTAAATACGAGAAAATTGAACAACATTCTATATCTAAAGTACATTTATGAAAGTATTTGTAAAAATAAAAAAAAAAAAAAACTTAAAAAAAACACAATTTACAATGTTGTATGGTTTTTCATGATTGAGATAAAAATAAAATTGAACAAAATTAGTTTGAGCAAACTACTATTCTTATATGAAGAGAATATTCTATATGTTAGAGATGCTTAGAGAACGATTGTGTTACGTACATGTGAAGTAGAGATAAATGCATTCAAAGTTTGATTTATGAGCATTTATGGTTGTGATAAATCTTTATTGAGTCCATTTGAGCAAGTCTGTAAATTAGTTATGGCAGAGAGCTTTAATCATAAAATGTGCCCCATATAAGCTTCAGTCTGATATAACTTGTAAGAACCAGGCCTCACCACTCTGTTTCCGGGTCGTAAATAATAACAAAACATTGACATTATATTTGATTGACATACCTGTTTTAATCAAGATCATGTAGAACATTCAGATATTCTTCTTGATTTCAGTTACCCCATCAACTTCAGGTTATTAGATATCTGTGACTGTGCTACCAGAGTATCTTTATGCTGCAACCTGATTTTCGGCATCCACTTATCAATGACTGACGATTCCCAGTACACAACACAGTACAGAGAATGCACAATAAATAAGAGGAAGTTTAAATGAAAGAAAGCAAAAAAAGTTACTGAATTAAATAAGAGGATTTTTAAATATAGGCCTGCGTTAAAAATATGAATAAACCTAAATTTTCCATGTGTGTTTGCGGGATGTGCACACGTACACATTCACAATTGTTTTATGGGAAATGATTTCACGTGATAATGTTTAAAAACACGTCATCCACAAACAGATGAAATTTTCCGCTTTCACAAATTGCATGTAGGAGACCATCTGTTATGTAAAAGTTAGCAGAATTGGTATTTTATTATGCTCGAGGTTTTAGCCGATTACATTAGCGATGAGCGACGCGCAGGTGTTCCCGCTTCTCCAAAAGCAGCTTCCCACGGCATCAACGCCAGTCCACAACACTTGCGCGGCAGAAGGTGTCTGTAACCCCTCAGCAGACACCTATAATTATTGTCAAAACGTTGACCCGTGTGTCTTCTGATTGGCTGGGGGAAAACGTGTTGCCGGGAGGACTGTGGCAGTTGACTTCTGATCCCATTGAAATCCTAACCCCTATCCATTTCAGTCACGCCCATTGTTGAGCCGTGATGGCGATCATTAGAAGAACGTGAATGAGGGTGTTTAATTGAAAATTAAGGAATGGAAAAATTAGTGAAACACTACATGGATATCACATAGATATTAGCACATGAAGATAATGTCATTTGGTCTCATAGTAAATATTGGTGAACAAAAATTAATTACCACTTATTTTATAATTAGGACGTGAGTATCACAGTATGTTGCATTACATGTAATATTAGAAATGTAATGCTCATAATAAGATGCGATTGCCTGCATGCAAAAAAAAGTTTTAAAAAAATGGAATTGGAGAGACATAAATAGCAGTGTTACCATATGTTAGAATCCTTTGGTTTAAAAATCTTGAACATCAGTATGTTGATGTGAATGATGCTGGAAAGAAAAAATGTTACACACACTGTTGTTGTATTCCTATTTAACCTGAATTAACCTTACCTTCGTGAATAAATGCTGGCGCTGTATAAATGTACATCAGAGTATTTGAACATTCAAATGATTGATGTAAATTATTTCAAAAGAGTGCGTGAAGTACAGTGCACGGTTTGACAGTAATTTAAATTGGACTCGTCTTTGACTAATGTTACCCTAATGCTGTCACACCGCATTCAAAACACCCCCCCCCCCCCCCCCAACTCCTCCCCCCGAAATCCCCAGTCCTGTGGCAGAGATTGATGAGCATGTATTGTTTGATCTGGGTGCCGGGCCTGTTGATCTTACTGCTGGTTTTGTGTGCACTGCAGTAAAACTCCCCCCCCCCCTCCAAAAAAAAAAAGGGAGAGGGTGGAGACAGAATGCAGTGCTAGCTTTGGATTTCACAATCCCCAACCCCCCCCCCCCCCCCCCCCGAGTGTTGGTCCGATTGTCCAGTGAGCCGTGCGGTGCAGGATAGCCCGGGATGGGGGGGGGGGGGGGGGGGTGGTGGACGCAAACAGAGGCGTGCCAGCACAGCGTGCGGCTAGCTGACAGAGTTATTTTCCTGCTACTGCATTTTTGGTTCCATAGTCATCTTACCGGGATTGTTCCCAGAACAGCCACCTGAAAGCAGTTCCAAAAAAACCAGCCCCTCTTCCTGGAAGTAGAGAGGCCAGGCCTGTTTTTTTTTTGTTTGTTTTTTTTTTTGTTACTTTATGTGCCTTTTTATTTGACGGCTCAGGCCTGGTTTTTGTTGTTTTTTCTTTTTGTTTCCTACTCTATAAAGCGTCTTTGTGAGTTTTCTGCAACGAGCGCTACACAAATGAAACTGACTTGATTTTGTTTGACGCGGACTGTGCTGACCTGAGGGTGAACTGAATGTCTGCACCCCTGACGGGACAGATCAGAAAACCACTGGCTTTTGGATTCGATGAGATGTGCAACCAGGGTACACCTGCACGTACACAGGCGGTAGACTTTCTCTATCGCGGCCCCACTCCTCTGGAACTCTCTACCTCCAAAATATCACACAGGCTTTCCATCACTGCCCACTATCAAAAAAACTCCCAAAACCCACCTGTTCAGAACAGCTTCCAACATATAATTCACCTGCTATGCTTATTACCTGTTTTTAGTTCTTTAGTTGGACTGTCCATATGTTTTCATTTTGCTCTTCTCACACATTTTATTGCTATGCACTATTGTTTTTTTTTTTTTTTTTTTTGGCATTGCTGTGTCTTTTTGGCTTTTCCTCTGTTTTGATTTTGTCGTGAAGCATCTTTTAGCACTTTGAAAAGCGCTGTAAAGATAAAACGCACTATTATATTGCTATTGTTATTACTGCAGTTATCATTAGTTCATCCTAATATCTGAAATGCACTTTTGTATACCAACAGGAGCCTGACATTTTTTTCTTAACGTAGTACTATGTATATAAAAGCCAAGCCGTATGGAGCTCAGATTTGTAACGGCTACCTATGCTGTTCACGGTTGGTGTCCTACAGCCAACCCTACCTTTTCCACGGGTTTAACATCTTCCTACAAGAACACTGGAATCCTCTTGAGAGTTGTCTTGTCTTTTTAAAAAAAATTTTTTTTTTGCCTGAGGAGCTGACAGTCTTGTGCCAGGCATCCTCGAGGCATGTGCGCAAATCATTTTTACGACATCACATATTATCCAAAAAGAAGAAGAAAAAAAAATCTATATGTCTATGCCAAGTTGTTTTACAGTTTTTTTTTTTTTTAAATCAACCAATCAAGATACGCAGCCAGGATAGCAACTGTGCTGAGAGGAGGACATCAGGATATGACATGTTTCTGTAGTGATTTATTAATGTGACAGAGAAATGTGTTCTGCCTCCATCTGCAGTCAAACGTATGGCGCCTCATATTGTCTCACATAACTACAGGCACGTACAGTAAATAAAGTATGATGACCTAAAAAAAAAAGAAAAGAAAAGAAGGAATGTTGCTGAGAGGTAGTACCCCAGAGACATTAAAAAAACATACATGAATTCCCACATTAATTTATGATCAACCTTATGAATATAGATGATGGATTATGTGGAAAAAAACAAAGCTGCCATAGGCACTGTAGCCATTCCTTCTGCACACTTTCCTCCCATACCTTTGCTTTCTGGGGCGCTAATAAACTTTTTGAATGTAAACAGGTTTTCCAATGGAGCGCGAATGCCGATAAGCTGCATCAGCTTGTCAGCACAAATTGGGCAGCGGTGTGCTTTTTGCTGGGTTACATATTGAACATTGTTTCTTTCTGGGTCTGAGCGAGGTTGTTTAGCAACTGCCTGCTAGCCCTTGGGGGTTGCGATCTTTGTAAGGTCCTATTAGTCCGTTATTTGTATCCGTCCTTGGGCTAAAGCACGTAGGCCTAGTGATTTAATTGGTGCTAACTGTCTAATTTAGGCGCTAAGATGTTTTGGAAAATCAACACCCTTTCAGTCTGGACCCAGAGCTGAAGTGTTTATGGGAGTTTACTGTTTTTTTTTTTTGTTTGTTTGTTTGTTTTTTTTATAGAAACACAAACAAAATAAAACGGAAATGAATTACTTTGATAACCACCCAAGACCTAGCGATTCATTTTTGTCCCCCGTAGGAGACACGAGTCTCTGGTCTTTATCTCAAGAACCATATATACTACTATTCTGAAACCAACACTACAACGGAAATTCAATAAAAATAAATTATATTTTTGAAAATATTTTCTCTGCTACATGTTTTTGTCATCCAAGATATTTGTATTATGCAACAACAATAAAAAACGTAACCTTTTTTTCCTGTTGGGTCGCATGAGGTTATGAGATTAAAAATAGATTTTTATATCTATACCAAAGCCAAACGTTTTTCTCAAAATGTATCACCGTGTGACTCTTCCTATAGACGTTCATACAAGAATCGCTTGTTGTTTTATACTTTGGCTATTGTGAGTAAGCAACGCACGATTCATCCGCGCTTACAGTGCAAGGAACGAGCCACCTCTCGAGAAGGTCAACCTGACTCGCGCATGACTTTGCACAAAGAAACGGCATTTCCACTTCACAAGATCTCAGTTGTTGAAACTGAAGGTTCGATATGTTTGGCACGGTCTCACTAATTTAGCTTTACAGCGTTTACCGCCGCAGTCTTATTTTTGCAGTACCTGTCATGTTTCCCGGGGACACGAGAGGCTCGCCGAGCTTACTGACCCAGTGCTGCTGGCATAACTGTCATACGGTACAATCTATTGCTAGGGAACTTGCTAATTATAAAAAGTTTTGGACTTCATTACTCCACAAAGGTGGATCCGAGCTAAATGAGTACAGTATGGCAGGTGGGGTGCAAAATGTGTGAAATAATGTGTGGTTGCGTCTCAACAGAGAAGGCAGCAGTCTTAGATAATTTGTTGTAGTTATATATTTTTTTAAAACACGTTTTAATGCATTTCGGTACACTGGAATAAATTTGTGTGATTATAAATTGGTGCGTTTTCCGTGAACGATATAGCCAACTGACTTTGCTAGCAGTCACGTGACGTTTCTCTGACGTTATCCGGCCTTCAAAACGCGTCCCAAATTCGTTGCCTTTTGGGGTTCCTTTTCCGTTGTGATGTTACCTGTGGAGGTAGCTAAATTCTTTAGAATGCTGGCAGCGAGGCAGCTGTCTTCTGTTTGAGAATCAACCTTTGTGGTTGAAGGGAGGAAAATATGTGCCCCTATATGGTCTTCTCCCACAGTGCTTTGCACCTTCTTGGCCGTAGCCAAAAATGGGACCCAAAGCAAGGTGGATGAAGAAGGCATTCTGGGAAAGCATATGATTACCACAGCATGTGCTGCAGTCACAGCAAGACAAAAATGGTACAAAAAAGTTCCTAAAAAAAAAGATACAAACGCTTGTCACTGGGGTGGTGCCCTACAGGTACATAAAATTGCACCCCTACCCCACAATAATACATAAAACATTTGTACCTTTTCTGCTTGTAAAAGGCCCTTATTACTTCAAAATAGAACATTTTGTGCTTTTATTTCTGGGAGTATGCAGGAAGACCAAAACTCCAGTACAGTTTAGTGTGGGAGGATAACTCTGCAGGTCATTGTTTCAGTATACTAATTATCAGCAAACATACACTCAATAACAAGTCTGCTGATGAAAGCTTATAAAACTATAAAAACTAAAAAAAAAACAGGCGCTGCTGCGAGATCTGTGTGAGTAAATACATCAGCCGAACAGCTCATTATGAGCATTATTAACAGGCGATGCAACCCCAGTTGGCAACGTCGCTAATGATGTGACATCACCTTCACGCAGCATCTGTCTTTTGCAAAGCACCATGGGCCATAGCTTCCCACTGTGGGGTGAATGAGGCGGGCTCGGGACAGGTGTGCGGACCAGCTGGGCATAAGACCGCACACCTGAGCTATTGGCAGGTGTGTGTGTATCAATCAGGTGTGTGCCACAAAACACACTCACGCCCTAACGATGAAGGAGGCTGAGGGCACAGATGGCTCCACACAACTCTCTGTTTTTCTGGATTGGCCTGTCTGGACAGCAGGTTAAAAACCATTGACATTGGCGAAGGGGGGCTGCATTTTTTTTTTTTTTTTTTCACATTTGCCAGGTGCTGCTAACTCCAGACATTAATATCAAATTAATACCAAAACAGTCGGATGTCTAGTTATCAGATTACCGCCCCTGAGAAGCAGACAATATAATTGGAGGTGGCAAATGTGTTCTTATATATCTGTCTTCTTACCCCCCACAGGTATGGGAAGGAATTGGACATTAAGGGTCACGCCAGGGTCTTATAAATATAAGCAGGTCCTGGGGTTTTCCCTCCCTCTTACCTTCTAGAGGGAGCACACGTTACACTACGTTACATTTATTTGGCAGACACTTTTTATCCAGAGCAACGTACAGTAAGTGCATGCTGAAGGTCATTCAGAGACCAATCAGAGACCCGGTCACTCAGAGACACAGCATGGCTAAAGAACGCACAAAAGATCATCTCATTTTTAAGTTTAAATGCAATCGGGGCACATTTAATAGAAATCATTTATTGAAAAACGTCATGACTCTATAAAGTAGATAATGGTTGTTGAGGCCTGATAACTGAAAATCTACATTTTTTTGGAGCGGTTCCAGTTTCAAGCAGAAACCAAAGCGGTGCGATTTTGTTTTGTCACATGGAAAATATTTTGCCTTGTCATAAGGTTGATAATACTTAGTTGAGTTCTAAAATGTTAATTTATTGGGATTATTTTAAAATTTAATTGCAGTTCAGTGTTTCGGATTCACCGTTTAGGGGTCACTTTCAGTTACCCTGTTGGTGGCCCAGCACTCTGATTACTGAACCCAGAATAACTGGAGGTCACCCTCTGTCAAACCCAACACTTAAAATCTAGAGGGAATTCACCCTCCACACTTATAAATTCAGATGTCTCCTATTTGACTTTGCCAGTGGATCATTCCATCAGCATGACAGAGTAACCGCAATCAAGCATGAATATAAAAATATGAAATGAAATAGTGCATAAAATTAACCGGTTTGGTTGTTATCGCTGGATAAAGACACTGGCGCAGTGTTGCCCAATGCGATGCTGCACATAGAAGGTAATACTGTGGTTAGTGGCATACCAGACATGCAGGGTTTTAATTACAGGGGGGATTGGGGGGGGGTCTGACCCCCCTAATTAAGACTTGGACCCCCCCAAAAGAGGTAAAAACATAATATATTTCCCATCAGTGGCGTCACTAGACACCAACCCTAGTGACGCCATAGATGGGAAATATATTGTAATATTTACGATTGCAGGTAAGAAGGACATATAAATGTTTCGACCCCCCCCCGGACCTGTTGTTTTTAGCTCTTTTGGGGGGGGTCCAAGTCTTAATTAGGGGGGTCAGACCCCCCCCTCCAGTCCCCCTCGTAATTCGAACCCTGCAGACGTGAATGTATTAGCGTTATTATTCACATGCGATGGGCTATATCAACTAGGTCCTAGGGTACCGCTAAAAAGAAACTCACAATGGATTAATACATTTCCAGCACGTACGGTTAAGAGGTGACGAAGCACACAGGAATGGAATTAAAATTATAGCTTGCAGGCGACATCGGTTACACTCGAACTCGTAACACAGAAGTCTCCGACCACACAGTGATGAGTTTACAGTGAGACAGCTGTTTGGCTACTGGCCTCATACGGAGACAGGCTTTAGATAGCTAATGGCAGGTCAAATTGGAATTGTGATGGTACTTACAAGCAGAGTGTGGAGAGGAAAAGAGGAAAGAGTGATTGTTTATAAAATGAATGAATGAATGAATGAATTTTTGACTAATTACCTAGGAGTGCCATGGGGTGGAGAGGATAGCTATGTCCTGTTCATGTGAAAGCTAGTGTGAAGAGGTGAGTTTTTAAATTGTTTCTTAAAAGTGGGGAGAGAGTCTCAGCATTACGGATGTGGGGAGGGAGTGTGTTCCAGAGTTTGGGTTTGGGTGGTGCACCGGGAGAAAGCCCGATCACCAAGAGAGGAGTGGCGAGATTGGGGGGGGGGGGGGGGCAGTTAAAAGTCTTGCAGAGACAGAGAGATCGGAGCCTGTGTTGTCCGGGAGAAGATCAGTGAGATAGACCGGCGCTAAACCATGAGGTGCACCACAGGTTAGCAGGAGGGTTTCGAATTTAATTGTATTCAGTATTTTACTGGCAGCCAATGTAATTTGCACAGGACTGGAGAGACGTGAATCCGGACGTGCGACCTTGGAGAATGTCTCTCTCTCTCTCTCTCTCTCTCTCTCACACTCTCTCTTCTCTCTCTCTCTCTCTCTCTCTCTCTCTCTCTCTTTCTCTCAGTTCCCATTCTTCCTCGTCTCTCTACACTGTGCTGTCCTACAAAGCTGAAAAAACCCACAGGTTATATATAAAAGAAAGAAACCGAAACTGCCATTTGAATTCCACAGTGGCAGCGGCACATTCATTGTTGACAGTTGAGGATGGCAGTTGAAAAACATGACACAGAGCTCCAGTCTAAAGTGTTTCATCTGTACCCAAGCCCTCGTTTTTATCATTACATTTATTTAGCAGACGCTTTTATCCAAAGCGACGTACAAAAGTGCACATCACGGTCATTGGAACAGCTACTGTGGAAACTTATCACTATGGCAGAGGAGCCCATACCTGGGAGATCTATAATCAGGGGCATCACTACCATATGACCTACTTGCTTCCCAGCTCTCTGGCGTTACACACATATTTATAAATATTTTACTCACTGTCTGCTATATTGCAAATTCCCTAATTGCCGTTTCCACCCTCTTCCCCACGCTGCCGGCGGGGCTCTTGCCCCAACCCTCGAGAGTGCTTCGAGAGTCATCCTGGTCTCCCCCACCTCTGTGGTCCAGCCCCTCCTTCGTCATTGCCTCCACCCTGCCCACATCTGCCGCCACCTGCTGTTCCCCATCACCGCCACCCGGCCCCACCCATCATCTGAGCCACATCACATATCATATCTTGTGCATAAACTGGCTGACATGCTGGTCACCAGTCGGCACCCTGAGCCGACCAGAGGAGGATGGGTTTCCCCCTTGAGCCTGGTTCCTTCCGAGGTTTCTTCCCATCTGCCACAGGGAGTTTTCCCTTGCCACTGTTGCCTTAGGCTTGCTCCTCCTGTGGGGGTTTAGGCCAGGGTTGTCTGTAAAGCGTATTGTGACAACTGTTGTAAAATACGCTATACAAATAAAATTTGATTGATTGATTGATTGATTGATTGATAAATGACAGTTAATCGAAGGGTCCAGCTTCAGAGACTCTGGTTGGTGAAAACTGAGCCCCTTTTCATGGATTTAGCTTTTTCGCTCAACAAAACATTGGAGCAAAGCAAAACCTCTTGTTGAACTGTTTTTTGCTGACTGAACCCTCACCTCCTGTCCTGTAGTCTGACTGTTTGGCAGCGCGCAGGTTACTGCGAATGCCCTGTGTTGCGCGATGAGACTTACTGAATTGAATTGTTCGGTTGCCGTTCAGAGCTACTGGCTTAACTTCAAGCAAGTGCAGGTTACCGGGGCTGTGTCAGTAAGTACAGAGGTCGGGGTTCGGGGAGATCTGAGTTAAAACACAGAGAGACATTTTCCTCCAGCAATATGAGCCGCTGCAGCCTGACGGTTGATGGAAATGCATTCGGGGTCTGGAGCGCCCTTTTGGTGATTCCGCGAGCTTGAAGAGGTTAGATGAGGCAACGCCAGAGCTTGGCATGAGCACTTCCGGGCCAATCATGCGCTCCCTGCATCTGAAGGATGAATTCGATTGGACGGCTTGCCTCGAAATCCCCCCCAACACCCTGAAACGGTATGGTTTGAGATCTAAGGAAGCCCAAGCCGGCCCCCTCTCGCCCGCCGCCCCCCCCCCCGCCCCGTCGTCCTGCTCACGGACCCTCCCCTCAGCGGGTCAGCCATTACGCCATTAAGCCTCCGGGCTGTGGGAGGGGGCGCCGAAGCAAAGTCACGCCCGCCTCGCCAGCCTTGCCCGCCTTGCCCATCATGCCCTCCTCGCCCACCTTGCCCTCCCTGCCCACCTCGCCCACCTTGCCCTCCCTGCCCTCCTCGCCCACCTTGCCCTCCCTGCCCACCTCGCCCACCTTGCCCTCCCTGCCCACCTCGCCCACCCTGCCCTCCCTGCCCTCCTCGCCCACCTTGCCCTCCCTGCCCACCTCGCCCACCTTGCCCTCCCTGCCCACCTCGCCCACCTTGCCCTCCCTGCCCACCTCGCCCCCTTGCCCTCCCTGCCCTCCTCGCCCACCTTGCCCCCTCCCTGCCACCTTGCCCACCTTGCCCTCCCTGCCCTCTCTCGCCCACCTTGCCCTCCCTGCCCACCTTGCCCACCTTGCCCTCCCTGCCCACCTTGCCCTCCCTGCCCACCTCGCCCACCTTGCCCCTCCCTGCCCTCCTCGCCCACCTTGCCCTCCCTGCCCACCTCGCCCACCTTGCCCTCCCTGCCCACCTCGCCCACCCTGCCCTCCCTGCCCACCTCGCCCACGCCGCACGCTCCGCACGGCAGCTGGCGCAGGAGCCCAAAGGAGCCCAAAACGGAACGAGAAAACGCTTCCATTTTTTCTCATTACCTCTGAGGCTCATTAATCAGCAGCTTCCCTTGCAGCACCGCGCCAAGCAGGACAGCAGCCGGGAAACTGCAGGCCATAAATTACAAATTAACCTGCAGGGCTGGAATCATTCACGCCGGGCACACGGTACATATCGAACACCGTTTGCACCATATATCATATAATTCAACGGCATGCATTGTTACGGATGATTGCATATACTGTGCCACTGTGCACAGGAAAAATGTTTGGTGTTAAACTAACTCTTAGGTGTGCATGAGGTCCTTATTTGACTCCATATATAAACTCAGTTAGAGTTGAATTACCTTCTGGACATTTTACTGTGTATACAGTGTTTTTTTTTGGCATTCAATGACCTCTACAAATTCACCCCGTCTTTTGGAAGAACCTTCACTTTTTCTTTTTACATTCCTGGTGGAACTTCCCGACTGATCAGTCATGCAGGTTTGAAGACACAGAGAGAGGCAGAAACTCAGTCACATGATGGAAAAGAGGAACGGTACTTTGTAAAAGAAGTGTTGCAATGTGTCAGCCTCAGGAAGATATATATATATATATATATATATATATTTTTTTTTTTTTTAAATATCCATGATAGGTCAGGCACCTGCCTGCCTGTCCTTCCTCTTCCCTCCTGCAGGAGGCAGAAGTGTGTGTAATGGATTCATTCATTTAAACTGCCCAATTCACAGACAATAAGGGCTCCCCAGTGTCTTCCCAAAATGCTTAATCAGGCCAGCTAATCCTCCCCCAGTTTAACTACAATGGGCACTCTGCAGCAGAATAAACCTCAGCTGATATACAGTTGCTACTCTGCAGCAGAATAAACCTCAGCTTATATACAGTGGCTACTCTGCAGCAGAATAAACCTCAGCTGATACACTGACTCTAGCAGAAAAACAGCTTATATACAGCTACTCTGCAGCAGAACTCTGCAGCAGAAAACCTCAGCTTATATAGCTTATATACAGTTGCTGTTGCTACTCAGTGCAGCAGCAGAATAAACCTCAATACAGTAACCTCATCTGCCAGCAGAATAAACCTGATATACAGTAGCTACTCTGTAGCAGACATAAACCTCAGCTTATATACAGTGGCTACTCTGCAGCAGAATAAACCTCAGCTTAATACAACTTATATACAGCTACTCTGTCACAAATAAACCTCAGCTGATATACAGTGGCTACTCTGCAGCAGAATAAACCTCAGCTGATATAGAGTGGCTACTCTGCAGCAGAATAAACCTCAGCTGATATACAGTAGCTACTCTGCAGCAGAATAAACCTCATCTGATATACAGTAGCTACTCTGTAGCAGAATAAACCTCAGCTTATATACAGTGGCTACTCTGCAGCAGAATAAACCTCAGCTTATATACAGTGGCTACTCTGTAGCAGAATAAACCTCAGCTGATATACAGTGGCTACTCTGCAGCAGAATAAACCTCAGCTGATATACAGTAGCTACTCTGTAGCAGAATAAACCTCAGCTTATATACAGTGGCTACTCTGCAGCAGAATAAACCTCAGCTTATATACAGTGGCTACTCTGCAGCAGAATAAACCTCAGCTGATATACTGTTGCTACTCTGCAGCAAAATGAACCTCAGCTGATATACAGTGGCACTCTGCAGCAGAGAGCTGGGGGCAGAGGCTTCCCCTCCCCCACCTATAAAAGGCTTTGAGAAAAGCTGTATAAACTACATAACGCGATGCAGTAAATATGCAGTTATTATTATTATTATTATTATTATATTAGTAGTAGTAGTAGTAGTAGTAGTAGTAGTAGAATCAAATGACATTATTTTAACATACTAGCAGTAGTAGTATATGATGATGATGATGATGATGATGATGATGATGATGATGATGATGATGATGATGATGATGATGATGATGATGATTCTCTATTCTGTTTCTTCCTCATATTATTATCATTCTTATTATTGCGTTGGTGGGTAAACCGCACTGCTGTATGTGAGTCTTTGTCCTTCTCGGACACGTTAGCCACTTTCACGCCCAGATCCTTGATCCCAGCTCGCCAACGACCATCAAGCTCGTGATGAAATACAGCTTGTGAAAGGAAAATCAATATTACAGAGAGACCGGTCAATGAATTATTCAGGGGAGGAAGCCTGAGAGTCTTCCTCATCTGTCTGTGGAGGCATGAGCACGCGCACACACACACACACACACACACACAAGGAAAGAAAGACAGCATCACAAATCACTCTTTTTCTTACCCTCTTTTATACTGTAAAAACTGTGCATTTTCACTCGGACTTCAAAAAGAAAAACCAATTTTACCAAAAGTACTGGCATTTTATACAAAAACACACAGAGGCAGCGCGCCCAAGCTCGCCGTTTACACTTAAGTGCCAATGTCCGGGCGCAAAATGAACGTAATGACGAAAATAAAGTAAAAAATTTAAGAGGGAGCCAAACCCCCGTGGGGCAGGAACACTGCGGTTCTTGCTTCCTCACGCATAATACTGATACAAAATAAAAATACTTCATGAGACATGGGAGCCAGGGGGACAGGCAAGACAAAACAAAACAAAAGACAATCACAAGGAGGCACATGTTTACATTAACCATACATTTCGGAGTAAAAAAACACTTTGCATTTGCCACCATGCAACTCTAATATCATTTGGAATGGCACATATTTATATATATATATATATCTGTATAACAGTGGATTATTTTTTCCATTTCACGAAGAAGCGTGCTGTCCCCCGCTCAAACAACACAGAATGCACCTATTATTGCATCACGTCATATTAAGAATTATTTAAAATACTTGGACCAAGGCGTGCTGATATAAATACATACATTTGGATGAGCTATGATTGTCATAATCACACATGGCTTCTGTCCTTCATTTCAACAACAAAATTAAAAAAAAATACAATTTTTCTATAGAGAGATTCCCTATAAATCCCTTTTTTAACTTTCAGTTTTGGTGTTGCAGCGTTTGTAGTTTTGATTTAGATTTGATTTTGACTCTCCATTTTGATTTCCTGGATCTCGGCGTTTCCCTGTACGATCGGGACCCGATACGCTGAAGACACAAGGGCTCTCCAAACACAGAGCAGCGATCACGCTACCACAGAGCCACAACCCTTTCATACGGCCGCCATTTTGGCTCAGTCTCCTCCTCTGCAGGTGCACTGAATGATGAAGAGGCTGTAGTCTTTTTTTTTCTTCTTCCTGATTTTCTTTCTTTAAAAAAATAAAAATTGATTGATCCCAGTAGGCACAATGGCGATTGTCAAGGCAACGGGGGGGAGGGGGGGGGGGGGGGGGGGCGAGAGACGTCCCTCCCTCCTCAGTCATCACATTAACCCCCGAGAGGGTCAGAGGTCATGCACCAGATACAGATCACTTGGTCGTGGGTCCCAGTTTTGGATGGGGGAGGGTGGTGGGGGGGGGGGGGAAGTGGGGGTGGGGCTAGACGTCTCCCGGGGCGACGGCCAGCGCGAGGGCGAGGGAGAGCAGCAGGAGGAGGGGGGCGGGGGACCCCCGCGAGGGCCGTCCCGTCGAGCTGAGGGCCGAGGTCCTCACTTCGGACAGGGTGCAGGCGGACATGGGCACACGGGACACCAGCGTGGGGCTGCCGTAGTTGATGAGCGAGTCGATCTTCTCCGCCTCCTTGTTGCACGCCTCGATCTGGTGGCGGGAAACATCGCGGCGCGGCGCGGCGTAGCGTGGGGGGTTATCACAGAGAGAGGGGGCCGAAACCACGTTTTCGCGGCCCGGGGCGCGTTCGTTCGTGCGCCGGCTCTCAAGAGACGCCAGGCGCGCGTTCGGAACGTCCGAGCGTTCGGAACGCGCGTTACGCCCCGGGGAGCGAGCGCTCGGAAACGTGCACCGACCGCTCCGACGCAGAAGACGGCTCGAAGGGGTACCGCCATTTTGTAAATCAATGGAATTTTGGGCGATCTATAGGACGCTCGAACCACGGAGCGCTGAAATATCGGAGCAGAGTGAATTTAAAAAAGCGCCCCCTCCCAATCCACTCTGGGCCAGAGCAGAGCCCCTTCCTAGGGTGCATCGTAGCCGCAAGAGTATTGCTTCTTATAGCAGGGCTACGGTGCACTTGGACTGACATGGGATTTGTTCAGTGCGACACCGGCAAATCTCATTACTTTAGCTGGATTATTTACTTAGCTTCAGTTAGCTTCAGCATGCGCACTCGTGGGCTACACCATAAACGGGATTAGCAGATTAGCACGTAAAGTGCTAATGCGCACTCATGGGCTACACCATAAACGGGATTAGCAGATTAGCACGTAAAGTGCTAATGCGCACTCGTGGGCTACACCATAAACGGGATTAGCAGATTAGCACGTACAGCGCTAATGTACGCTCATGGGCTATGTCATAAACGGGATCAGCATATTAGCACGTACGGCGCTATACTTTACCTGCAGTAGAGTGCTATGGGTAGCGCTGAGCCTGCAGTAGATTAGCATGCAGTGCTAAAACGTCCCTTCAGTGTAGTAGAGTGGACTTTTATTATTAGTCTATTACTTAGTGAAAACTCCTATGTTTTTTTTTTTTTAAATGTGTATGCGTGGATGTTGTCTGTTTTTGTACAGGTTATCCTGTATTAGGTGCATTATGTTATGTGAGTATCTGTTACTGAATTATAATTTATTTAAAATTTGAAAAACCAAACGAGCGGACTTGGCGTCAGCGGAGCGCTCCCCAGGCCCCGCGCCGTACCTGCAGGGGGGTGGGCCGCTGCTCCACGGGGACGATGAGGACCACCAGCTCCGCCTCGACGCTCAGGTAGCCGAAGACGTCGCACTGGGGCACGGAGACGTGGAGCCGGAGCACGCGCAGGACGTCCCGCACCGTCACGGGCCGGCCCTGGTTCAGCTGCGGGGGGGGGCGGGGGGCGAGAGAGACCCACGGCGTTCAGTGCGCCGTGACGATGATGATGATGATGATGATGCGCCAAACGCGAGCACCGCGCACGGAGATGCACGTTCGCCCAACTGCCTCTCTCAAATTCAAATTCAAATTCAAATAAGCTTTATTGGTGTGCACGGTATGGGTACGCTTGCATTGCCAAAGCATACACTGACGTGACAAACATAACAGATTGGCAATAACAATTTAACTACAATAAACAGAACAAATGTTCTCTCTCTCTCTCTTTCTCTCTCTCTCTCTCTCTCTCTCTCTCTCTCTCTCTCTCTCTCTCTCTCTCTCTCTCTCTCTCTCTCTCTCTCTCTCTCTCTCTCTCTCTCTCTCTCTCTCTCTCTCTCTCTCTCTCTCTCTCTCTCTCTCTCTCTCCCCCTCTCTTTCTCTCTCTGGACGAGGAGAGCGCTCTGCTCAGAGGCACAGCAGTCACAGGCCCTGTGCCCCCCCCCCCCCCCCCCCAACGAGATTCAAACCCGCAACCACATAGGCAGAAGCCCGGCTCCCTAAACCGTTATCGCGCCGTTGCCCTGGCAACCACAGCATTAGCGTGCAAAAAAAAAAAAAAAAACCCCAAATATCCTCTAGTTGAGAATCGGCTTCGAGCAACGAGGCGCTAATTGCAGATAGCGGCCGCTCCTCGGAGGTCCGCGGACCTGACGATACTGGCGATGCCGCGCACTCGGCAGCAGGCTGGCAGCGAGCGTTCAGAGGGATCCTGGGCGTGCCGTTCACACTCTGACCAGGGTGGGCGTTCCGTGGGCAGAGCAGGGCACCGCCGCCGGACGCGGGAGAGAAGCCGACGTTGCGCCTGCTCACGGTTTCGGCGCCTCCCGCCTCCTGCGAGTTCATTCCAGGGGAAGACCGCGTGATCCCTGCCCCCCCCTTCGCATAATTCGTATGTCGGAGGCGCACAGCTGGTCTCTGAGGCGCGCGCGCGGGGGGGGGGGGGGGGCACACCGCCCCCCAGTGGCCATTAATCACCATTACCACCGCGAAAGCGCATTACGGAAAAGGAAAACTACAGCACGGCATGCGGGGTAACACGCATTTTTTTTGGGGGGGGGGGGCAATTTTTTCTCCAGCTGACTGTAATCCCAGGGCATTTTCAAAATAAACGGGGGAAATTTACAACAGAAAAAAAAACATTTCAGCTTTGACAAATGCAGTGGCAGCAGCAGCTACTAGTCTCATGTATGGGCAACTGGCATCAATATCAATAGATCAATAGAAAACTCCAGGCAGAGGAGAAGACCGCGGCCTCATCGGGTTTCGGCTCACGGAAGCGGTCCATAGTAGCTACGAGGTGGGCGAGGTCTTGCAGTTCGGAACCAGACGTGACGGGAAACGTAACGACCACAGAATTCCTGTTCTGTCAGAGAGACGATGTCGGTGCACACACGTCCTTCACAAGTGTATTTCCCTTTCCAGCTTTTACTCAAAATAAATTATGATTACCTATATGTAATTATCAGGGTGAAATTATATTTTAATTCCAAAGATTAATAATTTATTTTTTTTTTAATAGCATAATCATTAGCTTGCTTGTTGCTCTGTCCTCCATTTTTCCCTCCGCTATCTACACCTGGAAGCTGTTTCGAGCCGTCCTGCATGCTGACTCACCAATCAGAGCGCTCCTTTGCATAGCAATTGTTGCTAACCGCCACGGACTCTGTCAAGCTTTCGTTTTTAAAAGCACAAGCCTACCTTGCGAGAGGACTGTAACTAAAATCAGGAGTTTCAGCCAGTCTCCCCCCGCAAGTTATGCCCCTGTGTATATCAAAGCTAAAATAAAAAAAACGATTAAATGGTGCACAGAGCAAATCAATTTTCCATGCCACATAGACGAGGCAAAGACGAATTAGCCTATAAATATTTACGTCCGATGAGATCGTTTTGTAGATAGTTAGCTCTACCCAGCGACGCACGGACAGCTCTGGCCCATTATGATAGTGCCGCTCTCTTCCGCTGACAGCAGAAGAGGCTTCTCTCGTTCACGCTCAGAGCGATATCATTGTGCCGGAATACTCTCCTCGTTACTCCTAATATTACTCCTAAAAATATAGCCCTGTACTGCACATTGGAGTCCCTGCTGTCGACATCTGGATGAGACGAGAGATCTCTTGATCGTGGTTAAATGATTGGTCGCTAATTGTTTAGGCGGGAACTTGGCGGAAGGGATGCTGACAACAGCCTACCCGTCGTTAGCCAGCTAACGTTAACGTCACAATAAAACATTTCCCCGCTACATATAAAATTGTTGCCAGATTCATATCTGTAAAAACAGCTTTAAAATAAGGGGCAAAATTTTGACACAATGATTTCTGGTCTTTTTTTTTTTTTAAATGAGGGGCATTTTTTTGTCCCCTCTCTCGTGATTTCAGGGGCATTTTGAGAATTATGAGGGCATTTTTGCCCTTTTGCCTTCATACATTTCCAACCCTGACTGTTTGCCTACGAGGCCAAGTGCACGTACGGATAAAAAAATACAAACAGACATGCTCACAAATCCCAGGGACTGACTTATTTACGGTGGTTGCTGTGCAACTTCAGTTGAAGGATAAGACAGAAGCTAGAAAGGCGGGGGGTGGGGGTGGGGGTGGGGGGGGGGGGGGGGGTGGTTGATGGTTTGATGCGAGTCGGAGATGACCCGGGCTCAGGGAAGGGAACGGTTGGTTACCTCAGCAAAGATGTTCATCTGCTTTTTATTCCACAGAATCCGTAGCATTCCAGCACAGAGGGGACAGCAGGCTCCTGCAGACACAGAACAAGATCAGAGCCTCGTGCCTCTCTCTCCCTCTCTCTCTCTCTCTCTCGCTCTTTCACACACACTTTCTCTCGCTCCCTCTCTCGCACACACGCTTTCTTCTCTCTCCCTCTCTCACACACACTCTTTCTACCTCCCCACACCTCTCCTTGTCCCTCCCTCCCTCTCTCCCCCCTCCTGTCACTCTCTCTCTTTCTCACATATGCACACCTCCCCCCCCCCCCCCCCCCCCCCACACACACACACACACACACACAAAGCAATGCAACATTTACAGTACATTTTGCACACAGTGGGTAACAGGCACCATGATGGCTGATATGTTCAGAAACAGACTGGTCAGTGGACTCTCTCTCCCTCTCTCTCTCTCTCACACACACACACACACACACACACACGCACACACAAAAACACAAGCACACACACAGCTCTGATCTTTCTACCGATAGATACAGAGACTTCATTACAGGGACTGAACATGCTGCACAGAACATGAAGTTCTAAAGCTTTCTGCCAGCCCTGCATGGTCCACACAAGCTATCAGACAGTATGGTCACGTGTGAACAACACTCTCTCATCCACAGGGGCTTCTGGAACTGGTTTAAGACATTTCACACTTTCCCCTCCACCAGTTTCAGTACTGAGCAGCAAGCCCAAGTGGGTTGGCCTTCTCATGACTGATCAAGAACGAGCAGCTAGCGGCGCCCCCTTGTGGTGGGGGCACGTCAGTGTTCGGACAGCTCAGCTCAGCTCTCTCTCGTCCCGAGAAAAGCAGCGCTGTGAAATGCCAGCGACGGGAGTTGTGCGGAGGTTGCGGGAACGTTGCGAGAAAGTCGTGACAGTGTTGTGACAGTACTGCGAGAACGTTGCGAGAACGTTGTGACAGTACTGCGAGAACGTTGCAAGTACGTTGTGACAGTACTGCAAGAACGTTGCAAGTACGTTGTGACAGTGTTGCAAGAATGTTGCGTGAATGTTGTGACAGTGTTGCAAGAATGTTGCGTGAATGTTGTGACAGTGTTGCAAGAATGTTGCGTGAATGTTGTGACAGTGTTGGGGGAACACTGCGAGAACGTTGTGACTGTTGCGAGAACGTTGAGAGAGCATTGCGAGAGCGTTGAGACAGTGTTGAGAGAGCGTTGAGAGAGCGTTGAGAGAGCGTTGAGACAGTGTTGAGAGAGCGTTGAGAGAGCGTTGAGAGAGCATTGCGAGAGCGTTGAGAGAGCGTTGAGAGAGCGTTGAGAGAGCATTGCGAGAGCGTTGAGAGAGCGTTGCGAGAGCGTTGAGAGAGCATTGCGAGAGCGTTGAGACAGTGTTGAGAGAGCATTGCGAGAGCGTTGAGACAGTGTTGAGAGAGCGTTGCGAGAGCGTTGAGAGAGCGTTAAGAGAGCGTTGAGAGAGCGTTGAGAGAGCATTGAGAGAGCGTTGAGAGAGCATTGAGAGAGCATTGCGAGAGCGTTGCGAGAGCGTTGCGAGAGCGCTGAGAGAGCGTTGAGAGAGCATTGCGAGAGCGTTTAGAGAGCGTTGCGAGAGCGTTGAGAGAGCATTGAGAGGGCGGGGCCCACTCACCGGGAGGAGTGACCGGCTGGCACCCCTCGGTGGAGAGGGGGGGGCAGCGGACCGAGTCGCAGCCGGACTCAGAGCCCGACTCGAGACACCACGCCCACGGCGTGGCACCGCCCCGGGTAGTCCACGGCGACGCGGTCCGAGTACGCCTCACACACCGTGCGGTACGTCTCCCCGTTGTGCCCGCACACAGGGCTGGCCTTCCTGCAGGCGTCCTGCACACCGCACACGGGTCAGCACACACACACACACACACACACAGGTACATATAACAGCATATACACACACACACACACACACACACACACATATATATATAATAGCATTTATGTACACACACACTCACACACATATAACTGCACATCCACACACGCAGGCACACAGATACACACACAGGTGCCCACAAAGACATAAACATACGTGCAGACAGGCTTCTTTTAACAATCTATCATCTTTGTAAAAGTAGCATTTAATGATGAATTTGTTTCTCAGCAGCTGAAGTAGCCCAGAAGTCAGGGGCAACAAATTTGAAATGCTCAATATCAACATATGACTAATTAATTTTCACTAATTAACCAGTCCATAATTTACTTATTGGTGCATTATACGCCATAAAATATTTAAACAGGTTAATCGTGGAACTAGAGGGCCACATAAACTGTAATGTCACACTTGAACAGAGGGGGCAGTAGAGAGGAAAAGGGGACATGCATTTCAACGAGAAGGGAATCATGGACTTGTTCAAGCCAAGGTCCAGTAGAGAGTATCAGACCGTATTCGAGACGAAGGAATCAGAGAATACCTACAGTGCCGCGAGTCAGTTTATGTCTTCCACAGAAAGAAATTTGACAAAGACGAGGCAGAGCAGGAAGAACTGAGAAGTCAGAGTCAGCATCTAGAGGCAGGCAGGACAGGGAAAGAGAGAGAGAGAGAGACAAAGACAGACAGAGAGCGAAAGAACAAGTTAGAGGAAAAAGAATGGGGTGACACAAAGCAGTCCGAAAGACAGAAGAGAGAAGCATGGAAGGGAGGGGATTTTAAGGGAAGCTGCACCAAAATTCAACGTTACTACATTTCATACAACTGATCCCTCCACTGCAGGAAGCTTTGAAAAAATCTAAGCTGTGCTTTTCTATATATCTTCTCTGAAATACTCTTTGATTAGGAATGCTTTGCTACTAATGAGAGCGGGTGTGGCTATACCAGTGACCTAAAACATGCCCCCTTGGGCAGATCTTTCCAGGACGGGAGATGGATATCCAGAGGACTGGTACATTTTAACAGGCACATTTTCTACATTATTAGTCGGAGAGATCAATTTGCCGTCGGAAAAATTGATTTTATGGCGAAGCTCCCATCACCAAGGTCCACAATTACCAGTGGTGACTGTGACATCAGCAATAGAATGTTAAGTTAAGAACATTCTGATTACACATTTGTGACCTCACAGCCTTAAAGGGTTTGTCTGCAGCTGCATTTTAGGGCTGCAGGAAGGCTGAGAAATGGCATCGCCGCGTGTTCCTAATGAAAGCTCTTTGTGAAGCAGCCCGTGTACAATTACTAGTGATTGTGACATCAGCAACAGAATGTTCAGTGAAGAACATTTTAAACGCAAATTAGAGACCTCACGCCCTTAAAGGATTAACCAGTCCTCATCATTTTCCTTCAATTCGTAACCTGTGTCACACATAAACGCTAGTGTTCCTTTCTTCCCCACCACTAACTAAACAAAGTTCTGCGGCTTCGGTGCTCACCGAAAAAAAGAAAAGAAAAAAAAAAGATAAATGGTGCTTGTACTGAGAAAACAAGACATGACTTTTTCCAGCTCGTCCAAATCAATGCGGAGGCTGACAAGCTCTGATTAAAGCAAGGCCTGTGCGTAATGCTCAACAAGCACATCTTTTCTGCTGAATGCATCAATTCCCCACCGCTGCCCCCCCCCCCCCCCCCCCCCCCCCACCCCCCACACCCCCCTCAGCCCCCCAACCCCCACTCCCCCACCCCCCCCCCCCGGCAGCAACAGCAGGAGCTTTTTTTTTTTCAAATGAGTAAGCCATTACACAGGTCAGCGCATTAGATACAGTGATACTATTTGTAATTGAACGTGTCTACATTGTCAGAGAAATACTTTGTGGCCCTTTAGTCATTGAGAAGGTAAAAAAAAGTACATTCATCTGTATCAGAAATGTCTAACTACTGTACGTTCAGGTACATATCTGAACAGTATCTGCATACCGCACACAAGCAACAATAGCGATACATGGCATCATAAGAAGAAGGCATCTGCCGTGTTAACTCCAAAAACACATCTTATTCAAGCACTGGTTTATGAATACGTTATCTGGAAAATGGCCTCTATGAACCATTTTAGAGAGGAATCTGACCTCCAGGAAGAGAAGAACCGAGCTGTAACCTGTACCTGATTCTGTGCAAGCTACACTATGCAGTACTCTGTGGTTTACACGGTAATTCCCCCTCCCCCCCCTTAAGACACAGCGCCCTCTGCTGGCCATCCTTAAAGTTATCCCTAAAGTGAGGAAAACAGCATATGTCCTCCCTCTGTTAAGGGGGGGGGGGGGATGAACCAACAAATGTAAACAACTACAGGCCCATTTCAAAGCTGTCTGTTTTAGCAAAACAAATTTCGAAACCCTCGTGAGAAATCACGTGAAAGAGCTCCTGCCAGCCGTGCCCCAATAATGAACCCTCTTTCAAAGTCCCGTAAATCTTTTCCTCTTGCCATCTTGATCCAGAATCAAGGTCAAATGGGCCTACTCAGCATTTTTATACATGCCACAGAGCATGATGGGATGTTAATTGCTTAATTGTCTCATGCAGTACACCTGTATGGAAGCATCCACATTCGTTATGTTTCTCCACTTATTTATTAAGGTTTCACCTTTAATTTGTAACCCATATACAGTATATATACATATATATATATGTTTTAGAAAACAGCATGATACCATTACTGCTATAATGATAGTTATAAGTGACATTGTTGAGGCGTTAGACAAGAAACAGCGCTGTGTCTCTCTCTTTTTATAGAGTCATCCAAAGCATTTAGTGCAGCTGATCACAATGTTATGACACAAAGACAATTAAATATAAGTTTATCAAACCAAGCTGTGAGCTGGTTTAAAAGTTACCTCTCTGACAAGACTTAATACGTTCAGCTTGAAGGCAAGATCTCAAATTCATCGCCCATCCTCAGTGGTGTCCCCCAAGGCTCGACCCTTGGCCCTCTTTAATCCAATGTTTATGTAAACAGTGTAGGAAGAAATGCATCGGAGATTTTTATGCAGATGATAGTTATTTATTGCTGTGCTCCTAGCTTGACTGAGGCTTTTGGGAGCCTGCAGTCTGCCTTCAACACTGTACAGCCCTGATTTCATCAGATAATGCTTTCAATGAACGCAAAAAAACTAAACTCATGGTATTCACGAAGTCCAAGGAATACACCCTCTATAGTAGCAAAGCACGGCAAATATAAAGATGAAGTACCATGCTATAAATACTTTGGTCTTCTTGGACTGATACTTGGACTGATTATTGCCTTACTTTAAAATCTCACATTGAATACCTTGAAAAAACTAAGGCTAAAGTTAGAACCAAATCTTGTTTTTCTTTTGCAGCCAGGAAGATATTTGTTTCTGCCAGATTTCTCTCTATTAGATTATGGAGATAGTGTACATGACTGTCCTACCTTTTCACAGCAGATACAGTTTACCATGGAATGCTAAAATTTATCTCAAATTCTAAAGCCATCCTTCAACACTGCATTCTCTATAAGAAAGTTGGTTGGCCATGGCTAGCTTGCCAGAGATGAACTCATTGGTCCAGTTTCATTTATAAACCCATATTGCGATAACTCCCATATCTCTTTTCAAAGTAACAATAACTACTGTTTATAGTTACTGGATTATATTTCATTAATAGCGCAAAAGGTCTGTACAGACTTTTAAAAAAAAAGTAAAAAATAAAAATAAAAAAAGGCTAGCTACTTAGAATGATCTCCGAAAATGTTTCACATTACAGGAGCTCATTACTTTAAATAAATTCTAGGATCAAAGACCTGGAATTTAGCACAACTGGGGACTTCAAATCAGCATTTTTATTGTTGTATGACTTTATTACCTGGATTTCTCCTTTTTCCTTTCAATGTATGAATTTTCTTTTGTGTGTGTTTCATTGTCCTCTTTAAGCTTTCTTGGCCGGCACTCCCTTATGCAAAAGAGGTTCTGAGTCTTAAGAGACCAGCTTGGGTTAAATAAGGGAGGTTAAGTAAGATTGTAAATACCTGGCAGTGCCCCGTGTAGGACAGGGTCTTCCCCCTTTGGTGCAGCAGGCAGAAGTTGGGGTGCTCCACGTTCGCGGTGTCGCACACGGGGTCCAGCAGGGTCTTGTCGCAGCTGTAGGACCGGCCCACACACTCGTACTGCCGGCACGGGTAGTCGCCCACGCTCGAGAGGCACACCTTCCGGTTCGGCAGACACCTGAGGGCGACCACGACGACAGGGGAGAACGAGCTCTGTCACCCCGAGGAACCCGAGTCTTCTCTACACCTACGTCTCCATGGCGATATTCCAGCAAGCACGACCACTCGAACACGACCCTCAGAACGTTCTGAAATGCTCACGTTCACTCGTGAAAAATCACAAACTGTGTGATAATATATGCGTACGTACACACAGACACATCCACGCACATTCATCTACATGCAAACACACATGCATTCAACAGCAGAAAAATAACTGTTACTGTGTTGTTTTTTTTTCCATCAGAGGTTGAAAGTCTAGGCCGTGTGTTCCTTCCACCCACGAACTCAGCCAGCTGCTTTCACTAATTGGCTCTATCTCCTGGCTGAAGAATTGTGCTAATTAGCAAATCCAGGTGAGTGGGACAAAAATACTGGGGGAGGACTTTCACTTTCTGAACCTGGGTTTTCCCCCTCCGTTCTTCGTAAACGGTGACCACAAGCACGAGCATGAGCTGATAAGGCACGCACGCACTTCCCAGTCCACCGGATTCGAAGATAAACAGAAGCTGCCAGCGGTCTTATTGACCGCAACCGAAACGTAACTCGGGTCGGCCCGCAAGCCGGCGCACGCTGGTTCCGTCTCTCCTGTGACCGTCCAATCGTAGCGCCCCCCCCCCCCCCCCCAAAGGAAGCCTCACCTCTGGTTCCTCTGGCAGGGGTTGGGGGAGCAGGGGTCGGTGTTTCGGCAGGTGCCGAACTCAAACTGGTTGTCCTGCAGGCCCACGCAGCGGGCCACGCAGGCGCTGGGGTACGTGCGCCCGTCCTGGGCGCAGACGGGCACGAAGCGGTCCGGGCATTCGCACGGCAGCCCTGCGGGGAGGGGGGCGGGGGCCTCGATCAGCGGGGAATAATAAACAGGGCCCCTGACTCACAATAAACAGGGCCCCTGACTCGCAATAAACAGGGTCCTGACTCTCTGCAGTTTTGACCCTTCAAGCTGTGAGGTCACAAATACGTGACTAGAATGTTCTTATCTGTACATTCTAACGCTGACGTCACAATCAGCATTAGAATCAGCGGAGAAACATGCCCTGACTCGCTGCAGTTTTGACCCTTCAAGCTGTGAGGTCACAAACACACGTGATTAGAACGTTCTTAACTCAGCATTCTAACGCTGATGTCACAATCCACATTAGAGGAGATGATGAACAGGGCCCCGACTCACTGCAGTTTTAACCCTTCAAGCTGTGAGTGGTCACAAAAACAGTACACGATTCGAATCTTCTAGACTGAACATTCTAACCCTGACGTCACAATCGCTACTGCGCAGCGGGCGGTCCTGCGCGGTGGGCGGGGCCCCCTGACCTGTGAATCGGCGGCGGTCCTCCTCGGAGTTGAGGGGGTGAGGCAGGCGCGCAAGGAGCAGAAGACCTCCCCGCCAAAACAGGAGCAGGGGTGGCAGTCCAGCCTGAAGGAGGATCCATGACCTGTGACACAGACCGGCCCCACAGTCAGATCACCAGCACAAGTCTTTACCCCTTTAAAGTGTGAGGTCACAAATGTGCGATCAGAATGTTCTTAACTGAACATTCTAACGCTGATGTCACAATCACTGCTGGTAACTGAAAGCGGTGGAGTTCTAGAACACTGACTTACAATTTAAAAAAAAAAAAAAACATTCCAAAAAACCTACTCTTCAAGGGGATAACAGCCTTATCATCCCTAATCGCTACAGACAACCTCTTCCTTCACTGCACTTCATCATTATCTGGTTGTACTGCTGCATTTGAAACAGGCCTTTTAAATCTGCCGGATTCCATTTCTGTACAGCAACTGCGTTTAGAATTGATCAGATTGTACGAAATGACCCTGATATACACTTTTTCATTTAAAGAACAAGTAACTTTTCAAAGTATTATGCTCTTTGGCCAACCAGCCGACTCAAAAAAAAAATTGAATTCCAAAACTAAAATATTTTTATCAGAGATATAAAGTACATTTTCAAAAGAAATAAATAGATCAATTAAAAATTGAAGATTGAAGAATGTCAGTGGAATTCCTCAATTTAAAATAAAACTTCAAAAAACCCCTGCTCTCTCAGTCATGTCATCTCCTCAGTCTCAATCCCCAGTAGTGTCCTGTCCAGCCAATGGACAGAAGCCCTGAAGTCTGACCACTAGGTGGCGATGCAACAAAGAGAAGCCGGGGCAGAGTCCGAATCAGCGCCTTTCCATACTATCGAGTACGCTTGTTGAGTACTGGATGATAAAAGCAGTTAAGCGGCTAAACTTTCTGTAAATGTAGTGTACTTAAAATCCCAGGATGATGCACTTATTTCAGGGTTTTCGCTGCGTGTGTTCGGGAGCATACTTTTCAAATAGTAGACAAACATTTTGGTCCCTAATTACGAAAAGTAGCTCCGCTTTAAAACTGAGGTGTAGCTTCGCTGATGTTTCCCTTCAACAACAACAACAACAACAACAACACGTACAGCAAGGCTGGGATGTCTTATGACCGCACCACAACACAGATGGGACACAGTACAAAAGGACATTTATTCGCATACTACACTACATCTACTAAGTAGTATGCAATAAAAAGTGCACAGTATAGTAGTACACGGTACACAGGACAGAGAGGGATAAGAGCTCCGATTCGCACACAGCCCAGGATAAGAATGCCGGGAACTTCTGGACGAGGCTCTGAGGTATAAAGCAGACAACAAAAAAACTCAAGATTTCGGGCAGAAACCTTTCACGAAATAATCAGGAGCTCTTCACAGCAGAATTCAGACATCCATTTTATGTCATTTGCGCGTTCAAAATAACTCGCGATTTGCCTCCCCTCTCGTCCATCGACTTCTACAAATCACCGTTCACGGGGTGACACAAAAAAAACCAACAATTAAGATTCAGCAAAGGTTGCTTACATCACATTACATTACATTACAGGCATTTAGCAGACGCTCTTCTCCAGAGCGACTTACATTGCATACATTTACAGCTGGATATATACCGGAGCAATGCAGGTTAAGTACCTCGCTCAAGGGTGTCCTACCCAGGAATCGAACCCGCGACCTTTCGGTTACAAGACCAACTCCTTAGTCATTGTGCTACACCGCCTCCCCACTGCATCTCCACTGTACCACACAGTAACCTAGCGCAGTGGCGCTCCGAGTTGACTGAAGCTGAGTCGCGCGTGACCTGGGCGAAACGTTTTTTTCCGAAGACGGCGGGCGGGAGAGTGGCAGTGTCGACGGGGGGGGGGACGGGACGGGACGGAGGGGGGGCCCTTACTCTTCCTCTGGTCCCCGACGACGCAGGCCCTGGCGGTGTCGGTGCAGGGCGTCTCCACGCACCCCTCCAGGCGCCCGCTGTGCCCGCACGCGCACACCTCGTAGCAGCCCGGCGGCCCGCTCCGCGTGGGCACCTGGACCAGCGACTCCACGTTCACCAGGAACTCCGAGGCCTCGCCCAGCTTGCAGCCTGCGGCCGGGACGACAAAGACAGCCGGCGCGCGTCGACACGCCGGGGGAAAAATTAAAAAATGAAAAATTATTTATAAAAAAAAACGAAAAAAAAAAAAAAAAAAACCCCAGCGCCACAAGCAATTACTATCCACAAAAGCTTCACATTTAATGAGTGGAACTGCCATTTTCCTGCCCTGGGTACTGAAAGATAACCGCTACTGAAATTACAGCAGGTAATTGCTCTGCACTCATACCTGACTGGCTGCTGGTCTGTGAGAGAAAGAAAAAAAAAAAAAACTGAATGTAAAAATTGCTTTTAAAGAAATAATTATCGGTTGTGTTATTCAGAAAATTTAAGGCAGAGATAAAGTCAGGCTAATAAAAAATGTCTGACATTTTGAAATGTCAGAACAGTTGAAATACCCGACAATTTAAAAAAAATGTTTGTTAAAAAGAGCAGACAGCACTCAGCCGTCAGGGGGGAGGGTGGTGTGGGGGGGGGTTGTTGTTTTTTTGGGTCTTTTTTTTTCCCCATGGCCTCAGTACCTGGAACGCAGAAGAAGGGGAGACAGTCCTGGTCTGGGTGACAGCCCTTCCTGTTGACCTCGCACAGGTGGTTGCTGGGACAGGGGTTGGGGTTGCAGGGGTGGATCACCTCCTCGAAGGCGTCGCCCACGGGGCTGGGGCCTGCGGGCACAACGGGGCGGAGTCTAAGGCCATGCTCGAGAGCCGAAAAATCCCCCGGAAAGACCAATCCCACAATGCACCGCAGACGCAAGCAGCAGAGGCAGAGCCGCAGGTGGGGTTCTGAGGCAGCGGGTGGCCTATCGATTACGAAGCTGAACTTTGGAAACACAGGAGCCGAAGGCTCAGGAGCCAGGCTGGGCTCTGCTCTTGTGCCTCAGCATGAGGTACGTAGCGCCTGCTGCGCTTCAGTGAATATCAAATCCATTAACAGCAACGGCAACAAGAGCAAAAACAACGACAGCAAAAACAACAGACAACAACAGCAGCAATGAGAAAAACAAAAACAATGACAAAAACAACAACAACATCAACAACAAGAGCAACAACAACAGCAAAGGAAACAACAACGACTGCAATGAGAAAAACTACAGCAACAGCAGCAACAACAACAGCGACAACAAAAACAGCAATCGAAATTTAAAAAAAACAACAACAACAACAACAGCAGCAGCAACATCAAAACAACAATGACAACAGCAACAACAATGAAAACAACAATGACAGGAAAGACAACTCTATACTCCCTGGGGTACTCTGTGGGGTACTCTCTGTAGGGGTACTCTCTGGAGTACTCTCTGGGGTACTCACTGGTGTACTCACTGGTGTACTCACTGGGGTACTCTCTGTAGGGGTTTCTCTCTGGAGTACTCTCTGGGGTACTCACTGGTGTACTCACTGGGGTACTCTCTGTAGGGGTTCTCTCTGGAGTACTCTCTGGGATACTCTCTGTAGGGGTTCTCTCTGGGGTACTCTCTGTAGGGGTTCTCTCTGGGGTACGTTCTGGGGTACTCTCTGTAGGGGTTCTCTCTGGGGTACTCTGAGGTACTCACTGAGGTATCTCTGTAGGGTACTCCGTAGGGTTCCTCTGGGGTACTCACTGAGGTATCTCTGTAGGGCACTCCGTAAGGGTTCTCTCTGGGGTACTCACTGAGGTATCTCTGTAGGGTACTCCGTAGGGTTCTCTCTGGGGTACTCACTGAGGTATCTCTCCAGGGGGATGCAGCGTTCAGGGTCGTCGGTGGGGGACAGCATGTCGCAGATGCTCTCCGGCGTCTGACCCTCGTAGAACTTGGCGTGGTCCCCGCACTGGGTCAAAATGTCCACGCAGTCTGACCTAGGGGGGAGGGGAGGGGCCCAAGTCAACCACATGGGGGGGGGGGGGGGGCACACAGGGGACGCAACTGAGCACGCTCACAACGCTCTGAGCCAATGACATGCGGTCCTCAACTACACCTGCTCACTGACCAGGAATGTGCCATCATACCTCCAGCTACACAAAAACAGTTTGTGATTCTGAAGCCGGCTTGCTCTCTGCCTCTTCCAAGAGCTCTTTTTTTATCATAGTTGTTTTCTCGCAGTAATAAAGTGTCTCGTACACCTGGGGTTCTCCGCAATCTCTGCTCTGCTCCTTTTCAGACCTGCCGATGATTTTTCAGCACCGACACGATTCCCATTCCCGCTGCCTTTGAAGACCAAAAGTCTAGTTCCCCACGGTGAGCCGGTTGTAATTACACGCTCTGATACCACATCTGGCGACCCCAGGAGCCGGGCCATAATGAAACATTCCTCCTGATAACGCGTGGATAATAAACCAGCGCTCGGGATCTCAAAGGAGCAAACCGAATTCACCCAAACCAGATTTGAGAAGAAGTGAGAAAGTTATCAAATAATAACCGCGGACTTAAGCCCGAACTTAACGGCACAGACAGGCAACCCTTTGTCACTGGAATTAACATGCAGAAGGGAAGGTAGCGAAGGGGTTTTTTTTTGGGAGGGGAGGACGGAGGGTAGATAGGATAAGACGTGGGAGAGAGGAATGGCATAACTGTCTACACGCGTTTCGGTGGGCACAGTTTCTATACAAACTGCTCTGCAGCAGAACCCACCCCTGTGTAAGGCTTGAGTTTGTATTCCTTTGGGGCGTAGCACTGCAGCGCTGGTTGTAGGTGATGGGGGAGTTTTTGGGGTGTAGGAAAGGTGTATTTGCAGGTGATGGGGGAGGTTTAGGGGGGCAGGACAGACGTACTTGCAGGTGATGGGGGAGGTTTAGGGGGACAGACGTACTTGCAGGTGATTGGGGAGTTTTTGGGGTGAGGGACAGACGTACTTGCAGGTGATTGGGGAGTTTTTGGGGTGAGGGACAGACGTACTTGCAGATGCTGGGGGGGTGGGGGTGGGGGTGGGACAGACATACATACTTGCAGGTGATGGGGGAGGTTTTTGGGGGCGGGGGGACAGACGTACTTGCAGATGATGGGGGGGGGTGGGGGTGGGGCAGACGTACTTGCAGGTGATGGGGGAGTTTTTTTGGGGGGGGGGGGGACAGACGTACTTGCAGATGATGCTGCCGCGGGACTTGCTGTAGCAGGGCTTGATCTGCAGGGCGCAGGCCACGGCCTTCCACATGTCAGGACGGCACTTGGTGATGTCCAGCACCGGGATGCTCATGAAGGGCATCCTGATGCTCCCTTTCTCCCACAGCTTGATGTCACTCAGGGCACCCTGGTCTGACTGTGCGTTACAGCTCCGGAAGAGCTCTGTGGGCCTACACACACACACACACACACACAGATACACACACACACGCACGCACGCACACACACGCACACACCACGCACACACCACACACACACGCACACACACACACACACACACACACACACACACACACAGATACACACACACACACACACACGCACACGCACACGCACACACACCACACACACACACACACACACACACACACACACAAACATACACACACACATGCACACAGATACACACACACACACACACCACATACACACACACACAGATACACAGATACACACACACACACACACACACACACACATACCACACATACACACACACACACACAGATAATGCACACACACACACATACATACACACACACGCACACATACCACATACACACGCATGCACACGCGCGCACACACACACACACAGGGAGACATGCACACACAGACACATGAAAAGATCCTGTGAATGAGGCTTTGCATGTGTGAAATAAACACTCAGCTCCAGTTACCAGAGTTTTGCTGGGGCCCCTTCACGGCAGGTCCAGGGACGTTATGAATCCATTATTTACAGAAACGGAAGTAAAGGCAATAATCTGCAAATATATATATTTTTTATATTCTGTAAATATTTAAACATTAATATCGAGATACTGCTGCAACACTCCACAATATTATGCCCGAGATACACTGCCACATCGGAAAGGGGCAATAGGGTACTTGTGCATAATATTGTGGAGAGTTTCGCTATCTTGATATTAATACTTTTTTTTCCCAGTGTATTGCACAATGCCACATTTCTGTAAGATATATTGGTTAATTTTGGACCAGTGTTCATCTACATTTCATAAATTTATAAAGACTGAGAGCAAGGGGCATCAGACAGCCTCCAAAGGTCCCTCTGTGGATTCGGTATGAGACCCCGAGTCCTAAAATGACGCGTAAATCTCAGCGCTTGCTTCCCTCCCAGCTTTATGAATATACAAACGGGTCACACGCTGGAACTGCAGTTAGCCGCAGACTGCGGTTCAGCGATGTCGTTGGTTCCGCCTCCGCCCAGATGGGGGCGCTGTTTACACCGAGCCAAGTTTTCTTGCAGTAATAAAGTGTCTCATTCACCCGGGGTTCTCTCTGTTCTGCTCCTTTTCAGCCCTGCTGATAATTTTTCAGCACTGTCACAATCCCATTTCGCTGCCTTTTAAAACCAAAAGGAGCTCAAGCTGTGCTGTCGGCCCCGTCCAGAAGGGGGCGCTGTTCACACCGAGCCGGTCGGTTTTCATTGTGAAAGCCTTCCAGAACAAAGCTCTCCCAGCTCCGCGCGTTCCCGGCCGAAAAACGCTTCCTCAGGAAAAAGGACCCGAGGAATTCATTCCAGTTTTATCTGCGAGCCCAGCAGGCCTACTTCCTGTCCCGCGGACCGAGCTGACAGGTCGGGGGGGGGTCAGGCCCCCAGCGTGGCGCTTATTTCCACTTCCTGTCCCGGTCCCCCAGCGCATCCTCCCAAACAGCCGCTTCGCTCAGCTAATAACAGGGACCCCCACAGGGAGATGGGACGGAATTTTCCACAGACTAAACAACCTGCCCCGCCTGTTCCTAATTAAAACAGTTTCAGCCTTTAAACTGGCACACCATGAAAAAAACCCCCTCGGTAGAGCGGGAAAAAGGGTTTAACACCATTAAGTACATCAGACTGCCCTGTATCTCTTTTTGGGGGGTTAGCACACCTGGTTCTAATAGTCAGTGAATGGTGGAAAAGGGCCTCGGCCAGGAATTAAATGTCAGATCAACCTTTCTCCACACATCCCTTTACACTGCCTGCAGGTTTTACTTCTAGAACATTCTGACTTAATGCACAATGAAGCTGAGTTTTTACTGGCGCAGATAAGGTCTCCTAACCACTAATAACCACACCACACGGCGCTGAATTATTCATTTCTTGACGCACGTCTTTCAACCCGTCTCAAAGAAAGGTTGATCTGATACCGAACTTGACGACAAATCGATTCGACCTTTCTTTGAGACAGGCTGAAAAGACGCACACATAAAATGAATAATTAATCGCAGGGTGAGCAGCGACAGCAGGTAGCAGTGGGGTGTAGTTACTCCTGCTTACCTGCACCGGTAAAAACTCAGCTTTATACATTAGGCCAGAATGTTCTAGAAGTAAAACTGCAGGCAGTGTACAGTGATGCAGGTTGCCTTGCCCAGCCAATGCAAAACTCAACAGCAGAAAATTCAAGCTTACGAAAACCAAGCTCAGGAGGTAAAAAAGCCTGGCAGTTTCAAAGTCGATAATGCTGGTACTATATACCAAGGGCCATATTGGCCATACATGCTGCATGATGTGCACACCACCCTCCCTGCATCTCCCCGACATCTCCTGGCCAGGAATGCCTGGTATGCTGACCACTTCCTGTCTCCGCTACAGGAGCCAATCACGAGAAGGCGGGAGAACCAGGCGGCCAGTCCCAAGAGGACGCACTTAAGCGCTAGCCGATAGCGTGCGGTCATGCCGACACACAGTCCCGCACGTCCACCACCTCCACCGCTTATCTGACCACGGCATCATCCGATGAAGAAAGAACGCAAAAAAATTATCGCTCCGTCTGGGAAATTCTTCTGACGAGCAGTTTTGGAGAGTTTGAAAGCGTCCGTCGAGCCTGCATTTCACGGGCAAAACTTTGTTCTCTGCTTCGTTCATTCAAGCGGTCATGTTGACTTTTTACTAGAAAGTGGGACAATTTATAAAAAAAAGGAGCCTTTGCTTAAAGACATGAGAGAGAGAGCGAAGGGATTTGATAGAAGAGGAAGGAGGCGTAACAAGTACGAGATCCGGTTTCCCTCAGGGTGTTAAACACACACAGGTTCAGAAGAATTTTAACGGCCGCCTGCACATTTTTCCCAGAATACATCTGAAACCGAATAAAACTACAGATCTGGGAAACAAGAAGCTGTCCGCACGCCGACACTTACGACACATCTTTCAGCCAACTGTGCCGACAGCACAAGCACGTTCCGCTGGCAGTGGTGTTCACTGGTACCAGCGTTAGCCTCAGGCTACAGGCTCTCCACTGGACCAGTTCATTTTGGGAAGGTAGCCTACCCCCCCCCCCTCCACACCCCCCCCCCCCCCCCCCCCAGCATTCCTGAGGCCCAGAGGGGCCCTGATTTCACCAATATAATTGCTTCCAGCAGGCTGGCCCTAGGCGTGCGTTTATCATGCCCGTATCCAATGCACTGTACTGGGAGTGGGTATGACTTCATGCACCACCCAGAGTTATAAACCCATTCTAAGGAACGCCTTAGAATGTGAATTTGGGAATGTGCTTTTTTTGGAAAAAACACAAAAGTCGGCGTGAGATGAAAATAAAACGGAATATGGAATGATCCACCCATTTGTACAATCTGATGAATTAGTCACAGCAGGGTATAGTATTTCACAGTATTAATATTTAACAGAGTATTTCCATACGCAGTTTGATAAAGTTGGATCATCACAGTATACTATTGGTACATTAAGGACCAGTACAGTCTGTACAGTGGTTGTTGAAGTTGAGGAAGCATGGTATAGTATCATATCATGACAGAACATCGGAATATTGATTGCTGGAGTTAGTATAGTCTGGTGCAGTATAGTATATTCCTGTTTGGTATAATCTGCGCAGTGCAGCACAGTGAGGTGGCTCATTGGTTGCTGAAGTTGGTGCAGCATGGTATAGCATCATATGACCACAGTACATTAGAGTATTAGTTGCTGGAGTTGGTATAGTGTGGTGCGGTATGGTAGCAGTATATTACCGTATGCTGGAGTTGGTATAGTATGGTATGGCTCACCGGTTGTTGAAGTTGGTGCAGTGTGGTATAATATATTACAGTATGGAATAACCTGTCTGCGGTACAGTACTGTAAAGTGGCTCACCGGTTGTTGAAGTTGGTGCAGTAGCTGAGGTCCCTGCAGCCCAGCTGGCAGGGCTCCCGGACGTCGGCCAGGCAGGTGACCAGGTCGGCCTCCACGGTGTTGTACTCGCACAGCTGGTCGAACTCCTGCCACGTCTGCGCCCCCCAGTCCGTGCTGCTCTGCTGACACATCTCCCTGCGACCGGACCAGAACCACTCCCGTCAGACAAGCCCACAATGACAACAAGGGCTAATGACCCCATCGTATCAACGACTTGGTACGGTCCTAAGGCCTCCCCCCTGTTCCTGTGGCAATGGTACGTTCCGCACAGGGCCACAATTACCACTGAGGACACCAAGGTCATGTCCTCTGTGTTTCTTTTTTTTCATGTCCATTTTCCAAAGCCTATTTTAAAATTTTAATTATTGAATGAGAACATCTGTTGCAGTTCATTTAGGAGGGCAATGAAATATTAAAATGTTATTAATATTTTCATAAAATTTAAGCCAAATCTATGTACAGCCTTTACAGACATAACATTCATCCTCAGTAAATTAAAGACAAAAAATAGCACAACCCAGCCTAATGCCCCCACCCCTTCACCCCCAGCCTCGTCTCTTGCACCTCTGTGTTTTTTAGGTACTGGTACACCCCCCAAGGCCCCCCCCCCCCCCCCCCCCCCCCCCCGGCCCCTCCAGTTGACCTGCACTGACCTGCACTGTGAGGTATTGGCTTTGGCACAGCAGTGCAGCTTGGCGCGGTCCATCTTGGCGGTCGGGGGGGTGTCGGGGTCGGGGTTGGGCAGGGACTGGGCGTTGCCCAGGAAACACTGCCAGAGGGGGTCCTGGGGGAGGGGCACGCGGCCGCACTCCTTGATCAGCCCATCGATGATCTCCTGCTCCGTCGTCATGGTGAGGAGGATGCGCCGGCAGGCCGTCTGGCAGTGCGTGTCCTCCGCGCGGTCGCAGCAGTGCAGGCCTGCGCAGACGGGGGGGGGGGGGGGGGCATGCGCAGTCAACGCCATGGTAACCGCGCATGCACATGCTCACAAATGGCAAATGCCTATTCATTTGACCATTCACTGACTATTACCACACACATGGATCACCGGTTGTAGCGGGAAGTGTCTCAGGGAATTGGTGGGCTATCCAGGTTATTTACAGATCAGGGAATCTGTGCTCCATCTGCTACACTACACTAACAACAACAACAAAAAATCAGTTGGAAAACCAGGTAAACCAGGAAAACCAGAATAAGTATAAGTCCTTCCCAATACTTTGCTCCAATCACCTGGATTGCTCAGTCTGGAGGTAGAACTACTAAGTGAAATCAGCCGGGCTGAGTTCACAGGTGGAAGAAACACACGGCAGGACTTCTACTTTCTGAGTGTGTTGAAAACCCTAGAGGGAAGTACAGTTCCAAGTGCAGGGAACGACCGCGTAGTTTAACTTGGACCCTGTAGGTTAATATGATCAACACAAACAAAAGCAGCAACAAAGCAGCCTACGCAAATAATACAAGCAATAATTGAGTAGGCACGAGTGCAATGACGAAGTCAACTAAGATAAACAGCTTACCTAGCTACAACCCTAAGCTAACGTAGTCAATTTGGAGACTACAGGGAGGTAGGGAGGGATGGGGAGAGGTGCGGCCTGAAGAGGCGAGTCTTCAGTCGTCGCACCCCATAAACACTGTGACAGGTGCAGAGCCTCGAGATTCAGGACCGAGAGAGACACATGGAAGTGTCTAAAGGGACAACCATGTGAGCATTGGCACAGCAGCAACAAACCCCAAATTTTTCCTCATGAAGGGACAGGCTCTGTGATTCAGTGGCTTTGCGACAGTCAGAAAGCTAATGGCGTTCTCTGGGTGATAGCCAACCCTCCGTATGTTCTTACAGGCATACTATGCAGGATTTTTTTTA
>CM045890.1:6717556-6737556 GCA_025169545.1 Anguilla japonica | reverse complement strand
TAGTGGAAATAAATAAATATAATGAAATAATGAAATAAATTCAGGGTTCCATCTGGCTGCACAATCAACGCTGTGCGACAAAGTATGAAGTTCTGCAACGTAAGAAAACTCTAGAGGTGCGCGACACTCTTTTCAGTTGAAAATACGTCGTTTTTGTCATACGGCGCTTGTCGAAAGGGTCGTGCGACCAAGCATAAACCAGGCTTCGTTCTTCTCTGATTAACCCTTTATAAGGTGTGAGGTCACAAATGTGTGATCAGAACGTTCTTAAGCTGAACAGTCTGATGCTGATGTCACAGTTACTACTGGTAACTGAGTTCTAGAACACTGAATTTTGAAAACAAAGCAAAAAAACCTACTAAAAATAATGTCTGCTCTCAGTTCTCTGGGCCAAGCACCCCTTTCTGATTTTCTGCAGGACACTGACTCACCCGGTAAAGTGGAATTGATGCAGGTCCAGAGTTCATTCTGCGAGAAAAAGAGAAGGTTTGCAAGCATCCTCGGAACACATTGCGTAAACATGTTCTCACGAATTACCACAGCGCCCCATTACAGGACCCAGGAGGAGAAGAACAGGGTGGAAATCACAGGCTGTGCCGGACACATCCATTTTTCTGAGCTGGCAAAACTGTTCAAAAAACCATAATTTCATTTTAGATTTGTTTTGTGGGCTGCCAGAAGAGTTCTTTTTTTTTTTATTGTTTCTGGCAAGCGAAGAGAGGACTCTCTCAGAAAGAATGCTCGTCCTCGTGCGTCTGAAGGAGACAGAATTAATCATATCGGTGACGGACAAAACAATATCCAAGATGAATCGAAACCATCCCGCGCGCGGCTGCTACTAGACCTTCGCGCCTCTTCTTCTAAGCAAATGAAGGAAAACATTATTCATGCCGAGGTAAAAAATGTTCCTTTCATCGCTGAGATCCAAAGGAGCGGAGCAGCGCCTTTTTGGAATTTGAGGATGAATTTAAATCAGGTTCAACAAATACAGGCCTGTGTTCTGCCTCCAAAGGGAATACAAACTGACTTGTTTGCCAGTTATTTAGACTTAACATGATTTTCACACTGCATCCATTTACACAGCTGTATACGTACTGAAGCAGTGCAGGTTAAGTACCTTGTTCAAGGGCACAACGGCAGGAGGGTCCTACCAGGGAATCGAACCTGTGACCAGCTCCTTACCCATTACACTACACCGCCGCCCTGAATTACAAACCTCACACCTTCTATCACTTCCGCAAGGCCGGCTACACTTTTCGGCACCTGGTGCGCACAACGACCACCTTGTTGACTTACTTAACGGTCACAAACAGCACTCACCATGGATTCCGGGCAATAGCTGGGAAGCCTCTGCAGCAGGTGCTTCAGGCGCGATTCGCTCTTGATGGTGGAAAGCTGCAGAACAACAATGCAGACGAAAGGACAAGGGGAGCGTTACGCGCGCGCACCTGCTCTGCAGCGCGGCCAAGCTCTTCTTCTTCGATCGCGGCCACGTCGAGCTGACAGGGTAAAGCGACGGTCGCTGCTCTCGCACAGGTTCGGCCGAACCGCCGCGCAATTTCAATCACTCACTAATCAAATTTTATTTGTATAGCGTATTTTATAGCAGTTGTCACAATACGCTTTACGGACAACCCTGGCCTAAACCCCCCACAGGAGCAAGCCTAAGGCAACAGTGGCAAGGAGAAACTCCCTGTGGCAGATGGGGAGAAACCTTGGAAGGAACCAGGCTCAAGGGGGAAACCCATCCTCCTCTGGTCGGCTCAGGGTGTTGATTGGTGACCAACATGTCAGTCAGTTTTACAGAGTTCAGGGTGTTGATTAGTGATCAACATGTCAGTCAATTTTACAGAGTGCAGGGTGTTGATTAGTGACCATCATGTCAGTCAGTTTGGTTTTGAGAGCTTTCTGGAAGTTAACAGACCAATGAGAAAATAAAGCCGACTCTTCCCTGAATTTGCTATTCAGTGCTACGAGGCGCACTGAAACTGACGGAAACCCAGGCCTTAGTTTTTTGTAAACATTTTCAGACGCCCACAGAACGTTAAAAGAAGTGATGGGGGGAAGACTCGTATAAGCAACCGTCGGTGTAACAAAGTGTGAGGGGAGTTTTAAAGGCTGTAAAACCCAGCCCCCCCCTCCCGTGTTGAGACTGGGCCTGTTGGTGTTTACGATAACCTTACGGTAAATCCGCACAGCTCCACAGCCCACCCACTCCCCCGCCCCCCGCCCCCCGCCACTCGTCCATCAAGCGAAAAAAAAAAAAAAAAGGCCTGAGCGGCCAGCGGGCCTTGGAAGCCGCTCAAAGAAATCTGCGGAAGGTTCCGGAAAGGGGAGGGCCGGAGCTGCGGAACAAAAAAAAAAAAAAAAACCTACGACTGCTCCTTCTGCGAGTCCATCAAACTTCTACCTTTTTAAAACAAAAAAAAAGACAGGAAAGAGAAGGATGACAGGACGGAGATGTAGCAGGCCCTTCCGCACGGGCGGAAGAGCGGGCGACGTACGTAAAAAAGAACAAAGAGGTTCCGCAGGACCCCCCCCCCCTTCCTCCTCCTCCTCCTCCTCCTCCTCCAGGTTCTCAGGAGAAAGTTGTTCCGCTGCTTATTCTACACAAGCGCTTGCTACAGGGCTAACCGCTGAAGCCTCTGTTGCTCTCAGGTGCTACAAACATTAGCAGTAGGGTCTGGAATGTACCGTACGGGCACACCCTTTTTGTCCCTCTGCGCTTCCCCTACGCAACGCAGACTGAGCGCTAACGCGTTTCGTGTCTCCGCGCAGTTGTGACCAATAAGGAGCAGCGCCCCGGGTTCGAATGTCTCAGCTTCTGGAGCCGGAAAAAAGAAAAGAAAAGAGAAAAAAGATCGCTTCTATATGAGGTCAACGGTGCTCTCTGGCCAACAACACATCCCTGCAGAGACATCGTGGGGCCCTCTTTCAAACAGAGAGGATTCTGGGACGATCTGCACTGTCTCTTCCTAAACAATAAATCTGGAGAGGAGAGGGACGTTGGGGGGGGGGGGGGGGGCTGTCCGGGGCTGTGAAAGCAGTTACTGACCATGGTGATCTCATTCTCAGCTGTGCACTTCAAAAACTTGGGGGGGGGGCTACCCCTTGCTTTCCACCCAACATGCACTTTTCTACAGGGGGCAAAACTGAGGTCAGGACAGGTATTCAGGAAGAGCTTCAAACCCCCCAAAACTGGGTGCATCAAAAAAAAACCAAAAAATAAGCCAAAAAATAAGCTGGAGTAAAAAAATTTCACCCGTCAAGCAAACAGTAACTAAAAACAAGCCAATATTTTCTACTTGATAAAAAGTCTCATCACAAGACTAGAACACTTGTGAAGGCAGACTTCGTAGTGATTAGTCATGTGGTTATCTGAACTTAGGCGCTCTGACGTTTTGATGTATTCAGGCCTATCAAAGTGACTCAGAGGGCAAAATAGCTGCTTGCATTACAGGGTTCACAGTGTCTTTCCCATTGTTAGGATGGGGCGGGGCAAGAGGGCGGAGCAAGGCAGAAAGGGGAGGGGCAAGAGGGCAGAGCATGAGCAGAAAGGGGAGGGACACAGAGGGCGGAGCATGAGCAGAAAGGGGAGGGGCAAGAGGGCGGAGTAGGGCAGAAAGAGGCGGGGTTAGCCGCTATTCTGACACCTCTTACCTGGTCGCAGGCCTCCCTACATGTCGACAGGTCCGCCGCGTGGTGACAGCAGGAGGAGTCTGAGGACAGAGAGACTCGCTGGTTACTCACTTCCTTCATACGCCACCTCCTGCACAAGCCCACGCCCACGACAGGAGAACACCACCACAGAAAACCTCCTTCATCCTTCTCACGCAGTACAGATGCAGTCCCTACCACTTACGGTTCTGAATATTCCCTAAAAATCAAATCAAGACCACATCTCTTGGCTTTCTCCGAAAAAAGAGAAGAGAAAAAGTAAACAAATACACGTACTCTTAAATAAACAAAAATCAATCAACAAATGCGAAGCCAAACCACAAACGCACTGGGAATAATGAATAACGAAAGTGTGTGTGTTGCATGAAAACAAACACCCCCGCCAGTTATTCGCCAGAGACACAGAAATAGCAGACTGGCCCACTCGATTATCTTGGCCAGACATCACACTGTGAATGCCCACCTGGGCAATTCCAGCTCATCCAGCTCTAGGCAAGCAGGAAGAGCAACCAAATTGATCCCTGGTATGAAAGATAAAAGCTATGAGGAAAGACTTAAGATGCCTAATCTTTTCGAGTTCAGTAAAAAGAGACTCCAGGGCAATTTGATTGAGGCTTTTAATCAGAGGACCAATTTAGTGAGGAACATGGTGAGCATTGTTGGGCTGAATGGCCTGTTCTCCTCATTATGTTATGTTATGCAGTGTTATGTTAAGCCCAACTTTTCACACGCACAGACACACACACACACACACACAAACCACAAACACACACAAGCACATACACACTCTGTCCAGCCAACGGTATTGCTCAATGTCGGGACACACACACAGACATAGACACACACACACACACACACACACACACACTCTCTCTAGTGTAGGGAGCATTTTCCGATTTACAGAAAACAGGCAGTAGAAAGAGGGACCTTCATCTTTCCCTCCTTCACAGTCACATGACCCTCCAGGCTCCACCCCCAAAACACATCACCCATCCCAGCACTGGCAGCCATGTTCAGCTGATCTGCATCCCAGCCAAACACACAGAAGAGCTGCTACTGAGTCCCTGTGCACTAAAGGCTTCAAACAGCCACGCCCCCAAAACCCACATCAAAGGAACTCTCTGTGAGACCACACCCCCATCCTCCCCCCCCCTCCAAAGAAATTACCACAGACTGACCACCCCCCACCCCCAACCCATCTGCTTTAAATGCCAAACTGTTTTCAGCAAAGGGGTGACATGACATGCAAGGGTCCAAAAACAAAACAAAAAGAAAAAAAGAAAAAAACTAGTTCTGGCAGGAAGTCCAACTTCTTCATCTCTGGTAGTAATTAAGGGAGCCAGGAGAAAGAGGAGCATGACAGCTGATCAAACGAGGGGGGGAACCAAATAAAGAGACAGATCACGTTCCGGGGGGTTGGCGGGATAGCGCGCGCGGGGGGGGGGGGCGTCCCAGGAGGCTCTGAGGAACAGCGTGCCAAGGACGCCCCCACACCAGTCTGGTTTTCTCATTTCGGATCTTTAAAAAAAAGGAACCCCTTTTTTTTGTGTGTAACTAAACCTTGGCCAGCTGTCAGGTTCCTGGGCCTTTTTGAAGGCCACATTCCTCCACGGGCCAGAGAGGGCAGGGGACGCCCCTTCGTGAGGCGTTTCGCACAGGAGGAGGAGGGCGGAGCTTAGCTCCCTCGAGCCGCGTGAGTGACAGGAACTCCGAGAGCTGGAGGCGGGGCCTTGGAGGCGGGGGCCCGAGCACGAGGCCCCGCCTCCTTCGTTTCCCGCTTGGATCCGAGAAGCCGTCAGGGCGATGGCGGACGTCTGCGCCGCGGCGATGACTACGACGAGGCGCCCGTTGCCAAGGGGAGAGCCGCAGGCGAGCTCCTATTGGCTGCGCCCCAGCCTCTTAACGGGCGGGCAGCAGAACAGCGGGAGACCAATTAGCCCAAAAAAAACAAAACAAAACAAAACAACTCCCCTGAGCCAGCGGCGCTGTTCTGACACAGTGAATTCCTTCAAGTCAAGCGATGAGGTTCGAAAACAAGAAACCAAGGCCGTGATAAAACGGAGCTCTTTTCATAAGAGATTTTTGTTTTTGTTTTTCACACCACAGAAGTGAAGCTGTTCATACCTCAGCCGACCCGGCCCCCCCCCCCCCCCCCCACCCCCACCCCACCCCCGACTAAAACTGAGTGGGGGGGGGGGTGGGTGGGTTGAGGGAAGTGTTATTGACAGAACAGCTGGATTACAGATGTGGGCCCTTCAGAGGGGGCGGGGGGGGGGGGGTGGGAGGAACAGGTGAGCCGCTGGCAGGGTCTGTGTGTGGGGGGGGGGGGGGGGGGCTGTGGGTGCAGGGTTTGGAGGAGGTGGTCTGGAAGTAGGCAAAGCAAGCGCTAACTTACTCAGAACAGAACATAGGTTTGTAAGGGTAGCTGGACCTGCTCGCCGAAAACTAGCCTGTTGTACAGTTCTCCCTTATCACACTGTGGGGCAATAACACTGAATTCTGGTAAATTCTGGTAAACAACCGAAAAAAGCATTTTAGGCTAAATCTGTCACACAAAGAGGCGCATGAGTGCTGTGAGCTGGGCACATCGATATACAAACATATTCCGTGGGGTTTCATTATGATGAAGAGGACTGTGGGACAGCAGTGGAATTTAGGACCGGGGTTCCGACCTGAAGCCCTCTGGTCTGCATGATGTTCTCCGTTTGACTTCAGCCTCACTTGATTTAGCGAGAGCTGAGCAGAATTTATCTCACCGAGCGAGCGCGGTCTGGTCTCTTAAAAGTGGGTCTCGTGTGGACAAAATCCCTGCCTTCACAACTGATATTTTATCAGGTGCTTCTCTTCTCAGGAGCGCAGAATGTAGGTTCTGTGAAGTGTGCAGGAGTCCACCACGAGCGAATCCAACGGTGGCTCGGTGTCAGGGGTGGGTGCAAAAACCCAGGAGAGGGAGCTCGGGGGTCGTGTTTTTAAAATAAAAAAAAAACACTTTCCACTCCAAAAAAATGGCTGTGTCACACCCATCACCCCGGCCGCATGCGAACGGGCAGCGGTAAGGATAAAATTAAAACTACAACCCGAAGAAGCTAAAGCCTCGCCAAGCCTTCTCCAGCCAGCCCAACACCTCCTCTGTCGACGAGACACAGGCCGCCTCACCACGAGCTTTCATCAGGAACACACGGCGATGCCATTTCCCAGCCTTCCTGCAGCCCTGAAACTGCAGCTGCAGACAAACCCTTTAAGGCTGTGAGGTCACAAACGTGTGATCAGAGTGTTCTTAACGGAACATTCTAATGCTGATGTCACAATCGCTCTAATTGGCGACCGAGAGCAGCAAAGTTCTAGAACACTGACTTGGGAGTTTTGAAAAAAAACAAAAAAAAAAAAATAACCTGCTCTTCAAAGGGTTAAAATGAGCTCTCGCATCGAATCGTTTCTGGCGACAGACAAACGGGCTGCAAACCCAATCAACGTCTCCTTCAATTTGCTCTCCCAGCGAAAGGCATTCCACAGCGACTAGCTACAGGCTGTTGGGGGGCGGGGGGGGGGGTCAATCTAAATTCATGTTGGGGTCGGAGGTCACTTCCTGTGAGCTGGGGGGTCATCCTGCATTAATTAATGCACAGGAGGAAGTGAAGGGGGTCAGGCCGTCTTTAGAGAGAGAGAGAGCGCGGCGAGGTTTTCGGTCAGCTCCAAGGTGACAGCGTCCCGCGGGCAGTTCGTTACGAGTCTACGTTAATTGCATGGTAATCATACGCGGTTTCCAGCCGCCATTCCTACAGAAGAAAAGACAGAAACTTGAACCTGAAGCCCCACAATGCACCAGCGCAGAATCGGCGTCCCTTAAAAACCCCAGTCAGGGCCATTCGGGTACCTCTGTCGTGCCACAGTCACCTATCTGGACGTGATTGCCAAATAAAGATTAATGCTGCAAATCTCCAACCAGTGCAGAGTGGGTTTAAAAAAAGAGCTTCAGAGCATCAGCAGGTTACGGGGTCCAGTCCCAGTGGCAGAGGCGCACGCTGAGGAGTCGGGACAGCTGCGTGACACGCCCAGGAACGCAGGGCTCCTGCTCCACTGGCAGCGTTGGAACAAAAGGAAAAGGTTTTGAAGCGAATGCATGGAAAACAAAGTGGCCCAGAGCAACTGGAACTTTTAAAAACAAAGAGACAGCACCGGTGGGTGAACATGCTCCTCCGCGCAGCTTCTTGCTTGATAACATTTTTTCGGTACATTAATATTTTGAGTGCGTTAATGTTGTGTGGTGCATTAATGTAAGGGAATTAATACTGAGGGTGTATTAATATTGAGTGCACTAATATTGTGAGTGAATTATTGTTGTGAGTGCATTAATATTGTGAGTTCATTAATATCATGAGTGCATTAATACTGTGTGTGCATTAATGTTGTGAGTGCATTAACATTGTGAATGCATTACTATTGTTATTGCGTGTGCGTGCATGCGTGCATGTGTGCGTGGGTGCATGCATGTGTGCGTGTGTGTGTATATGTGTTTGCTGTGTGATTTTGCAGTTTAAAAGTATCAGGAGAGAGACTCGGAAGGCAAAATAAAATTTAACCACTCAGAACAGGAGACAGGGGGTGCTGATTCTACTTTGCTCAGCTCCTCAGACGCCACCGCAGGGCATTCTGGGACATTTTTTTCTTACTCTACATAAGGTTTCAATCATATATAGTGACCTGCAGCAACCCTAAGAAGCTTCAGCAATACATTTAAAATACGAGCTAAATGCGAACCATTAGCAGTGCCTAAAAGGGTGCCCAGCGTCAGCTCCACAGTGACCCACACGAGTACTAGCGCACTCTCGAGTGCACTCTTAATGATTTAAAACAAACCCCCCTGCTTGCCATTTGGCAGCGGTGCAGCGGTGTGATGCACCACAGATGAAAGCACTCGGAACCCCGAGTCAAATATTACCGCGTTATTTTAACTATCGGAATGCGGCACCTCACAGAACGCACGGAAGACCGATGATGTCATCCAAGTCGCGTAATTTAAAAAACTGACTCGAACGGGGCTGCACGCCTGCAAGCCCTAATCTAAGAACACGAACAGAACACAACTTAAAAAAATATATATATAACTTATAACAGAAAACAATACCCCACCAAATTTATGAAGGATAACGTTTTTAAAAGCTTCAGAAGTTAACCTTGAGCCTAGCCGGGTCTGAATGACAAACACAGCACCTGGAACATCTGCTAGATTCTGCCACCAGATTGTGATTCTGTTGTCAAAGACCAGTATATTTTCAGCCATTTCAAACTCTGAAAACCAGTCTGTTTACATCAAAAGGCACACTTGCTGTTTGCAACACAGGTTACTCAAATGCAAAGTAAGAGAGGTCATTTCAACCAGATTGCAGAGGGACCAAGCATATCGCCTATTGTTTTATTGCTCTTAATAAAAAAAAATATGACATCAAACCCAAATCAAAAATAATGTTGTAGCAACATGCAAAACAAGCCATGTGACAATTCGATTTCACTCTACCTGCCACTTTAGCTTTCTTTTTCACTAGCCCTTATACACAGCAATCAACTCCAGCAGTGTTACATCAACTCTAGCAGTGTTATATCAACTCTAGCAGTATTGAATCAAGTCTAGCAGTTTCATATCAACTCCAGTGGTGTTACATTAACTCCAATGGTGTTACATCAACCCCAACAGGGCCTGGTAGGGACAATATATGACCCAGTAGAGTTAAAAGTACTAAATGGGGGTTGATTTTACACTGAAGATTCTGCCATATAGTCTTTAAAAGAGGCTAAATTGATTGCAGATGTACACTACTGGCAGCAAAAACAGAGTCCAAAAAATGTCCACAGCTAATGGACGCGAGACTGCAGTTGCACCGTCGGTAAGGCGTGAGTTTGCCGTTCATTTCAAGCACCAACAGAGCGGAGAGGGGTTTGCAGAACACAGCACAATGTTCAGCACAAATGTCCAAAAGGATCAAATCAAATGCCCCAACGACAATTCCGCCGACTGGCCTTTTTGATTTATGAACCCCAAGTTCGAACGGTTCGCTTTTCGTCAATCAATCTTTAACAGCACAGCATCGACCTGCGTTTCCATCAGGAAGCGCCGTTTTTGAAACGCTCCAAGAAGTAGGAAGCAGGGAGCCTTTTTTTAACGTTCGCTTGCTCCGTACTATGACACATGTCTCCGGTCAGTAACTCTGGGATGATTTGGGTGACTGTTTTCTCCCGTGAAATCCACATTGGCAGCACATGTGGACACGGGGCTTTTCAAAGACAAAAACAAGCAGATGCTAATTTATAGCACCCTACACTTACCCTTATCGGGTGTACTTATATTTTAGAATAATGTCAGCCATTTTTAATACACACCGTGACTAATGTTACAGACAAATGATTAGCTAGCAGTATTAACCCTGAAGTAGTTTCCCAAACTACTCATTTCATTTTTAACAACAAAATCAGGTTACCTTGTTTTTATGATGGATTCCCCATATTCACCATATTTCAAATCTATATTCATGTTTTTAAAGGCTAGGAAGTTGTTCCATATATTCAGTTTGAGAAAGAGATTTTTTTCCTTTCTCAAGAAAATAGGCCTACGTGCTACAGGGGGCCATCTATAGTATGCTTTTATCTTCCATAAGTACTGTACAGATATTTTATTTTTTCAAGTGAGGTCTCAAAACAAATAATGGTGTAAAGAAAACAACATAACACAACAACAACAACAACAACAACAACAACAACAACAACAACAACAACAACAACAACAACAACAACAACAACAACAACAACAACAACAACAATAATAATAATAATATATAGGAGCAGGAGCACTTAAGCATTAGCATTTCAAATAAATCTGTTTCCCCTTCACTACCTACACTTAAAGTTAATTTTCATTGATTTAGCAAGATATCAATTATGTTCTGCTATGGGTCAACATAAGTGCTGAACAGCATCATAAACTTTGAGAAATATATAACTTAACAAAACCTACTGCAGAATGAGCATGCTCGCCATCCATCGCAATGTAATCTCACCACTTTTACTAGTATCACTTCATTGATGCCCATGCAGTATCCATCGTTATGAATGGGGGAGGGGTGTATTGACATTTAATATTAACCAGAAGTCTTTATTTTGAGATAAACTTGAGAGTAACGGAGTTCAAACAAAAGCCAATGTTCTTCATTCCGGCGATTGGTTGCTGCAAAACATCCCGGCGTTTCGTAGTAAAACTACATTCCATGCTGAACTGCTAACGCGCACAGCGCTCCGACAACTATTGTAAAAATATTACAGTTCTCAAAGCAAACGTAACGAAGTGAAAATCAACAATTTACCAACAAAACAAAAACGTTCTCAGGTTTTAAAATACCTTAACAGATGTATGTTTATGAATATTCCTTTCTTAGGCAAAGAACTAGCGATAGTTTATCTAATTCAGGGCAGTTAGTGTTACTGTACAACTGTGTGTGCGCAGCCGTGAAATTGAGTGAGGAAAGCTAGCATGGTAGTGGCTACGGACAAGAGTTCAACAAGTAAATGCACCAGTCAGTTTAGAAAGACGCAGATTTAAATTCATTGAATTTTCTAATATTTTCACGAGAAAACAACAGAAGACAGTGAAATTAGCAGCCAACTGTTTTTAGTTTTTTTTTTTTTTAAGGCCTCGCGTAAGTTAAAAAAAAGTGACATAACAAGCAAGTATTTGAATAAAAAAAATAACGAAACTTACCTTGGGCATGTGCGAAGTGGTAAACGTTGAAGGCGAGGAAAAAAGGGATGATTTCGAAACACACAGACATCTTATTGAGGTACTAAAGGGCATTGTGAACGAAAACACAAACTAGACTCCGTCACTCCGACAAGCTCCATTTCAGCGGCCGTCGCTAGGGCACGTCCAGCGTCTACACTGCTTTTAGCGGTACACGGGGAAAAGTAGTGGGGAGAAAAAAAGTGGCCTGTGGTCGCAGATTCCACTGAGCATGTGCGAGAGGAGTAGTGTACTCCCCGGTCACGAGAGGGCTGGATCAGCGGCGACATCAAAAGCCTGCATCCCATCGCGCACCCCCACGCCCCCCCCCCTTTTTTTTATGGAATCTGACGTAACTTTCTGTCATTAAAGATGATGACGCTAATCCTGGAACGGAAAGGTGGACAGTGAAATAAAACGCGATTCGTTCCCTTCGGTACTGTTTAGAAATCGTGGAACCATTTTATTGTCAGAGTTGATCTCAGTTTAATGTTGTGTGTGTGCACTCGAAGAGACACTGTTTTTTTGTTGCAGTGAAAACTGGCTGCGATTCAGTGTCCCCTAGGCTGGGAGAGGATGGGAATGTCCCATAATATTACCAGTGTCATCAATATATATTTTTAAGAGGACCATAATGTCAAAGTGCCCGGGATTACTTGAAGTTTCCCTGTGTACAGGAACACTACTCTCTCTACACACAAACCCGGCTTTATTGCAGAGCCTCACCCCCTGTGTCATCCTTTGGTGCCAAATCCTTTTTTGTCTTGTTTAATTTTGCTACTTTCTCATAACTTTGGTGCTTGCCTACGGGGCATTGAATGGAATGTCACAACCATACCTTCAAAACAAATTGAAATCCTACCTTGTCATTGCATTTGTCGTCTTGGTATCCTGTGTAAACTCAGAGGTTAAGTTTGACTTTTATGCAAGGGGGTGGGGGGGGGGGGTGTGTGGATGGATGACATTACCATCGTTGACCAGGGGGATAGTGAGGGAGGGGGGGTTCTGATCACGGATCAAGCAGGCTTGGCCCCTCCTTTCAGTTCCAGCCCAGCCCCCCCCCCACCCCATTTTAGCCCACCCCAACATAATCTCTGCCTGTACATAAGCTCATCTGTCTACCAGCAGGTCCCCAGTCAAGGAAGTGTGCAGAAAAATCAAAGGAAAAACCCAGCGGACAGCACCGGCACTCCCTCGCTGACTTATGAGTTGCGCAACACAATGTGAACTGAGTAATATGTCACATAAACGCTCTGAAGTACGATTTCACTGCCAGAAACTGCGGTACGCGCATTCAAATTACGGCAATGGAAGTCTGAGAAGACGATTAATAAAAAAAACCCATTTTCGAGATAATTGCTCTTTGTTTTGTGCGCTTTATTGCCCTTCAGTGTTCTCTTCTAATGCGTTATTGATTTGCAATTATGCTCGAGCTCGTTGGAGGAGCCCAAAAAACACACTCCTTGAAATCTGTTAATGGGGAAGGCATGGCTTGAGGACCAGGCCTCCAGTCCATTGCTTTCATAAATAAAGCAAATCCGAGCATTCTCCAGCATGCTAATAGTTTTTTTATAGTCAGAAGTAATGAATTGTTGTCCTTCCTGGAAGACCTGCGGAATTACATTGGTTTTGTCAGCGCTGCCACCAATCTTCCAGAACTTTCCCTGGGCCCTGAAGCTTTTTCTTTTTTTTCAGACCTCAGTGTACGGCGGCAGTACAATCTGGCTTGCATTATATAATGAAAATTTATCGTGCCAAAATGAAAAACAAATCTAAACCCCCAGCCCAACCCAGCCCCCCCACCCCACCCTCCCACCCCCAGCCTTCGCAACCGCCAGTGGGGCATGCGTGTCCTTGTCTGAACGCTGTGCACTTAAAAAATCCTCTGAAGGAGGCTTTTACACAGCTAAATGCAGACTCGGTCTCACACATAAATAAAAATGTCCTAATGCGCTGCGACCGCGCGGGAACAACAGTATGGCAGGCATCGCCTTAATAGCCAGCTCTCATCCTCAGAGTACTGAATAATAACAGGAGAAAGGCTCCAAGCCCCTGGCTGGGCTCGTAAAAATGTACCAGAGAGGTGCCAAAAGACCCTTTTTCTGCCACAGGGCCCGTTATCGTTTGCTTGGTTCTCAGGAGTCGGAGGGACGAGGTCCGTTCTGCGGATCCAGTTGGACAGACGTGCAGAGGGCCTCCAGGGGCATTCTCCAGCCAACGGGCTGGTTCTCAGCGCAGCGGCGCATGACTTGGGCCGGGGACTAAAATCTTCCACGGAAACATTTTCTAAAGTTAAATCACCTCTGATAGTTACGCGTTTCGTTCTCACGGAGAGTACATTTCTATCTCCTTCGGATTCACGTAAAAAAACTCTGTCAGAGTTGAATCAACGCTGAAAGTTCTTCTGTGCGACCCCGCCAGCGCTAACTGTGGTGGCGGTTAGCCGTTGCATTATCCAGCGAGGAGCTGTTTTTTCAATGCCTGACCTCCCAACAGGAAGTTCCGGGGTCAGGGGTCAGGGGTCAGTTAGTAACCCTTGGGTTTCAGGAGGGCATCGGTGGTCAGCATGCGCCATTTCAGAAATGGGCAAAGTTACAAACAACTGCTGGCTGCACATATATCAAAAGACACACACTGTGCTCCTTTCTGAATTTAAGGAGGATTTCTGCAATGATAAGACGGGCTAACGGTACTAAATTTGTGTGGAAAAACGATGTACTTTAAATGTTGAAATTGCAGAACGACAAAGCATGTCGACGCAACCCCCCAGCCTGAAGAGGCTGCAATCTCTTTAACTTCTCTTTACCATTTTCAGAACGAAGAAAGAAAAAAAAATAAATGCAGTTTCACTGAGAAATAATTTTTTTTTTTTTTGGATTATCTGGACAATAAAATTCCACAGACATTTCCGCCCACAAGGATGACAGCCGACTACCCGCGGTTATGAAGGCTGGGCTGGGAAAGTGGTCTGTGTCTTTTGGCTTAATCCTTATGTCGGTATCATCGTATTATTTCCCATAATGGGAGCGTTTAAAGTTAAAGACTGACCTCGGTTACATTTCGACTGCGCACTGTGTATCTGTGCATCTTTACAGCACAGCTCAGAGCTACTCAGCCCTGGTCCTGGAGAGCCGCAGGGTCTGCTGGCTTTCGCTTTTACTCAGAATTTGAGTAGCACACCAATTGATCAATAACATAACATTACATTACATTACATTACATTACATTTATTTGGTAGACACTTTTATCCAAAGCAACGTACTATAAGTGCATAACGTAGGTCGTTGGAACAACTACAACACACAGGTACAATGAGGTACAATACTCCTTTTGTAACAGTTATTCATAGCCATGAACACGTTAAGTCCAGTTCACACAGGAAACATTACTCTCTGACCTAACCTATGCAAAGTCAGTTGATTAATTACGTTGATTGCAAGGCTAACTCAGGGCACCTGGTTCATTGGGTCTGAATGGGTTGCTGATCTTAAGCCGAAAGAAATTGCCAGCAGGCTCTGTGGCTCTCCAGGACTGGGACCGAGGATGACTTGGTGCAGAATCTTTTATAATCAGCACCACCAAGGGTCCCATTGGAGCAGCATGGTACAGTACAACTGCTGCCCACTGGACCACACTACATACAGCGGGTAAGGATCTGGGCTTGTAACCGAACCGAAGTATGTACCCAGCTGTATAAATGGATACAATGTAAAATGCTATGTAAAACTTGCGTAAGTCGCTCTGGATAAGAGTGTCTGCTGAATGCCTGTAATGTAATGTAATGTAATGTACCAATGTTAGCAGGTGAATGAATACTCCTGTGGAGACTGAAGGCCAGGAAGGTGTGTGTCATCATTCCCAGAGATCATGCGGGCAAATCAAGAGGGCGGCATGCCTGTCAGATAATCACAACATCCTGGCCTGGTTGGCCTGGTTTCCTGTGGTGCCGCAAGTGCCACTGTACTGTAAGCATGCAAGATGTTTCAACACCTGTCAAGGACGGCGTGTCGCACGACGTACGCGTACATGCGGCTGGTGTTATCTCTGGCTCAGAACGTGCTTACATCGGCAGTGTCGTGGGTGTGTACCCGAGAATCATCTTTTCCAGCAGTTAAGATGAATGCCATTCAGATCATTCCAAACGAAGACAAAGGTCTGACAGGCGCAGTGTTAAGTAACCTGCGATGTGATCTGGGAGAATACCAGGGGTGTAATGTTTGGGTAATATTGCTTTTATTTTCATAAATAAAGTAAAAATATAAACTTTATTTGTTTTTCTGTGATATGAGAATACGGATATGGGACATATAGAAGATTTCTCTTAGCATGTGCTTGTACGGTTGTGTGTGTGTGTTCGTTTGTGTGCATGTTTGCATATGTGTGTATGTGAGTGTGTGTGCTTTTCTGTGCATTTGTGCCTGCATATGTGTGTGGGTGCTTTAGTGTGTGTGTGCATGCTTTTGTGTGTGTGTGCATGTGTGCATATGTGTGTGTGTGTATATGTGCGTGTGTGTGTGTGTGTGTATGAGTGTGTCTGTGTGTGCGTGTATGTGCGTGCGCGTGTGTTCTGTGTGTGTGTGTGTATGTGTGCATACCTGCATGTGTGTGTGTGTGCATGCTTTTGTGTGTGTGCATGTGTCTGTGTGTGTGTGTGTATGCATGTGTCTGTGTGTGTGTGTGTATGTGTCTGTGTGTGTGTGTGTGTATGTGTGCATACCTGCATATGTGTGTGTATGCGTGTGTGTGTGTGCTATGCGTGTGTGTGTGTGTGTGCGTGCGCATGTGCCTGAGCATCCAGTGTGAGGGCCACACGCGCATTAGAACGTGGGCACATCTCAGTGTAGTCCCCTATCCCACAGAGTTAAGAACACAGCGCTCACCGTCTGCAGCCAGCTAAGCTGTTTCAAATGAGGCGGAACATCCATGATTCAGTCCGACTTCATATAAAAACACTCCTCGAAAACGACAGAAGGGATGAAATTCGACCAGAGTCTGGCGCTCATTCGCAAAATGTGATCTGACGTGCCCCCTCCTTCATTTAAACAAAGGCCTTTGGTGGAAAATACCCGCTGAAATTCTCATTAAAATGAGATCAGCATCAAAAAAATAAATAAATAATAAAACATACCAAGTGCCAGCTTGCAAGCAATAACTTACTAAGAACGAGTCTTTTAAAGGCATTGCATGTCAGACAGTGTTTACATTCTGTGGGTTTGTGGCAACGCAATTGGTTGTGGGTATGATTCAAAAACATATTCCAAAATGAAGTCTAAAATTTGAAAAGATACTCAGCCATAACTCACCATTCCGCTCAAAGACTTAACAGGCAAATTGGACCACATCCACATAACCAGTCATCGTCACAGAAAGGTACAGGATCAAATCCAAAATCAATAACTGAGACAATAACGTGGGCCTTAAAAATACACAGTAAAGTGTCCAGTGTTAATTCAACTCAACACTGTTGATTAAACTCTTAACAGATAACATAACTCTGGAATGTGGGACCAAACGTTATCCGTTTAAGAGTTGAATCAACACTGTCAAGAGCTGAACTAACACCGGGACATTTTTTTACCGTGTGGCCTGTTCGGGCGGCCGGCGCGTTCGAGAGAGCGGCAAATCGGACGGGCCGCTCCCGAGGGCGGGTGGGAGAGACCCGTCGCGGGCGTTTTTAGCGGCTCCCTAAAAAGTCGTGATTACGGTAGGCGGCCCGAGGCGTCGCGAGTCAGAGGACACGCGGGGACCTCGCGCCTACCCCGCCAGACAAGACGGAGTTGTGTAGCGGCGAGTTCTCAGCAGCACAGCAATAATATTAGTTATTGTACCCGGCAGCGTAGTATAACGGGTAAGGAACTGGGCTTGTAACCTAAAGGTCACAGGTTCGATTCCCGGGTAGGACACTGCCGTTGTACCCTTGAGCAAGGTACTTAACCTGCATTGCTTCAGTATATATCCAGCTGTATAAATGGATGCAGTGTAAATCCTGCGTAAAAGTTGTGTAAGTCGCTCTGGATAAGAGCGTCTGCTAAATGTCAGTAATGTAATAATAATTATAACAGTCTGTGCAACACAAAAATTGTCAATTGTCAAATATGATTTATGGAAAACCTTACCCAGGACGCCCTCATTCCAATAACATAAACCAAAAAAGGAAGAGAGGTATTATAACAACAACAAAATGAGTTTTTCTTTTTCAGTATCAGTGAGCAGTAGTTAGAATGAAGCAGCATGAGTGGGTGCTGCCTTTTCCATTATAGTTACTTGCCAATGATTTTACAAATGATTCCTCAGTTTTAGCACACTTGGGGAAATTGGATTCCTTAACTGCAAAAATCCCAGGACTCCCCCCCCCTCCCCGACTGTGGCTGTTTCAATTAAGCCACGTCAGACAAAATGTTTTCATCTCGCTCGTAAGCGCGAACGCAGCTCTAGCACGCCATCGATGAGCTCGATTAATTAACGAGCCGCACGCTCGCCGCCCTGAGAGGATTGGCCGCTTCATTTGCCGCTTCGTGATTTGATTGGATTAGATCTATCGCCCGATCCCTTTCCTCGTTTCTCATAGGCTAAGCGACAGGAAGTGGAGGCTGGGCACTTCCTGTGAACAGTGGGCATCAGATGATGCCCCACTCAGACCTAAGACCCCTGGCAAACAGGAAGCTGTGTTTCCACAACAGGAAACACTACTTTCAGGACAGGAAATTTTGTTTTCACAGGAAAAATCTGTAATGATATGACAAAATATATGTGACTTTTTATTCTAAAAAGTGCCATTTTAAATTTTTTTTATTTTATTGGCATCGAGGGAGATTTACTAAGTCAAAATTTAAAGATGACAGATTGTTCCTTTGATCATTGCACAATGAATTTACAGCTAATTTCCCAATTTGGAAGAATGAATCAAATTTTTTATCAATCAAAAAAAAAGTGACACCGGTCACATTCTGAGCAGCGGATAGATAGAACATTTACTGTCCTAATAGGGAATTTACTTTGCACATTTGGGCCCAGTAACTCAGCCAGAGAAATCACACGAAGCTCATGATGTACTAAGATAGCATCTCAAAGAAGTTCAAAGATTAATTTCTTTCCTTTCGGTTACCATAGATACAAAGCGAGCTGGTGTACAGACCTCCGGGGGGAAAAAAAAAAAAAGGAGCCAAAAGTGCTAAATAAAACCTGGTGAAAGGTGACATTGTGCTAACAGGGCATTTGCGGCTCTGAAATATTACATTTAGTAAATAAATAACACCTATGGCTCCAGGGAAAATCCAGCCGTGCTTTAGACCAGCCACACAAAGCCGTCCACAAGTTCACTCCAAAGCGCGTGACTCTTTATCAGTTGAACTTCAACGAAAGACAAAAAGACTTTGTCTTGATTTGCGTCTGCCACCTACACTACGGCTGTGAGGACGAGAGCAGCAGCTTCATGCGGACAGAGTAGCCCCCCCGATATGTGAACTGGAGAGACCACATCTGCCACAGTCATTCCTGATATCTGATTGAGTGGGTTTGATTATTTAGAATTTATCGGGTGATGTTCAATATTAATGATGTTTGTGGAGAGACACAGGCATCACGAGAATTAACGGAAGGTAGGAGTAATTTCTGTGGAAAACAAAAATCTGAGCTGGTTGGCCAATTGATCAAAAAGGTACTGCAAAGCACTCACAATTTTGCAGTTAACAGCCGCTAAACGCAGGATAAGTGGGCAAAACTAATGAATTCTCGGAACAAAAACAAGAACTTAACATGCAGGCTGTGACCCCCTCTGTTGGCTCTCTAGTGCCCCGAGTGGTGAAACACCGTCATTGCAGCAGCCCGACATTCAGTGAAAAACATGCCACTGACTCCGGAATAATGAGTAGGGAACAGAGCCACATCACAGCGCGCTGCATCTCGTTACAGGAAAAATGAATCCGAACATGAGTACAGAGATAAGACAGAATCATTAAGTAACTCACACAACTCATCCAGCTCTTAAATCAGAATCCGTTCGCCCGTAATCTCCATTTCGCTTTGGTGTAAGACCTTGTTTGAAGCTCTGTTCCACAGTGATGTTGCTTATATTTCACACAGTATTCAGTTATGCTGACGGGTGCTCACTGGAGACATTCTTTACATCTCGTGGAGTAGCACAACGGCAGTGAAGAAAGACAGACTATCGACGAGATATAACTGCCTTGGACAAGAGGTTTGGACATTAATGCCCAAGAGGCACTTTAATGTAGCATATTTAATATATCATGCACTGCATCAGCTATGATTTTAAATTGAAGTGCATAGCTACAACCCCCCACCCCCCCCCCCCCCCCCCCCCCCCCCCCCCCCCCCCCCCCCCCCCCACCATTTTCAGCAAAGCAAAAGTAAGTTATGGGCTTTGTCTTGATAATTATATTGAACGCATCCAAGGATCTGAATCTTCCACCCTCCTCCCACCCTGTCTGCAGTCGTAACCTCCCCGAATAGCCCCACCCCCCCCCCCTCCCTCGCCCCCAGGGTGCATGTTCACAATCACCCCTAAATCCATCCCGGTCCATGACCTCAAACCCCC
>CM045890.1:6712556-6715056 GCA_025169545.1 Anguilla japonica | reverse complement strand
CACGAGCACATTAAAACGCATCGGTCCTGAACCTTGAAAAGGCGAAACCCGCTCCACCGAATTCAATCTCCCAACACCCTGTTTCATTTCGCTCGTTCCGACAGCATCCGCACATCTCCGCGGTTTTTCCAGCTCGCGTTTTCCATTAGAAAGTAATCTCCGGAGCTCGGTAACGGAAAAGAGGGTCCACTCCACAAAAAGAGGCCCCAGAAAACCGCCTAGCCGTCCGTTAAATGGCAGAACGCTCGCTTTTCAGCACGACGGCACACGGTGGGCCGCTGAGTCATTTTTAATGCAGCCCGTGCGGAGACGTGCTGACTAACGCCCCTGCATAAACAGACAGAAAACACAGCGGCAGTGAGGATGATGATGATGATGATGATGATGATGGCCGCGGTCGTCTGGGGTTGTCCAAGGCCACACTGCAGGGGTGAGTCGAGAGCCCACAGACCCTGTTTTTGGGATTTGGGGGATTTCTATCGTCCCACCACTGCTGACGACAATTGTCACTGAGCTATTCTCTTGTTTTGCCCCCTTGTTTTAAATATAACTCTTTCTTCATTTACTAGGCTGTACTTTTAGAGTGATATTTTATTTATAAGGATACAAATTCCTGTCCGTCCTTTTTTAACACTACCACATTTATACTGGTTATTAGAGAAGGTCTTTCCGTGTTTTTACGCTTGGTGAGCATTTCTGCCGTGTCTTTGCAGAGAACGCCTCGGTGATCTGCAGGCACAGTAAAATTGTCCGGTGATAATTCAACGCTAACAGACTGCATCGAACGGAGTTCAGCTGATTTAACATTTCACTGCAAACGCTTTATTTTTAATTAGTTATGCAATAATTTATATCTTGTTAATAAATTGTATGTATTTGAGTGGCTGCCACATCCATTGCTTTCATAGTTCACTGGGCCTTTTCACAGGGCATGTCACAGATCAATCACAGAGACAACTCAGAGGTGAGGCACACTGAGCTTTTTGGGGGGGGGGGGGGGGCTGGTGCACCCTAGCCCCACCCACTCACCAGGCGGGGTCTGTCATCACGTTCCGCCCGTCGAAGGAGTAGATCGGGATCTCCGGATCGAAGACACCCCCGTTCCCCGAAAAGATGGACATCCAGCTGCTGAAAAGCACATCGCCCTGAGGAGAGAGAAACAGGAGGGATGAGTGTGGAACAGGAGAGACGAGTGTGGGAACAGAAGAGAGGAAGAGGAGGGCTGAGTGTGGAACAGGAGAGAGGAACAGGAGGGATGAGTATGGAACAGGAGGGATGAGTGGGAACAGGAGAGATGAGTGTGGGAACAGAAGAGAGGAACAGGAGGGACGAGTGAGGAACAGGAGGGATGAGTGGGAACAGGAGGGATGAGTGTGGAACAGGAGAGATGAGTGTGGGAACAGAAGAGAGGAACAGGAGGGATGAGAGTGTGGAACAGTGAGAGGAACAGGAGGGAGAGAGGAACAGGAGGGGAGTGAACAGGAGAGTGTGTGGAACAGAAGAGAGGAACAGGAGGGACGAGGGAACAGGAGAGAGGAACAGGAGGGATAAGTGAGGAACAGGAGAGATGAGTGTGGGAGCAGAAGAGAGGTACAGGAGGGATGAGTGTGGAACAGGAGGGATGAGTGTGGAACAGGAGGGATGAGTGTGAACAGGAGGGATGAGTGTAGAACAAGAGAGATGAGTGTGAAACAGGAGGGATGAGTGTCTGGTATTATTTGTGCAAAGAAACTTGGCACTGCATGTCCAGCCAAGCACTTTTAACCTTTTAAATCCTGAGATTTTTTATAAAGAACATTTTAGATTATATCATATATGGGGCAGTATTAATAAAATCTATGAATTTATCACATCACACATCTCCAGTCATTTTTGGGGGAGCAACAACACAAAATCTTCCAGAATAAAGAGAGAATAGACTGTTTAATCTCGGTGTCTCTGGCGCTGTGAGGAGAGCGGTGTTCGTGTGGCCCACCCGCAGGTTGAGCACAGGCATGTTGAAGCGGTCGCTCTTCTTCACGATGGTGGCCAGGTCCTGCAGGTGCGAGGACAGGAAGGCCCTGTAGGTGGTCGCCATGCCGACGGCGCGGGCCTGCTGGTAGCACAGGAAGTCGGCCCCCCGGATCCCCCGCAGGCCCCCGGAGAACGGGGCGTTCAGGGCCACCAGGCGGAGCTGGGGAGCAGGGCGGGGTCATAGGGTCAGAGGGGGGGACTGCCGTCCAATCACAACGCTCCCCTCCAGTGCACGGCCAATCAGCTACACATACACACATACACACACATGCACACACACACACACATACACACATACAAACACATGCACACACACGCACATGCACACATACAGTACACACACACACACACACACACACACAAGCGCGCACACACACACACGCGCGCACACACACACACACACCAGAACATACTTTCCCCGGATCACATCAGCATAAGAAAGACAGGAGGTGTGAAGCAATGACTTGCAGTTCCATCATGGCTATAA
>CM045890.1:6677556-6707556 GCA_025169545.1 Anguilla japonica | reverse complement strand
ACTTCCTCACGTCAAGAGGGCATTAGTGGGAAAGAACTGTTCTCATCCTGTAAAATCCATGACTTTCTCCTTAGTTTACAAACATGTTCTGAGCCCAACAAGGCCTTGGGTTTTGAGTGCAACTGAGACGAGCCGACTTCATAAACGATGAATGACTTGTTTTCTTACTTTTGTTCTCGAGAACAAACACAAACTCATTCATCCCCCAAAATAAAGCTTTTCTTTTTGTGGAACGCATCATTTCAAAAAACCCTGATTGCTCACATGTGCCACAACCCCATCAAAATGCGGGGGGGGGGGGTGGGGGGGAATTATACAGAAACCCAACGGAACTGAACTGAACCGAAACCAAGGAAAACATATTTTAGTCACAACACACCACATGGAAGAGATCGCAGGCGGCCAAAAGCCCGCCCCCTCCGCCCCCCCCCCCCCCCCCACACCCCCATCACCCCTACCCCCCTCGAATAAACAGGATGAAACCGTCCTGCATGCTCATATACTGTATTCCCTATCACACAAGATCATTTGAGAAATGATCTTTGCAGTAATTAGTTTAAGCTGCAGTGGTTAATTGACAGACAGCTTTAGAGGGGTCGTTGGGGGGGGGGGGGGGGGGGTGGTCGTGAGGGGGGAGGATTTGGGGATGGGGGGGGGGTGATAACGCACTCACCACGAGGCCTGATCTCCCGGGGGGGCCAGGGGGACCCAGAACGCCCGGCTCCCCCCTGTCTCCCTTCTCTCCTCTGTAGCCCTGATTCCCTTTATCCCCCTGAAAGAGGAACAGAGGGAGAGAGAGAGATAGAGAGAGATAGAGAGACACAGACAGACAGAGAAGGAAAGAGAGACAGACAGATAGAGAAGGAAAGAGAAGGAGAGAGGGACAGAGAGAGAGAGAGGCAGACAGATAGACATAGAAGGAAAGAGAGAGGAACAGAGACAGAGAGAGAGAGGCAGACAGATAGACACAGAAGGAAAGAGAGAGGAACAGAGACAGAGAGAGAGAGGCAGACAGATAGACACAGAAGGAAAGAGAGAGGGACAGAGATGTATTGCATGTTCAGAGAGTCCGGAGTTCAGGTTTAATTGCTGGCCCTAATCCTCTTCTCACGCTCATCTCAGCACGTAACATAGCTGACTGTCATCCTGAGACTGTCATGAACTCAGCTCCAATGGCCTGCTTAGGTTCTACAGGCAAGCGTCTGCAGAACAGACTCACCACCAATCCGTCAGTGACCTCAGAGGCTGTGAGGGGAAAAAAACACACATTTCACTCATTAGTGACCAGCCAATCAGAACAAAGGATGTATGTATGTGTGTATGTATGTATGTAAGCACTTTATGTAACAGTGATATTACAAAGACAATTGCACCTTGGGTTAATTTTCGGGCATTGCTCATTACTGACGCTGAGTCCAATAACAAAGTAATATATGATTTATTAAATATAAATAATTCGTGGTTGTTGGGGCATAAAGGTTCACAGCATTTCCAACGGTGAAGGTGTAACAGAGAGCAAGGTGCTGCATATAAAAGGGATGCTGCTTTATCCTACAAGAGCACACTACCTGATGCACCTGGTTTCCCAGGCAACCCCACGTCTCCCTTTTCTCCTTTGGGTCCCTTGGCTCCCAAAGACCGTCTCTGGCTTCCTACGGGAAGGAAAAGAGCAGGACGGAAACAGGGCAGGTTGAGTGGACTTATTTCACCTGAGAACATCTGCTGAAAAAACGGTCGACGAGCTTCATCTCTGACTGTTGCAACACAGACCTGGTCTTGGGAGGCTGCTATGTCTAAGGCAGGTGGCCATTTTTTCCAAAAGTTATTTTTTCCAAAAGTCAGCGTTCTAGAACTCCACTGCTTTCAGTCACCAGCAGCGATTGTTACATCAGCATCAGAACGTTCAGCTAAGAACATTCTGATCGCATATTTGTGATCTCGCACCTTAAAGGGTTCATAACCACTTGATTTGATGCCTTTAGCTCACCTCTCCAGTTCTGAGACGGTTGAGGGCGGTTTGAGTTGCCCCGGAAAATTTACCCAACAGAACTTAAACTGAATACCAAATCACTATAATTGAAATACTACGGTGTTGTCATTCACCGCAAGGAGGAAAGCCCTTGGGCAGTGGGGTTATAACTCAGATCAACAGTATCTTCCAAGTGTAAACACTAAGAGCAGGCCTAAATGTTCTTATACTCGATAAGCATTGCCATGATGCCGTGCGTTAAGGGTCAGCATAACTGTTGATTTTCATTCTTCCTTTCCAACCAGGGACAGATCGAGGCCTGGTATATTAGGTGAGTGAAACTTCTCGCCGATCGGCGGTGTAAACTAATCAGTTAACCATCAGGCAGAACGAATTTGGGCGTCCCTGTTCAGACGTCTTGCCAGGGCCTACATTGCGAAACAGAAGTCCGCGAGCAATCCAAATACCCCATCACCCCTTGTGTTTTTCTCTCCTCCGTTCGATATGTCATTCTTTTCGGTGTGAGCGACTGACATCGTTGCTGTGGATCAATACATCGAGCAAACGGTTCGAACTCTCACAAATCAACATGGCGCACTGACCTTCGGTCGATCCCATGTTAGCGTAGACCTGGACGAGACAAATTAAAATGTCAGCAGACCCGTCACAAATGTGAAAAGCCAGTTTTGCTGAAACAGAAGGCCCCGTTCCATCAAAATACCCCAAAAACCTACTGTCTAATGTTCGGAACCTAATGTTCCTTTTCGGAAAGCACATTCACAAAAGAAATTATTTGATCTTTGGAAAGTAGAATGTATAGAACAGAGCCTCTGTGTGCATTCATTAATTAGCCAGTGTTCACTGAAATGCATTCAGAACAAAATTTGTTCTAACAGCAATGTAATTGAAATGCCGTTGTACAGATTTATACAGATGAACATACAAAAACATACATGTACTGTATGTATACATACACAGCCGTGTTAAGTCTTATGCACATTCAATAAAGTAAGCAAAAACTTTTTATGGCATTAAGTTATTTCAAGATGGACCCTCTAAAAACATCCAGAAAACCTGCCAATTGTGAGGCGAGACAAAGAAAAACAAATTCTGAATTAAATTTGAATTAATTTACACATTTAATGTGGCAGTAATTAGCTTTGCCCATACCCACAGTGTTGTTCAGGGAAAGCAGATCCCGGCGGCAAATGTGGTGTTTTTTTCCCGATAAGGCACTATGGCCCATGTCCTCAAGGCCAGCACCCTTCCAATTACGAATAAAACCCAATTTTACAAACGCCACATTAGAAGAGGTTTTTATTTTTAGTGGGGCATCTTGGATTCCTGCAATTAGTCTTTGTCAGACTACAAGCCGATAGAACCTCCCCCCCAACCCCCCCCCCCCCCCCCCCCCCCCCCCCCAACCACCCTCAAATTAGCCACACGCCATGCTGCATGCTAACAGCGACGCTTCAGCCAAGCCCAGCTTGGAGTTATGGGCCCCCCCCACCAAAATAAAGAACACACTCAAACCCTGGATTCACACCAGCTCAGCTTTAAGCAGGGTCTGCCGCGTGTGCAGCTGTACAATACTTCCTCTAGGGGGCGGGCTCCAAAGTTTGACCGTAATCTTGATATCGTGGATTTACAGAAGTGGTAGACACTTCTTTCAGGAAGTAGTCTGAGGATCAGGGTTGGAGTCAAGTTCAGTCAGTTCAGAAAATGAAATTCAGTTTTTGCACTGAAGGACGGCTCTAATATTATATGGGGATTTTTCAATACAAATTTGAATTTCGATTCACTATTGTTGTTCACAAAATGGAAATGCAAAATGACCCCAACCTTGCTGAGGATTGGTAGCTTTTCTACCACAGACACTGCAGTACAAGTACAGCATGTTGAAAAGCAGCTGTACGTGGAATATCGATTCACCTTCTTTTCATTTGTCAGACGCTTTTTTGTCAAATGTGACTTGACAATGACACGTCCTAGCACCCCTTTAGCGAAGATGCAATTGTACAGCGTCACATGCCAGCCTATCGCAGTGAGTCGAGCCAAAGGAAAGGACACGGATTGGACAGCTTAGAGGTCAGAGGAAAGCGGGAACTGTCTGTCAGGGGGTGACGGCACAGACAGGAGTCACGGTTAGACCACGCCCCAAGCACCAGCCAATCATAAGCTTCCGTTGACTTACTGGCATTTTGCTGTACGGTCTTGGAGGGACTGGGAAAACTATCTTTAAAATTTAGAAGGAGAACAGCTCAGTGAACAGAGAACTGACAGAACAGGAAACAAACTGGAAAATGAAACAGAGACGACAGGACGAGAGGGTGAGAGAGCACTGATTGGGCGTCGCATGAGTGAGTGTGCATGCGCGCAAGTGTGTGTGTGCGCGCGTCTGTGCATGCACGTGTGTGTGTGTGTGTGAGTGTGCTTGCATGTGTGTGTGTGTGTGTGTGTGTGTGTTAGTGTGCTTGTACGTGTGTGTGTGCATGCATGCGTGCGTGTGTGCTTGTGTGTGTCTGTGTGTGTGTGTGCATGGGCGTGTATTTTTGGGGGGGTGGTTGCTTACACCTACCCCATTGAGGCCGAGAGCTGGTCCTGGGTGTCCCGGGGCTCCGGGGGGTCCCGGGGGGCCCTATTTAAACACAGAAGGGTGGCACTGCTCAGTTATGGCAACATGTTTTACCTTTAATTTCATATGCGAAAATAATAAACATGCTTTTCCAAGGTTATGGAAGCATACGGGCGATGGATCAGCATTGAGCCTTTCATCATACCGTGCGCCTTGCGAATTTCTGCCGAAATTTTTTTTTTTTTTTGGCCTCAAACCTGCTAAATGTAATATTTAAACGTAATACAATATTTATAACCATTTATATAATATTTGTATGATTGGCACTGAATTTCATCTGTGTTATCCACAGGCCAGAGGCTACAGCCAAAAAATCCACTAGCGCTTTCATTGCTGCCGGAGAACATTCTCACAGCTCTCTGGCTACATGAATGTGTGATAGTGAATTTTCACCTAGTTTAACCTTACAGCTTTTTTTTACCATAGTCACTTTAATACGATTGATCATCACTAGGCAAGCATAACATTTAAGGAGTGTTCCAAACACATCCGAAGCCCTCATGGATATTTCCTTTTGATATATTTAATATAAATATTAACAAACTGAACACAGTGAGAGCTGTATTATATGAAAGTGTTTGTATTCCTGCATGCAAAATTCTTATTCAAGTGTACCTCTCAAAAATGTTCATTAGATCTAAATCTGGTATGGGTGTGTAATCTGTGGACAAATTTCTACTGAGCAGTATAGCTCAGCAGAGAATCAAAGAGAATCTTTGCTACTGAGAAAATATTGCTGTGATAAAAAATGTACATGTTTTCCTTCAACCTTCAACATAAAAAGCCTCCCAGCTTTTTATGTTGGGTAGGTAGTCTGGGTTTGTGGGAAGCCATCTTTAATTAATGCACTGTAGCCTGAGAGTTCAGATCAGTTGATTGTAAGAAATGTTTCGTAACGACATAATGACGTTTTTCACAGATTTTTTTTTTAAACCTGACTAATTTTGAATTCACTGCTCTTTTTTGACTACGAAAGTGAGAAGAGATGTTTTTAGCTTGCAGATGCTGGTATAAAATTTATCTTACTTCTTGGGAACAGCAAAAATAAACCATTCTTGCTGCTCTAAGCTTCTGCCTCAACACACAGCAACCTTCAGATCCAGCATCACGTGAATGTGGACGCATTGGTCGAATTAGCAAAAATGGCTGTTTTTTTTTAAGCTTGTCCATCCATCCATTATCTATACCTGCTTATCCTGGGCAGGGTCGCAGTGGGGGTGCTGGAGTCTATCCCAGCGTGCATTGGGCAAGAGGCAGGAATACACCCTGGACAGGCCGCCAATCTATCACTGGGCACTCACACCATTCACACACGCACTCGTACCCATGGGCAATTTAGAGTCTCCGATCGGCCTACCTGCATGTCTTTGGTCTGTGGGAGGAAACCGGAGTACCCGGAGGAAACCCCACGGACATGGGGGAGAACATGCAAACTCCACGCAGAAAGGCCCCCCAGGCCGGGATTCGAACCCGGGACCGTCTGGCTGTGAGGCGACAGTGCTAACCACTGCGCCACCGTGCTGCCCAGCTAACAGATCAATGGCTCCATTTGCTGTGGCTAAACAAGACGCTGGTTAATTCAACTCACCGGAGCGCCAGTGGAATCCCCCTTCTCTCCTTTCTTGCCGATCATTCCTGGACGACCCTGAAGTGGCGGGAAAAAAAAAATTGCACCGTTACACACACAGAACCGCATCAGAGAGAGCAGCAGAGAGCCAATGGCGTGAAGCCAAGCACACTTTCACACGAATGACCGCTTCCTGTATCCTGCAGGGAAGTCCACTGCCCAGTGAAATGAGGGAAGAAGAGAAATCTCCTAGGTAACTAAGGATGGGTCAAGTGCAGAGGACAAATTACCCCACGGGGTTCAATAAAGTATATCTTATCTTAAATGGAAACGGTAGACTTACCGGGCGACCAGGAAACCCGTACTCTCCTTTGGGTCCCGGTGGTCCAATTGGCCCCTGTGGAGGGAAAAAATTTGGATTTACAAAAATCAACTATCATCACATCTTTCACAACGTGTGTCAGTTCTACTGCCCTCACCCCACGCCCTCTTAAAGTGTGTGTGTGTGCATGTGTGTATGTGTGTGTGAGTGTGCATGTGTTTGTAACTGTGAATGTGTGTGTGTGAGTGCATTTCTGTGTGTATGTATGTGTGTGTGTGTGTGTGTGTGTGTGTGTGTGTCTTCTTTGTGAACAATGTGGTTTTTGCCAAAGCAGTTGAAACGTGGCCACTGAAATAAGACGTTTTATTGTGGAAACAACAGAAGGAAAAACAAACCGCACACACAGCGTGCCAGCGGAGAAGGAAAAGTAAATAATCGAGAACAGAAGACCTCAGAAACCCAGAAACCCCGCCTGTCAGAGGACCAGGCCGGTGGGCAAACGCCACACAGACTCACCATGAGTCCGGCTGGCCCGGGGATCCCACGGTCACCCTGTGCCACACAGAAAAAACAGGAAGTGAGCGAATCGGTCATCAGCAACGTGAACTTTGACCCCGGAAGTGAAAACGGCAGTTACCTTGAATCCCCGGGGCCCCTGGGGGCCTCTCAGGCCGGTGATCAAGGAGCCGTCGGCAGCGATGGTGACACCCGACTCGCCCTTCGCACCCTGATGGCACATACACACACACACACGCACACACACACACACACACACACACGCACACAGAGTTCCAGAGTAAATTCTGAGCAGAGTCAGCAGAAGAAGAGTAAACACTTCAGTAACATCGGCTGGCCTCTCGATATCGCTTCCTTTACTCCATCCACCTCTCTCCCCTCCTCTCCCCCTCTCCTTTCCTCTTCTCCCCTCCCCTGTCCTTTCCCCTACTCTCCTCTCCCCCTCTCCTCTCCTTCCCCCTTTTCTCCACTCCACTCTCTCCTCTCCTATCCTCTCCTCCCCTTTCCCGGCCTCTCCTCTCCCCACCTCTCCCCTCCGCTCCTCTCCTCTCCTCTGTCCTCCCATCCCTCTCCTATCCTCTCCCCACCTCTCCTCTCCTCTCCTCTCTCCCCTCCTCTCCCCTCCTCTCTCCTCTCCTCACCTTCTGTCCAGGAGGTCCCGCGGCCCCACGCACCCCAACGCTCCCCTTGGGTCCCCTCGGCCCCTAAGCAAAAAAAAACACAACAATTACACAAGAAATACAGTCCTACTGTTCCTGCATACAACACCTGCACCACTTACACTCCCTAAGTCCTAGATAAATGGCCAGCCTAAATGGGTTGGACGGCCAGTTTTTCTGTCGTTAAGTAATCTTGTGTCTTCTGTGGAAAAAAATAAACAGACTCGTCTAGAGTTGCGCCAGTTGAGGTGGCAGAGTTCCAATCACTGGTCTACAGAGAAATTTGTGGGTGGAGATAGCGATTGGGAGTGGGTCGGGGACGGGGCAGGGGACAGGGGACGGGGGATGTGATTGAGATTAGGGGAGGCAGTGGAGAGTGGGGGTACCTCTGTTTCTTTGGTGTACCAAATCAAAAACTTGGGTGTGTCCAGGAGACCCAGAACACAGCAGGCCACCACCAGTGATGTGCGTCACCAGGCTTTTACAGGGGGACTGGTGCCAAAGCCATGATCCCAATAAGCAGCCATTTTGTGACTTTTTTTTCATCATTCATTTGTCAAAACCTACCCTGTTTAGTTCCCGGACAGCAGCACAAAAAATGAAACATGAATCAATTAATGCACTTGTCAAAAACTGTTTTCAGAGTTTGAGTTCAGCAAATGAAGAATATGTATGCATAAAAAAAAGTGTTTGTGTCGAAACAAAAAAAATTATGAACTAGTCATCGTCTTCAATCAAGACCTTGATAAGTAGAATCAGGTGTCATAGTGCTGGGCTAGAACAAAAACCTGCACCCACACACTGGCCCTTTTCAGATAGGACTGCACGCCCCCTATGGCGTATTGGTTTGAACACACTGACACTGAGATGGATGGAATCAAACTCACTTCCTGTGATGACAGGAAGAGACAAAGGCGCAAAGCCACAGTAGGGGGCTTGTGAGTGGGGCTGTTTACTTATGGTTCTGATATGACTCACTGTGGTCAAGGGTGAGATTTGATCTGTGGATATAAACCTTAAGTTTGCTCTGTAAAAATATTTCACTCAGATCAATACTAGTAGTCAATGCAAATAGCAGAGTAGGCCGTGGTAGAGAAGAGAGTTGACCAGCTTATTTCCTTGGCTGCTTTCTGAGTTTCAGAACCGTTTGACTCCTAATGCTTCATTAATCTTGATGTTGTAGCTTGTCATGCCTCCTAGTTTGACCAGGCATAGGTTAGGTCAGAGAGTAATGTTTACTGTGGGAACTGGACTCAATGTGTTCATGGCTACGCGCGCACACACACACACACACACACACACACACACACACACGGCAAATCACACTTTGATGAAGCAAAGACGTCATGCTTACAGGGAATCCGCCATCCCAGGCAAGCCTTCTGGTCCCTGTAACATGCAGAGAGACACACAGGCAGGAAAGAACAGGCAGACAGGCGTGTGAACAGAGACTTAATCCTGCCCCTCAGGAGAACTGAACCACCATCATTCAACAACATCTGGGACCAGGTCCCTGTAAGCTAGTCCTAGATCTGCGTCCGTGGACAGGAAGTGGAAAAAACGCTTGCCGTGACCTGTGAGAACGGCTGGCGAGGTTCCTTCTAAAGCAGCAGCGGTAACTCCCAGCTACTCTGTAGTCTGTAGGTAATCAGAGCACAGCTTTAGTCAGGAAAATGGCGAGCATTGTTGGGCTGAATGGCCTATTTCGTCATTATGTTATGCTATGCTATACTATGCTATGCTATGCTATGTTATGTTATGTAATCCCAGAGAGATTCCCTGTTACAGCCCACAAACAAGTACCTGTCGTTGATAGAATAGGGGACAACACTTCACATTATGTTGCACCTTTACCTGTGTAGTTAAATTGAAACTAATTTGGTTATTATTGAGTAACTCCCAACGTGCCATGGAACAACAGTTAGCGGTATTTTTTACGACACGCTAATATTTTTAAATATTGCATTTACACTCACAGGCTATATCTCCATGGTACACACCAAACACACCTTACCTGTTAATTTCACCATGTGTCTTCATGATACAGAATCATTTAATTTCTGCAGGAGAGATGGAACAGGGCTGGCCTTGTTCCACATGTGTTTAATTAAGACTACCACTTATGTTACAGCCGAACTGTTGTTCTGTGTTCCAAGTCGTAGTTACTCAGTAATAACCTCTTGTTACCAAATTAGTTCAAACTTATCCACACAGGCATAGCCGCAACTTAATGTTAAGTGTTACGGAATGGCTCTGAACACTGTTTTTCATTCGCAGGAAGATTGCCAGACTTAGCAAGGATCCCCCACGAGCAGCGGATTAATTTCAACATAACCGCGCTACCAATGTGCTGGGGCTCCCCTTTGGGCTCTTTCCAATCGCGATGAAGAGACGCGAAATGGTTGGTCCATTAACCCAAACTCAACAGTTATTCCCAATAGCCATTTCGTGATACGAGATTGCCCTTTGTATTTGAACGGCCACACTTGTTGAAGTGGTGCTGAAGTAACCGAAAGCAGTCTTTTTTTTTTAAGGATAATTATCACTCAAAATGCCCCCCCCCCCCCCTTCGCTTCACACAGCGCACAGACGAGGATGCCGTGGAGAGAAAAACCAGGCTGCCCATTATGTTTAAAAAAAAAAAAATAAAAAAAAAACTATCAACAGCTCCAGTAAATACTCCGTGTTCCTGAAATTGAAAACCAGCTGGGTATGAAATTGGCTGTCCAGCTGTGACGCAGCAGTCCATGTAGGGAGCATAGACATATATACACAGACGCCGCATTGGCCTTTGGATCGTACGTCAACATCGCCGCCATATTGGACCAGACAAGACTGGCCTGTAAACAAATACAAGTAAACGGGGAAGCTGCGGTTTTTCTGGATAAAAAGCACTGTAACGTTTACATTTCTCAACTGATTTCAATGAGTCGTTCTTATATTCAAGGGTTTATGATCTATGCGGAGTAGAAAAAAAGTTTTGGAAAAAAAAAAAGTTTTTTTTTAATACTCTACGTAGACCATAAACCCTTGAATATAAGAATGACTCACTGAAATCGGTTGAGAAATGTAAACGTTACAGTGCTTTTTATCCAGAAAAAACGCAGCTCCCCCGTTTACTTGTATTTGTTTACAGGCCAGTCTTGCCTGGTCCAATATGGCGACCATGTTGACGTACGATCTAAAGGTCAATGCTGCGTCTCTGTATATATGTCTATGGTAGGGAGGACCTGGGCAATGTGCTTCAGAATGGAGACACTCAAAACGATGGCACGTAGGCCCCGCGTGTCTGACAGTATGAACCCACTTTTTTTCTCCTCATTGGCTTTTTTGCACAGGAGGACATCAACCTCAAAATTTGGGATTTTTGGCTTGACTGTTATTTGTACAGCACCACCACACAACAAACATTTCGACATTTTTATGATCCTGATTAATCCCCTGACTGCTAATACAAACTCTATTGAGCGCAACGGATTCCCCCCCCCCCCCCCCATCATGGGGGCGTGGCCTATTCTTGCCCTGTCTCTAAGCTTGCGTGACTGGAGGCAGAGACAGCAAACAGTATTCGTATCTCCCCCCTTTCTTTCTTTAAAAAGGCACAGGGGAAGAACCACAGTGGCTCTTGGGTACCCCAGGCTTGACTCGCGTTGGAAACTAGCCATGGTAAATGGTAAATGGACTGCATTTATATAGCGCTTTTATCCAAAGCGCTTTGCAATTGATGCCTCTCATTCGCCAGAGCAGTTAGGGGTTAGGTGTCTTGCTCAAGGACACTTCGACACGCCCAGGGCGGGGTTTGAACCGGCAACCTTCCGACTGCCAGACAATCGGTCTTACCTCCTGAGCTACGTCGCCCCCCCCCCCCACGGGGACGAGTTTTGCTAGCGCAAACACGCGGAAGCGGCGGCTCTGTTCTAGAGGACGCAGCAGCGCGATTCCATTTTAAGCGATCGTGCAGCGCAGCCAGAAACAGCGGTTACTCTCCTCCGCATGCGTGCGCCGGAAGACGCCGGTCAGCGCAGGCAGGGCCGGCCGTCGTGCCGTTGCTCGTTTGCGTTTTTTGCGCGATCCAAGCAGAGGCGTGCGGTTGCCATGCCGTCGGCGGTGCTCTGGCCTTCGCGGCGGCGGCGACCGTTGCCGCGGTTACTCACCATCGGTCCCGGCGGCCCGCGGAGCTCGGTGAGGTTGAACAGCCCCTCCGTGCCGTTGAGGAAGAGCTGCAGGGGGAGAGAGACATGTGCCGTCACTGTACCACAGCTATCGGGCCACGGTGCCCGAATTTAGGGAAGAAGACCTAAACACCACGCCCAGACAGTCATCTGGGTGCGACAGGCGGCGCTGCTCTGTCTGCGATGGTTCACTGTCATTTTTAACACCAGCTTGGGGAATAAACCAAGGCCAGTAAATGCAGGTTCTTTACAGGTTACAGGTTTTTTTTTGCAATTGGTTACAAGCATTTCTCAACACTCATCCCAACCCTACTCACTCATGCCCAACTCTACTCACTCACCCCCACTCTATTCACTCATCCCCACTTTACTCACTCATCCCCACTTGACTTACTTGTCCCAACCCTACTCACTCACTCCCCACTCTACTCACTCATGACACTCTACTCACCCATCCCCACTCCACTCATCCCAACCCTACTCACTCACCACCCACTCTACTCACTCAGCCAACCATACTCACTCACCCCCATTCTACTCACTCACCCCCACTTTACTCACTCACCCCCACTCTATTCACTCATCCCTACCCTACTCACTCATCCCCACTATACTCACCCACCCCCAATTTACTCACTCACCCCAACTCTACTCACTAATCCCAACCCTACTCACTCATCCACACTCATCCTCATTCTGGACATCCTCCCATTCCTTACTTGTCCCCCTCCCTTCACCCCTAAAGAATGACCCCTCCCTGCTTTGGGTCTCTGATCACTGTTCACTCACGTCCTGCAGGTTGATGCTGGGCCCTGGGGGGCCAGGGAGCCCGGGGGGGCCGGTAACGCTGAGTCCGTTCAGCCCCCGCTCCCCCTATATGAGGAAACACACACCACCAGAGGACAGGATCACCACCATGCCAAACGTACACCAAGCCTGAACAGGACCAGTGCACACCAGGCATGGTCTACAAGTGTGGTCAGCTAGGGAACCATTCAACAAGGGGGGGGGGCATCAAACAAAGGGGAAAAAAGAAAATAAAAATGTATGTGTTGTGTCCATGATAATCGGCAAGGCAACAGGAGAGTCGGTCTGGGGTACGTACCTTTGGTCCAGCACTACCTTTGTCCCCCTTCATTCCCTACAGGTACATTAGGGAAAGAAAAAAAAGAATATTTCAGTGACAATCGCTAAGTACAGCACATTAGTGGAACTTGTCCACAGTTTCCAGTGTAGGGACACCTAAAGTTGAAATGGTGCTACTGCATCATGTACCTTCCAAAAAAAATTAATTGAAGGCTTTATGCTGAACACAGTTTATACTAACGATAAACATTTTTTAAATATCAATATTATAGTAATTGTATTGCCAACCCACAGATTAGGGGATAATTATCTTGTAGAATTCAAATTTAAGAAGTAATTTCAGGAAGTATCAAGTCAAGTCATTCAAATTCACCACAACAGACAGGATGTAAATGGCATTAGGCTACAGTCCCGTATCTCTGAATGATTTGAGATTCAGGATGTGGGCTGACCTTCAGTCCAGGATGTCCTGGTAGTCCATCCTCCCCAGGAGGTCCCTGGTCTCCACGCTCACCCTGAACATTACATTACATCACATTACATTACACTACACTACATTACACTGCATTGCATTACATTACATGACACTACACTACATTACATTACACTGCATTACATTATAATACATTACATGAAACGGCACTACATTACATTACACTGCATTACATTATAATACATTACATTACTAGCATTTTGCCCTGAACATTACACTACATTACAGGCATTAGCAGCTGCTTTTATCAAGAGTGACTCATAAAGACACAATTCATAAATTTGAGTTTCAGAGCAACAGTAACCCTACAGGTGGGAGGTAAATAGATTACAAATATAAAAGCCTGGGATTGACTGTAAAATAGTTAACCTTATTAGGGAAAAATACCCAGAGAGAGATTAAAATTAAATTTAATTTATTTTTCATTATATATAGTTGCACGTTCCTTCTCTGTTATATGCAGTTAGGCGATACAAACGTAAGTGTCTCATGCTAATACAGCAAAGTGGACAAAAATGTTTTTTTCTAAAATGAACATAACTGGACATTTCACAATAAAAAACCAAATCCGATCAACAGACCTTTACAGACACACCAGGAGCCCCGTCAGTCCCCGCCTCTCCCTGCAGGGAAACACTGATCTCAGTACAGACAGTCAAACACAAAACAAATGGACTCAAAATCCCACAATCCCATGGGGGGTCACATGCTCTGTACCCACCTTAGGGCCTGAAGGGCCAGGAATGCCTGGAGGTCCCTGTAGAGCAGAAAAAAAATTAAATTAAAATAAGACCCAATGATGCTCAAAGTGAAACTGTCACCTCACCAAAAAGTAGCAACCACCGCATCCAGAAAGAACAGAAGTACCAGGACATCCTTCTCATAGAAAGCGAAGAGCCGTGTTTTTAAACAAATTTTTTAAACAAAAAAAATACATTTCCTCCCAGTGGTGTTTATAGGCATGTCTTCTCAGCAAAATTAAGGAGACTGCAGGCAGCTGCCACAAAAATAAAAATAAAAAAATAAAATAAATAAATAAATAAAATCAAACTAGTCTTATTAGCAGGGCTTGGGAATAATTTCCTAAAGTAGTTTCAGAGTACTTATGGGGCAATTTCACAAAAATGAAACCCCTTTGAGATTACTGCTGCCATCCAATGCCCACAGAAGGCCTTCCTGCTCATTAAGCCCGTACTTACCGGGCCATCCTGCCAGACACACACAGAAGAGCCTTCCCACTCATTAAGCCCGTACTTACCGGGCCATCCTGCCAGACACACACAGAAGGGCCTTCCAGCTCATTAAGCCCGTACTTACCGGGCCATCCTAACAGACACACACAGAAGGGCCTTCCCGCTCATTAAGCCCGTACTTACCGGGCCATCCTGCCAGACACACACAGAAGGGCCTTCCCGCTCATTAAGCCCGTACTTACCGGGCCATCCTGCCAGACACACACAGAAGGGCCTTCCAGCTCATTAAGCCCGTACTTACCGGGCCATCCTGCCAGACACGCACAGAAGGGCCTTCCCGCTCATTAAGCCCGTACTTACCGGGCCATCCTGCCAGACACGCACAGAAGGGCCTTCCCTCTCATTAGGCCCGTACTTACCGGGCCATCCTGCCAGACACACACAGAAGAGCCTTCCCACTCATTAAGCCGGTACTTACCGGGCCATCCTGCCAGACACACACAGAAGGGCCTTCCAGCTCATTAAGCCCGTACTTACCGGGCCATCCTGCCAGACACGCACAGAAGGGCCTTCCTGCTCATTAATCCCGTACTTACCGGGCCATCCTGCCAGACACGCACAGAAGGGCCTTCCCGCTCATTAAGCCCGTACTTACCGGGCCATCCTGCCAGACACGCACAGAAGGGCCTTCCCTCTCATTAAGCCCGTACTCACCGGGCCATCCTGCCAGACACGCACAGAAGAGCCTTCCCGCTCATTAAGCCGGTACTTACCGGGCCATCCTGCCAGACACACACAGAAGGGCCTTCCCTCTCATTAAGCCCGTACTTACCGGGCCATCCTGCCAGACACACACAGAAGGGCCTTCCCGCTCATTAAGCCTGTACTTACCGGGCCATCCTGCCAGACACACACAGAAGGGCCTTCCCGCTCATTAAGCCCGTACTTACCGGGCCATCCTGCCAGACACACACAGAAGGGCCTTCCCGCTCATTAAGCCCGTACTTACCGGGGAGCCCTTGGGTCCTGGTCCTCCTGGCTGGCCCCGTCTTCCGGAACCCTCCATGTCCTGCAGCAGTGAACACAGTGCAGCTAATTAGCACCGCGCTAATGAACAGTCTAACGGTCTCCGGTCCGATCTCAGGAACCCAGAGGAACACACTAAAACTGCTAAGGGGAACAAAATGGGGGGGGGAAGCATTTTTTAAATTCTCAGCAGATACAAACGGCCTAATGCCATAGCATTTGTTTTCTTTGATTCTCAATTTTAAAAATCATACTTGTGGGAGCAGGGTACTTTCAGAAAGCTTTTAAAAACACCCGCAGATAGCATGCCTTTAGTTTCTCTTCAAAACTTCTAACTTTATAGATCCATCATTAAATGAGTAACACGCGCACCTCAGCATCCAGACGGAAGCCCTTTCCTGGGGGACCGGGGGGCCCAGGTGGCCCCTGGGGGCCCTGACCTCCTCTCTGTCCGGGATGCCCCACCGGACCAGGGGGCCCTGCCCCCCCCGGGAGACCCGAATCGCCCTGGGGAGGAAAGGAGAGAGGTGTCAGTCCACACCGCAGCCACACTAAATCAGGAGATTAGCACCAACGCCTGAGGCTAGACCGGCAGGGCCTTACACAGCCTGATTCAGGTGACGGAGGTAAAGCACGCTGACTAGGCCTGGTACAGAGTTTATGACCTATACTCCAGAGCAGGCGGTTGCAGGTTCAAATCTTTTCTTTTTTTTTGCTACCACCCTTAATTCAATCAGCATGCAAGTAATGTTAAATATACAGGTGTGCAATCTTTACCTTTGGTCCAGGAGGCCCAGTTACACCTAAATCACCCTGCAAAAGAGAGAGATTTAACATGAAAACAATTCCTGCTTAGCATCACTCAAAACCACCCTTGTTTGTACCACACACACACACAGCAGTAGTGTGGTCCGACATGATGCGATCTGTAGCGCATGCTGTATAGAGCTGCATATATCATGCATTCCCCATCTGTGCAGAAGCATTACTGAGGTTACCTTATCTCCTTTATCTCCCTTTGGTCCTGGATCACCGTCCCGACCATGGAAGCCCTGCAGCGGCACAAACAAAACACTGTGTTACTGTGGGACTGTGCATTGTGCACCTGTGCACTGTGTGACTGTGCATTGTGTAACTGTGTACTGGGTTACTACGTAACTGTGCATTGCATGACTGTGCATTGTGTAACTGTGCACTGTGTTACTATGTAACTGTGCAATGTGTGACTGTGCATTGTGTTACTGTGTAACTGTGCACTGTGTTACTGTTATTTTGTAACTGTGTAACTGTGCACTGTGTTACTACGTAACTGTGCATTGTGTAACTGTGTATTGTGTAACTGCATTGTGTGACTGTGTTACTTTGCATTGTGTTACTATGCACTGTGTCACTGTGTACTGTGCAACTGTGGACTGTGTAACTGTGCATTGTATCACCCTAGGTGGGCCTCATTCCAATTCACACCTAAAAATATGGTGTCAGTTGTAGCTTAAAATTGTAGCTTAAGAGGGTTGGCAAATAGAGTTAGTGCAAGCTTCCAGCTGTCTTTATCCAAAAGGCAGATTTCCTCCAACTCCTGTGACCCATGTTTCCGTAAAAGCACAAGCCATGTTTCTCTAGAAGTGCGTAAGCCATGTTTCTCTAGAAGTGCGTAAGCCTTGTTTCTATAAAAGCATGTGAGCCATTTTTCTCTAAAAGCGTGGGAGCCTTATTTCTGAAAATCACACAGTCTGTGTCTGCCTCTGCGAGGTCACAGAACATGCCAGAAGTGAGTTACCTGATGTAACACTGATATTTAAAACACGGGGGGGAACTGGAGCCGTGGTAAAAAAAACTCCCATAATCCCCGGCGAGGGTGAAGGTCGCGCTGAAGGTCGCGCTGAAGCCGAGGCACTGAAGCGAATACGGAACGCGACCGCGGCGTTCGAGGCGCGCTAGCCAGAGGACATCTGGCTAACCAACGAACCCGCAGACGGCCATTTTGGAAACAAAAACAAAAACCGCCAAGATCCCGCAGGCGGGAGGAAGTTCCGAACGCTCCTCCACCAACCAGAACGTGACCCCCGCTCTGGTAAGAGACGTGAGAACCGCGGCTGCCGAGCACCAGACGCTAGCGGCTAGCATACTTTTTCTGTACGAGCTGTACGATGCACTGAAGATCCATTGTTCAGCTGACTCAAGATTTTAAGGTCGTTATTTTAAGTGGAGCCATCTTGAAATTTTTATTGTGTAACCCACCCCCCCATGTTTTGACGAGGAAGCCACCCCCCCCCCCCCGGACTGCAATTGCAATCCCCAGCCCCATCACATGGCTGTCCCAATTTTATTCCCATCTCAACTGGTCACCCTACTTTCAACCTCAGATCCAGGGGCCCCCACCCAGACTAAAAGGCAAACAGAAGGGGACACCCCCCCCCGTAATAAGTTTAAAAAGTTCTCATGGACCAGGGGGGAGAATGTAATCGCAGACAGACCCCCCTGTTTAAAACCCGGGCCATAGACCCCTTTCTCTATCATGGAGGATAGGAGTTCCACATGGGAACAAACCCACTCCACTGTCCACCAATCGCGCTGAGAAGTCTGAGCGCGCTCAGTGTGCTCAGTGTGCTGAATGTGCTTCAGAGAGGCCCGTCTGGGGTGGGATGCTGGCAAAAACTTCCTCTTCCATGTAAACAGGTGGAAGAAAGTCCAAAAGCGGTTTGGAGCGGAGCTTCAGACAGCTGGCCTGGCCCGGTGCATTAGTATGGGAATGCTGTGCAGGTGCTCGTGTCACTTCCTGGACTCTGCTTCTCATTGGCCTGCGGGGCAGATGGTCTCAAGATGGCGGCTGAGCTGACCTTGTTTTTGTATCGGTCAATCTGAATGTGCCGTGCATGAGCTCACGTACATATGCACGCGTCCAGAGATATACACATCCATGCATACACACTCTCACACGCACGCACACACGCACACATATGCATACTCACACACACACACATACACACACATATGCATACTCACACACACACACACACACACACACACACCACATGCGTGCGTGCTCGCACACACACACACACACACACACACACACAAACACACACATAAACACATGCTGACATACACACATCCACACATACACATACCCACACGCACACACACACAAACAAATACAGGCCCGCACACACACGCAAACATACATACACACACACACACACACACACACACACACATGCAAACACACATCCACACATACAGATACCCCCATGCACACACACACACACACACACACATGCATACACACTCATACACATCCACGTATACATACATATACACACACACACACACGCAAGCTTGCTGTGTTAAAAGCACTAAGCATGTGCGACACCGGCGGTTAAGAAAGAAACATGGCGGCTCGAGGTGCTGGAGGGGAAATGCTGCCTTTCAAGCCCTCCGGTTCACCCAACCGGATGAACCAGGGCAGTACCTCTCCAGAAGAGAACCCAGAACCAGACCCAGAACCAGAACCAGAACCAGAACCACTATACCACTCCTCAAACACCTGCAATAAAGGCCAGGTCCATTAGGTCAAAACACACACACACACACACACACACACACAGCACCACACCGCACACCCACAGGTGCTTTTTAATGAACATCAGGCGCCTCGCAAACATCTCAGCATCATGTGCTTCTCAGCATGAGCCCTGGAGCCCTAAAACAGCCCTGCAGGTTTTTCAAGGTCCCGTTAAACCATAGCAACCTTGGAACAAAATCACATCAGGTCGATGATTAGCTTAAATCGGCTGGTTAACCGCTTGTAACGGCAATCAAAAGGCTGCGGGCGCAGTAGCCCTCCAGCACCAGGGCTGAGCGTGTCCTGACCAGGCCAAAGTCCTTCAGCTCAGCAGGGTTTAGATATGAAAAGCTCCCTCCTTTCTCGCCTTGATCCCTTCTGGTGTAGCTTACAATGTCTGACGGGATTTGTCATAGGATCTAAAGCTTTTGTACAGACTCAGCAGCTTAATTATGCTCAGGAGAGCCCTCCCTAAGTCAACCTTCTGCAGAGAGTCCCAGGACATGTTCACTGAATGCACATCACGCACTAGAACACTGGCAGAGGGGTCAGAGGTCACGCACCGGTATGCCGGGTCTGCCGATGAAGCCTTCCTCCCCGACCCGCCCTGGGGGGCCGGGAGGGCCCGGGGGTCCCGGGAGGGGGTTCACAGTGGGTCCTCTGGGGCCAGGGGGACCAGGCTGTCCGGGGGGGCCCGGAGGACCAGGGGGACCCTAAACACAAGCAGAGGAAACCGCAGGAAACCCATTTCAATATCAACGTGAGTGTTTTTACAAGCAGCCTTTTTACCCCCCAACCCCCAAAATGTGTAGGGAACTGCCAGGGGTCATGGGGGGAAGGTTTGGGGTACAGATATGGACAAAAACCTTAGTGAATATGACACTTATAAGCTAAATGCAGTGCATCACTCATTATGATACTTATCAGTTACTGCTATAACTTACTGAATATAATACATTAGGTTAATGCACTGCTATAGCATAGTGAATATGATACTTATAAGGCACTGCTAGTTATACTTCATATGCAGTTTGATTTAATGCATTAAACATCTTATTAAGGGTTGGATCATCGTTAATATTTTCACTTGTTACTTGGGTCAGAGGCTTGGGAAGTGTGTAAACCCCTGAAGAAGAACTTTAATGTGAAAAAATTAAGAAAACAACTCACTTATAAAGCAAGCATTCATTGACCACTTTTGAAACCTCAACGTTTGACACACAGGTGTACATAGGCATGGTGTTCTGCCCACTCCCTGAAAAACAGGAGAGAGCAAAACTACACTTTACTCACTCGGGCGAGCTCTGCATCGCTGTCGAAGTCCTCGAACCCGGAGCCGTACGCATCCGCGCCCCCCTGCAGCGTAGGAGGAGTAACAGCAGGGAGCGGTTAATGTGGGTTTACCATCATGCTGAGCAGAGTCGTCTTTGCCAGACCTGAGTCACACATCCTCACTGACATTTACGCACTGTCATTATTCTCCTGTTTATTACACATGTATGATGTAATTAGAGAGTCTGCGATCCTTTTCCATTTAACCGGTGCCAGCCAGTGGTAGACGGGCTCCTCTCTCTGAGTCAGATTCTGCTCAGGGTTTCTTCCTGTTACCAGCCGGGGAGTTTTTCCCTGACACTGTCGCCCTGTGTGAGCCCTTGGGGGGTTCAAGTACAGGATTTCCCGGATCTCTGTCAAGCTGCTTTGGGACAATGACCTTTGCAAAAAGCGCTACACAAATAAAATTGAATTGAATTGAATTTCTCCTGGCTCTGTCGCAGCAGTCTGTGTGTGTGTGTGTGTGTGAGTGCGTGTGTGTGTGTATGAGTGTGCATCTGTGTGAATGTGTGTGTGTGCATGTGTGTATAAGTGTGCGGGTGTGTACATGTGTTGTGTGTGTGTGCGTATATGAATGTGTGCCTGTGTGCATGCATGTGTGTGTAAGTGTGCATGTGGCACGTGTGTGTACTTGTGTGTGCGTATGAGTGTGTGCGTAATGCACAGTGGGGATACACACCGGGTGCCTGGCTGGGCTGGGGGGGCCTGGCGGTCCGGGGGGACCGGGGAAGTCCCGGGACCCCCACACCACGGTCACCCTACAGGGAGAGAGGGTCACAACATCAGTCAGATCATGTCATTCTCCAAATGCCCAGCAGACGACCATCAGGGCCGCCCTGCCCACTCCTGACCTTCATGGGGCCGGGGGCCACAACATCAGCACCATGAATAGCCTGCGTTTTCAAAAAGGGGGTCAAACGAACCACATTACATCACATTACAATACATTTATTTAGCAGACGCTTTTATCCAAAGCGACCAACCCCGGTAGGCTCCTTGGAGGTACTGTAGGGCGTCCCGGGGCCAGATTTGATATGGAGTGACTGTATAAAAACTAGGGAAAATATTCCAAAATATAAAACTTTTTTTTTTTCTTTTTTAAATGTAATGTGTGTCTCACACACCGTGTTCCAGCACCGCAGTTTAAGCAGAGCGTACACTGAACCGTAAATGTTTCTTCGCAAAACGTAAAGTAAAAAACGGAACAGGTTTGTGACAGAGAAAATTGCTTCTGGTGAAAGAAATGACGGACGAGGAAAAAACAGCTTCCTCCCGCGCGTGCCTCCGACTATACCATTTACGATTTAGTTATGATTGCTGCTCACGGCGTGACTCATCCATTTGGCCCAATCACAGCGGAGATTTTATTAAGGCGACGTGATTGGGTGGCTATGACTGCGTATTGCTTGGCTGCAATCACACACTACAGGGTTCACGAAGCCTTTCTCCCTCCCACGAATCACTATGTCTGGCGAACAGATTTATTCAAATGGACCAAACCAGTTCACACATCACAGACTGTTTAGTGTTGGGTCCAGGAGGAAAAGTGGTTGTTTTGAAAAACACACAGCCGGGGTTGTGTGAAGTGATGATGTAGGCCAGCGTTATGGAAAAGTTTTTAACGGCTATGCTTATTTTTAGACGTGTTTTTTTGGTTCATTTCATTGTCGGGGTCTGTGATAAGATACAGTGTATGGTGAAATATTTTCCCACATTTTCAAAATTTGTCATTTGCAATGTGACAGACATTTGCCACGGAATGTGTCAGCGAACAGCAGGTTGAGTTCTCAGGCCAACCCCTGTGGTGGTGTCACGAAGGTGCGCCCCCTGCTGGAGGTGCCGCCAGGGATTCTGGGAAAGGTCTCTCGCACTGGGCCCCACCACCCCATGCCACCCCATCCCTGCACAATTACAGCAAACTTTTTTGTGAGTCCCGGGCAGTCAGGGCTCTTGGAATTATCCTAACCCCCCCCCCCCCCCCCCCCCCCCCACCCCTCCACCCCCAAACCCCATACAGCATTCCGGGCCCTCCCACCTTCTCTCCTTTGACTCCGGATTCTCCCGCCAGTCCTGGGAATCCCGGAAGTCCCCTCTGTCCCTGTGAAGGGGGGGGGGGGGGGGGGAGGGTCAGACTCATTCTCCCATCAGGCCGAGCGGCAATCCCAGTGACACATTCAGAAGAGCCACACACATACAGTCCGTCTATAGCAAAATGTGTTGTGTTAACCTTTTAACACTGCTCGTGTGACATGTTTTGCCCACTTAGTGAGGACAGCAACTGCCAGAATGGACTGCACTGTTATATATTCAAATTTACTGACTTCATTTGTTACAAACTGATGCATTACCACAGATTTAACCCTTTAAAGGTGAAAGATCACAAATACGTGAAAAGAATGTTCTCAACCGAACATTCTAATTGTGATGTCACAATCGCTGCTGGTGACTGAAAGAAACTACAACGCTGGCGAATTTTGGAGGAAAAAAAAGAATCCAAAAAACCTACTCTTCAAAGGGTTAAAAAAAATGCAAAGCAGCTTATACACTGCAAAACAATGTGCTTGTTTCATAGCAACAGTCGCCACCCCAGTATAGATGCACTCCTACTACATCAAGCAACTCTGCAACACCCACTAAGAGCCAACAGGTAACAGGCAATAATGTAGCAACAATGAATAATACTCACATCGTCTCCAGCTCTTCCTTTTTCTCCCTGAAAGGGTAAAACTGACAATTTGACACAATCCAAAAAAACTTTTTAATAGACGGTTTAATAAACAAAATACACAGTGTAGTGCAATTATATGTTCTATACATGCTCATTTTTAAGAGGAAAAAAGTACAAATAATGAAGTCGAAGCAGCTTAACGTATCTTTTTTTTTAAAAAAAAAAACACAGACTCGTGTCGGAGCTCGGAGACAGAAATAACCAAAGGAGTGAGGACGCACAAAAAAAAAAATGAAGAGCGTTTAAATATTAAGAGCTCGTTTGCGTTGGGGCTGCGTAGGAGCACATTATGCGGAGCAGAGCCAAATTGGCTGAACGGCAGATGCGTCACACTGAGACAAAGGCCCTCGAAGGTCCCTAATTGAGACGTCTCATTGCCTGTCACGGCCTCTCCCTGCACTGTTTTCTCCCCACCAATCAGGCAATATCAGGCTCGATATTTCCGCACGCAATGCGCCGTAGCCAAAAATGCCAGCAGTAGCAGCATGTGCTACGAGCAAATAAAAACCTGGGTGAGTTCATTAATGAATGTAATGAATTCTTCCCCCCCCCTCCCCACCCCCACAGAGTAATAAGATTACTCTCCTGGGCGCCAGAGGAGATTATGCGCATGAAGTCGCCGAATTAAGACAATCAAGAGCTGATACTTCAGGCACTCACAGTATTTTTCATTTTTTTCCCCTTCGAATCTCACGATTCTTCAATGCATTTTTTTGTAGTCCCCCTAGTGGTTCAATTAGGGTACTACACAATAGTTCGGTAATGCGGTGAGGGAGGAACTTTTTTTTCACTCTTCCCGGTACCGAGTACATACATTATAGATCACACACGTGCGCTCGTTTGACAGGCTCTTTGTTCGCTGTCAGTAATCCAGCTCTGCTGATCTGTGCAACGGCGCACGTGCAGAAGCGCAAGAAACATGGCAGCCAGTTTTTTTGCAGCACTGAGGGGTTTTTGGAAAGCAGACACGGATCGAACGCAACGCTCAGCACTCATAGCAAAAAATACAAGTTAACTTTTTATTCCTCTATCATGCTCTTTCACACATTCTGCTTTGGATATATGTTTTTATGTTTATGGTTTTATATTGTCTGCAAACTTTTGTGCTGCGGCCTTCTTGGCCAGGTCTCCCTTGAAAAAGATTTTTGAATCTCAGCGGGACTAACCTGGTTAAATAAAGGTTTAATAATAAAAGACCAGTGTAATATATTTCATTGGGCCGTTTTGGTGTGCTGGGTGGGTGGGGACATAGACCTAGGACTGGGAACAAACGACACATAGACCTGTCTCCCGTGGCTCTGATTCTTTGTATGATGGTTAATAATAATGTGATATTTCAGTTTTTTTATTTTTAATAAATTAGCAAAAATTTCTAAAAACCTTTTTTTAGCTTTGTCATTATGGGGGTATTGTGTGTAGACTGAAGAGGATAAAAAAAAGAATTTAATCCATTTTATAATAAGGCAGTAACGTAACAAAAAGTGGAAAAAAAAGTGAAGGGGTCTGAATACTTTCCGAAGGTACTGGAAGTCACCAGCCACTGCTTCCTGATATCATACCAGGGAAGCTGAAAATTCATAATTTTTTAAAAATGAAGTGTGAACGTTGGAGGCTTCTTTCTTTAGCTCTCTGCTCTGTTGCTCGAGCACAAAAAAAAAGCTGAAAACTCATCATTTTAATAATAAATGAACACGTATTTTCTTACGAGCGAACGTTGTTTTCTTCAGGAGAGCAGCTATTGAGCACAAAAACACGAAAAAAGAGGAGAAGATGAAACTCACAGGTCGGCCGTCTCTCCCTGGCATCCCTGGGGCCCCGATCAGCCCTGGTGGTCCCAGGGGGCCCGGGGCCCCCCGCTGGCCTGCGCGAGAGCCTCCGTCTCCTGAGGGGCCAGGGGGGCCGCTCGGGCCTGGGGGGCCCGGAGGTCCAGGCTCCCCCCTCTCTCCTTTCTGTGCAAAATGAGAGAATGTCTGGAGCACGCACACACACACACACACACACACACAACACACACACACACACACACACACACACACACACACACATACACAGACACACACACACACACACACACACACACACATACAGGACACAGACACACACACACACATACACAGACACACACACACACACACACACACACACAGACACACACATACACATACACACACACACATACACATACACACATGCACATACGTGCACACACACACACACACACACACACATACACACATACAGGTACACGAACACACACACACACACACACACAAACTGTATTTATCTCAGTTCACATTAATACTGAGCAAATCTGCAGGATTCTGATTCCATTCATCTCACAGAGGCGGAGTTATCTTACACTTCCTGTTCGCCCCACCTCGGCCAGCTCCTCCCCTTTCCTGGGCCCTGCAAGGACGAAAAAAACTCAAACATTGTAATACGTTTACTTCACTCCGTCACTCAGATTAAAATATGCCATTCCTCGTCTTTCCTTTTGTCTTTAATTGCGGAATAGATGCAAAGCTTTATTTGCAGTGGCATGAAAAAGCATTTTGACCCCTTCCCGAATTTCCTCTATTATTGCATGTTTGTCAGGCTGAACGGTTTCAGAACTTTAACCAAAATATAATACGAGACAAAAGAAAAAGCACACATTTTTTTATTTTTTATTATTATTTGTTTATTTAATTAAAAAGAAGTCACCTCTCCCCTGTAATTGTGCCCTTAAATTTAATAAATGGTTGCACAACCTTTTCGTAGCAACAACTGCAACCAAATGCTTCCTGTAATTTATTATCAGTCTTTCACATCGCTGTGGAAGAACAGCCCACTGTGCTTTAATTCTGACACATTGGCAGGAGGCCAAGAATGGACTGCTTGTTTCAGGTCCTGCCACAGCATCTCTACTGGGTTCAAATCAGGACTTTAACTAGGCCGCTGCAAACTTTCATTTGTTTCATGTTTCTTTGCAGCCGATCAGATGCAGACTTGCTTTTGTGTTTCGGATCATTGTCTTGCTGCACAACCCAGTTACACTTCCGTTTCAGGTCACGGACAGATGATCGGACATTCTCCTTAAGAATTTTCTGGTACAGAGCAGAATTCATCCTTTAATAATGGCAAGTCTCCCAGATCTCTGAGGCAGCAAGGCATCCACACACCATCGCACTACCACCACTATGTTTGACTGCTGGTATGATGTTCTTGCTGTGAAATGCTGTATTTGCTTTTATGTCATCCAAAAAGTTCCACTTTTGAGTGTTCTGTCCACAGAACATTATCCCAAAAGGCTTGGGGATCATTCAGGTGCTTTTTTGCAAATGCAAGATGAGCATTGCCATTTCTCTTTGTTAGCAGTGGTTTTTGCCCAGCTACTTTCACATGAATCCCATTTTTGCCAAGTCTCTTTCTTCTTGTGGATATATTTATTTCTTATTTATCATGAACACTGACCTTAGGTGAGGCCAGAGCAGCCTGCTCTACTTTGGATGTTTTTCTGGGATCTTTTTTTCCTCAATGAGTTGTTATGAGCTGCACCCTGGAAGAAATTTTGGCAGACTGGCCACTCCTGGAAACATTCACTACTGTTCCAAGTGTTGTCCATTTGGTGATAATGGCTCTTACTGTGATACAGTGAGTCCCAGAGCCTTAGAAATAGCCTTTGTAACCCTTATTTCTGGCTGAAATTTTTTTTTCTCATCACTTCTGGAATTTCCTTTGATCATGGCATTGCTTGTAGGAACTTTGTGGTGACCACTTCGCTCTGATGGATAAGGTTCAATATGAGTGAGGTTCAAATTTGACGGGGCTGGCTGCAATCAAGCTTGGCTGTATTCAATCAGGTGAATCAAATTAAATTTGGTTAATTGGTTGATTGTGTAATTTAGGGGGCAATCACTTTGTCGGTTGATATTGTAAATAAATTATACAATAAATACATTAAATAATAATTTAAAGTCAATTTCTCTTTGTCTAATGTAACATTTTGTCTAAAGATCTGAAACCATTCTGTGTGACAAATATGCAGTAATAGAGCAAATCAGGAAGGGGGCAAATACTTTTTCACGGCACTGTATACATGTTTATATATTTCACATAAACAGTATATTAAGATATATATATTCAGTTACTACATAGCCCAGCATATTAAACAGCAGCTCCAGGATACCAACTCAATGACCCAGGAAGAAAAGGAGCCAGCTAAATATAAAGGAATGAAAGGAATCCCATTATAATAAAAAAAAATTTATGGAGGTTTCTAAACGTAATGATCCATAGAATATGTTTCCTAATAACACTGAACCCACAAGTAGTGAGGTTTCCTGCAGTCCTCATATGACTGGCCGAGCAGCAGTCGCCTGAAATGTATCTGTAATGCGATTGATTCCGAAGGCACTTCTTTAAAAAAAATAAAAATAAAAATAAAAAATTTATTTCTCTTTTATTTAACCAGGGTAGATCGGCTTCTCTCTTGCTAGTGAGCCCTGGAGCCCTTCACGTCTTTGGACTATGCTGCCCCCTGCTGGTTAAATAATTCAGCACTATCACCAGGGGCTTAATGCTGACAAGGACTGTGCGCAGAATTAAAGGCACATTTTAACATAACGATGTTCAGAGTGCCTGCAGCCAATTGTAGTTCACTCAGCCGAACTGGTATGGGAAAACACACTCTTCAGTGGTTACTTGTCAAACATGGTTATGCAACAATGTAGTGACAGCCTTAATAATTGTTACATAAACCTGCGCCTGGACCCCAAGCATAATATAATATTTTCACTTCTTGAAGCGCATGATGATAGGATTCAAATATTAAATGGAACATAAGATATATCAGCAGGGAGCAAAAAAAAAAGACTATTTCTATGAAATAATCGATATCTGTGAAAAACAGTCAGTAACAATTTTTCCCCTAAGATCACATCCCTGTCCAATCAGCATGCTCTTAAGTCCCCTCCCACCTGTTTAGCTCTAAATGGCTGAAAAATTAGCATACCCTTTAAAGTTCTCACAACTTCGCAAAAAAAGTTTATCAAAGTATGACTTAAGTACATTTTTTCTTAACTAAAACCGATGTAGTGTACAGTGCACTTTCACTTTACTTTCCAGAAGTAAACCTATAAAATACTTAAAGTATACCAATTTAGGACACAAAGTTTAGAAGCAGTTCATAAATGGTACAATTAAAAGTATAGTGCCAGGAAATACCTAAAGTATATTTTAAATTGGGCCACTTTAGTTTTATGAAAAACTTAATTATACTTAAAAACATAAACACGATGTAACTTAAATATATTTAAAAATACTTAAGTATAAATAAAGGTTCATGTAGTCCTCTTTTGGACAGGCGAGAGCACTCACGAGTCTCCTCAGTCAGCAGAATGGGCGGGGCCGAAGGTGGCTCTCTGGTGGGGGTCATGTGACCCGAGTACCCGTCGGATTCCCCCGTGTAGGGCACCTCTGTGGGCGGGGCCTTCACTGGCACACTCAGGGCATCTTCCAGCTGCAGGGCAGGGAAGGGGGGGGTGGGGGGTGAGGGGGGTGGGGGGGTGGTGCAGGTTTCGTGAGTGTGTTTCTCTAGCCCAGTGGTCTCCAAACCTGGTCCTGGAGAGCTACAGGGTCTGCTGGTTTTCATGGTGACTCTACACTTCATGAATCAATTAGAGCAGTTGATTACACAGTTAACTCAACTCACCGGGTGTCTTGGGTCTCAACTGGGTGCTGATTTTAAGGTGAAAACAAAAAACCAGCAGACCCTGTAGCTCTCCAGGACCAGGGTTGGAGACCACTGCTCTAGCCCAGGGGTGTCCAAACTTATCCGAAAAGGGCCGGTGTGGGTGCAGGTTTTTGTTCTTGCCGAGCACTATGACACCTGATTCTACTTATCAACTCCTGATTGAAGACCATATAGTCAGTTAATTAGCTGAATCAGGTGTCTTTGTGCAGGGCTAAAACAAACACCTGCACCCACACCGGCCCTTTTCGGATAAGATTGGACACCCCTGCTCTAGCCGGCTTGGTAGACTGAGGGGTGTGTCTGCAGATCAGGGGTACCCAAATCTGACCCTCGAGGCCAGGAGTACTGCTGGTTTTCTTTTTTTACGCGATAGTTCTTTTCTTCCCCTCTAATCTGGACTGATTTAAACCTGGGACACCAGGTGAGGTACATCTCCGGCCAATCGGTGGCATTAATTGGTCAATTAACCGTCCCAGGGGTGTTCAATCTTGCGCGAAACGGGCTGGTGTGGGTGCAGGTCTGTGCGTTAGCCGAGCATTGAGTCACCAGACTCTTACTTAAAAAGGTCTTGGCTGAAGACCGTTATTAGTTCATTAGTTGAATCTGGTGTCGTATTGCTGGGCCGAAAACAAACACCTACACCCACACCGGCCCTTTTTGCATAAGATTGAAACGTCAGCCCAACAATGAAAGCCCAAAACTTCAGATCAGGGGTTATACATGTTCAAAGCTGAGCTCCAAAAACACTTTACTGAGAGACCAAGGCAGAGAGTGTTTCCAGAACTTGAGAAAACTCTGAGAAATCTATCTCTTTTTTTTTTTTTAAGTAAAGGGCAAAGGTGATGCCACCAGAAAGAAGTGACTCAATATCAGATTCTCAATCTATCAGTTCATCTGAGCTTAACTCAACGTTATGAGAAAACAGATACAGATTCAGTTGGCACCCTATTATGAATAATTTAATGACAAGCACCTCTCATCGCCCCCTCTCTGTTCAATTAATGTT
>CM045890.1:6457556-6672556 GCA_025169545.1 Anguilla japonica | reverse complement strand
TCACACGTAAATACATAGCTTTTATAGAATATAAATACGGTTGCTCCAGTCGCAGCCAAACTGACTCTTGGGGCATTTGATTGAGGTTGCTAAGTAACAGCTCTCTCTCTCTCTCTGTGCGATGGCGCTACCAGCCTGCGCTAGCCGCAGTTTCTTCGCTATACGGTCTCACGTGAGATGCGGCTGGCAAAGGCTAAACAGCAACCTAGCACTCAGGCGTGGTGAGTCTACCCTCCACGATGTCAAACTAAAATAAAGATCAAACGTTTCTCAAATCCACGTTCCGCCATCTATGGTCGATCCCTTCATTACGCCATCGCTGCCATTAAATTATGGGCACTAAGAAGACAATCTTATCCAGAGCGACCCACACAGCTTTTAGCATGTTTACTGTTACCAGCATCGACACAGCTGTACTGGATATGAGCCCCCTGCTCAAGGGTGCAACGGCAGCGACCTACCAGGGAATCGAACCTGCGACCTCGCGGTTATAAGACCAGTTCATTAACCATCACCCCAAAAAAAGAGCTCACCTCAAACTTGTGCAGGGAGCCACCCAAAAAAAGAGCTCACCTCAAACTTGCGCAGGCCGGTGGCCCCGGCGTTGCCCACGAAGATGCCGGAGCCGGGCTCGAAGCTGAGGCGGCGGGCGCTGCGGCGCACGGGCACGCTGTGGTACTCCTCGCAGTCCATGTAGAGCCGCGCCTCGCCGTCCTGCACCGCCAGCGTGAAGCGGCTCCAGCGGTCCGCCAGGCTGGCCACCTTGAAGGACGCCGCCGCCGCGGCCGCCGTGGCCCCCCCTCCCCCTCCCCCTCGCCGCCCCCGTCCGGCTCGGCGTAGAGCAGCGAGATCTTCTGCGTCCCGTCCTCCACGGGGGACAGCGCCAGGCCCAGGTACACGGCCCGCTGGAAGGCGTCGGTCACGGCGAACAGCACGCCGCCCCGCGACGTGGGGCGCGCGGTGACGATGATGGCGAAGTCGCGGAAGAAGGGGTCCGGCGCGAAGGTCTTGGTCAGCCGGCCGATGTTGGCGTCCGGCCCGAAGCTGTAGGCGGGGAAGCCCTCGTAGCCCGTGACGAAGGAGACGGACGGCGGGAGGGGCACGCCGATCAGCTCCGTCAGGTCCAGGTGGCCTTTGGATCCCCGCTCTGGAAAAAAAAAACAAATAAATAAATATCATATTGGCACGAGAACAGCAGACAGTGCTGCAGCGCCACAGGTTATCAATTTAAATAAGACGTAAGAAAACAGACCATTCAGCTCATCTAGGATGGCCATTTAAATAAGAATCCAGCACTGCGTCAAACCTGGGGCTTGAACACGCTGAAGATCTCTACTTCTGCTACGTGCTCTGGCAAGCTGGACCACGCATTTGTGTAAAAAATACGTCCTGATATAAGTGATAAATTTACCTTTCACTCATTCATTTTTCACCTCCCCAATGCACAGCTAATCTCCCCAGCAGATAATGCTTACCTTCCTCCCAACATCTCACAACATCTTCTCTCACAAACATCTCCTCTCCTACACACACACACACACACACTCATGTTTCTGGCACACAACTCACCACCCTCACAAGCACAGCTTATATTACTCTGTCATAACAAATTTCCCGCAGAAGAGGACAATTTCTCTGACCATCAGCTCATTGCTCAACTCCCATAAAATCACAAGTCAGCTCCCTCACACTCACATTTATTTCCTTCACTCAAAACTCATCTCATCACATACAACTCACCTCAGCACAAAAAACGAATCTCCATCACATACAACTCACTCCATCACATACTGTACAACTCACTCCATCACATACAACTAACTCATCTCCCTCACACTCCACCCATCTCTCCCACATACAACTCATCTCCCTCACATCTAATCTCCCTTACAGTCCATTTCCCCTAAGCTCATCCTCCTCAGGATCATCTCTTCTCAAATACAGCACATCACCATAACACACACACAGCTGATCTCCCTCATGAAGTGATAATCCCCCCTCCCACACACACACACGTATATGACTTATCTCCTCCATAAGCAGATCATTCCCCTCCCACACACACACGTATATGACTTATCTCCCCCATAAGCAGATCATTCCCCTCCCACACACACGTATATGACTTATCTCCCCCATAAACAGGCCATTCCCCTCACACACACACACGTATATGACTTATCTCCTCCATAAACAGGCCATTCCCCTCACACACTCAGTACACAGCTCACCTCCTCCACACAGTTAAACCTCCCTACCGCCCTACCTTTCCGCCCCTGCGTTTCCCCCTCTGTAACCCCCCCCGCACCGCTGCTTACGCCCGTCTGCCCCAGCGAGCTTCTGCTCCAGACCGGGTTCGATACGTCCTGTAATTCATCAAACTGGCCAAGTGGAAGAATGTAATTACTGAGTGGCACTGGCCGGCTCTTTGAACCAGAGAGACACCCTGCCCGCACCCCCCCCCCCCCCCCCCCCCGTCCCCCCACCCTCCTGCTCTCTCCCAGGCCAAATATTCCAACCCTCCTCCCTCCTCCCTCCCTCCCTCCCTCCCTCCCCACCTCCCACCCCCCACGCGTCTGCGCGGGTTGTTCATCCAACAGCGTCCCACCTGCGGCGCGACTGTCTGTCCGTACAGCGTGACTGCAGGCGGAGACCGTAAACAGCCGGACCCACCGTGACGGTCGCCATGGAGACCGTAAACAGCCGGACCCACCGTGACGGTCGCCATGGAGACCGTAAACAGCCGGACCCACCGTGACGGTCGCCATGGAGACCGTAAACAGCCGGACCCACCGTGACGGTCGCCATGGAGACCGTAAACAGCCGGACCCACCGTGACGGTCGCCATGGAGACCGTAAACAGCCGGACCCACCGTGACGGTCGCCATTGAGACCGTAAACAGCCGGACCCACCGTGACGGTCGCCATGGAGACCGTAAACAGCCGGACCCACCGTAACGGTTGCCATGGAGACCGTAAACAGCCGGACCCACCGTAACGGTCGCCATGGAGACCGTAAACAGCCGGACACACCGTAATGGTCGCCATGGAGACAGTAAACAGCCGGACCCACCATAATGGCCGCCGCGGCAGGAGGCGCGAGTTTACCGTCTGTGAGTCCTCTCTCTCTCGGCTGCGATCAGCACGCGGGGAGGGGGGGGGGGGGGCGGGGGGGGGGGGAGAGGAGGGGGGGGGAGGGGGGGGGGAGGGCTCGTCTTCAATAAAAATCACAGCGGCTTTCGCCTTCCCACTGGCCTTTGTAAAATCACTTTGGGGTATTTTTTTTTTTTCTCCGGCTGGTTGTTTCCAAACAGACATTACATAACATTACATTTCATTACATTACAGGCATTTAGCAGACACCCTTATCCAGAGCGACTCACACAACTTTTTACTCAGCATTTACACTGCATCCAGCTGGATATATACTGAAACAGTGCAGGTTAAGTACCTTGCTCAAGGGTACAACGGCAGTGTCCCCTACCCAGGAATCAAACCTGTGACCCTTAGGTTACATGACCAGCTCCTTACCCATTATACAGACACTAGCTTGAACACAGCAGGTTCATTTACTCTGGGCTACAGGGCTCAGTAACAGGGTGATCCAGCCACTCCCCTGATTGATACAGTTCAGCTTTCAACCTGCAACACTGTGGTCTATTTAACCCCTTAATGTGTGAGGTCACAAACGTGTGATTAGAATGCTCTCATCCGAACATTCTAATGCTGATGTCACAATCGCTACTGGCAATTTGAAGGCAGTGGAGTTCTAGAACACTGACAGTTAAAAAAAAAACATTCCAAAAAACCAACTCTTCAAAGGGCTTAAGACCAGCCTGAGCAAACCCTGAGTGGTCCCATTGTAGCACAGTAGAAGGGAGAGCGATACGTGGAGACAGGAGTTTCACACCAGCTGAACACCTGCAAACCCCCCTGAACACCTGCGAAGCAAACTAAAACCCTGAACGCCGTGCGGATCCGCAGGGGTCAGCGACAGGACAAGGGTCAACGAGTGCAGTCCGAAGACAAAGAGAAGCCTTGATGCGCGTGAAAAGGTCCACTTATGGGTGAGCACAAATCCCAAAACAGACCCGCTTCCTGTCATGTGTCAATGCAAAAAACCACAGTTCTGTCTTGGAAACGGACATAATTTCACGCACGGAGGTGTTCTTGTCATGACACTTGGCATGAATTACCAGACAAGGCCGTCCACATCTCCAACGGACATGCCATATAATTTCAGTGCGGGCAGTGTCCATGAATTAATTGGGAACATCCGAGCCCAGAAATCCACAATCTCAGGCGTGGCCCCTGAGTGTGCAGAAGTTTCTGGACAAGGGGAGCTACCACTCATGACTGACGCACCCCAAAATGCCACTGAAATTTAAGAGGTCAGATATCTCCCAGGGACCAGTGCTTCACGATCACAAACACTCCAAAAACAAAACAATGGTCTGAACGTAATCATTATCTGTCCATTGCATAAAAAATCGCTTGTGTCCAGGCAGACGTGTAGTGAATGTGTAAGAAATGTGTATCTCACACATTACTTTTATTACTTTACACTAAAGCCTGTGGCTACCTCCCCAAAACACATGTTACCCATTAGCTTTCAGTAACCATAGCATCAAACCCACAGGGCAGACCCTGGGTAAAGTGGACTTCCCCAAAATGCCTACTGTTTATACATTTTTAACACTGATAGCATCGAGGCCACCTGCATCGCCTTGGAGATGATATCTAGAGAGGCCTCAACCTGACAGCATAGAATTTGAGGGCAGGAAGAGGTCTGGATTCGCCAGATAGAGAGATAAAAAGCAGGATTTTCAAAGCAGATGGCGTAGCATTGGTTTCTTTTGCAAATGCACGAGGGCTTGACTTGCTTCAAAAAGCAAACCTTGGATGTTTTAACCTAATAAACAAAAAAAAGAACATGACAAAGTGTTGATTTCTCTAACATTTGGCTATTTACTGCTTGGATAGAGCCCTATGATTTTTGGCTGGACCGCAACAGCGGGGCCCAGCCCTACAAAAGCGAATGTCTGACTGTGACTGAGTGAGTGAGTGAGTGAGTGAGTGATGAAGTTACACCATTGGTCGGCCGAGTTATGAAGTCACGCCATTGGTCGGCCGGATCACGTGTGTTAGGTCCAGCCACATACTAGGTTTGGACCTGGTCTTGTTGCCTGTTAGTTGGAGCTGGACTCTGGTTTAAGCAGGACTCTGAATGGGACACGGTCACAAAGACCGATCCTGACCGTGAGCGGCGAACAGCTCAATATGGGGAAAAAAAAGCTCAAAGCCATTCCTAAAAAAAATCAGCCGGGCTCTGTCCTCTCGCGGTTAATCTTTCGGGCCCCCCCCCCCCCCGTCCATGTGGCCCCGTGTCCCGTTGGCCCCCAGTGTGTGTGCCATTGCCCTCACGTCTTCCCAGAGGTCACTTTGCCAGTTTTCCTGCGGGTGGGGGGGGGGGGGGCAGAAATGTTCCCAGACCCCCGAGCAAATAAAGAGGGGCTGAGACAGTCCCCGGCAACAGCCCCCCCCGCCCCGGCAACAACCCTGGGGGAACAACTGGAGCCTCTCAAAAAAAAAAAGCGGGGCCCAGATCAGCTTCCACAGGAGCCAAACAAAACAAGCGGGTCGGAGAATTAAGAAAAGGCAAGAGACGCGCCCCTGAGCAAACACGCGAAAATGTGACGGGCGGCGAGCGTTTCCATGACAACCCCCAGCATTTTCGGGCCATCGTTCCGAGCGGTGTGTTTACGTTTGTGGGCCGACGTGCAGAGGCGAAATAAGAATGTAATGGGGTGTATTATACTCCCGAGTTATTTATTCAACTTCACTTTGAGACGCACAACAATGCCTCGAATCGATCGGTCTTCAATCACTGTCTGACTGAATGGTCTTTAAAAAAACGTTTTACTGCATATGGACAGGGGTCTGAGCGAATGGTTAAAACTGCTTATTACGGTCCTACGGGCTGCGAACACTGAAAACATCTCAATCACACTGTCTTCCAAAACTGAATCTTTAGTGCTTGTGGACTGGGAGACTGAACGGTCAAAACATTATCTCCCACAGGATATGTCTTCATTTACCCTTTGTTTATATCGGTTGTCCCACTGAGATTAAAAGCCATACACTCGTTTCAATTATATACACAAATACCATACTTAAAACAACAAAGTGTCATATTACACGAGTCAAGGTACAAATAAATAGAGGGATTTAAAACAATCATACTCTTCAGCTAAAATAGACTTAAATAAACTGCATAATAGCTCTATCCTGGAAGAGTAGTCCTTGCGTTTGCATAATTATTTTTGCCAAAGCACCATCACAAATTGTGTATGAGCATATGCTGCAGTGAAAACAATTTCACTTCCAATTTCAGAAGAGAGATGATTTAAAAAATTATGCAAATACTTTTGTGTGTTTTTGAAAGACTAGAGACTTTCCCCCTGAACATCCACATTATTTTCTCCAGTTTATTGTGTGTTTGCGGCTGGCAGTATTGAAGGCAAACGTAATGGATGGAAAGCTTATTTTCTTAGCGCATTCGTATTGTGACATCTTGGAGAGGGCGTGATGATTGGACAGTGAATTTCTTTTTTTTTTTTTTTAGCAGTAACCACTCAGAATTGAACTTTTTTTCCAACGACAAGGTAGCCTACATTTTCCTTATGATATTGATTCACGTAATCAATCACAGCAGCCTAATCGCTGATGGGGGAAGCTTTTGAGTTTGAGCACGTACAGATTTACCGCGGTTACAGTGCGCATTCCAACCCTAACCCACCTCCCGCAGAACTTCTCAGCCGCCCTCCCGCACAGAAAATAACCGCTGTTTGTTGTGTGGGATCGATCCTGCGCTGAAAACGGCGGGTGATTAATGACGGTGCACCTGAGAACTGCTCTCGCCTGCCCTGGTAAATTCCTCAGCTGAGACCTCGTTTGTCACAACACGCCTCCCGCTGCGCGGAGAAGGCAGCCGCGCGCGCCCACGCAATTAAGCGCCGGAGCTCGAGACTCAATCAAAACCCTCCCTTCGCCCGCCCGACCCCGCTCCGACCAGCGGGGGAGTTCCCGGAACAATGTTCCCCCGAAAAAAACGCGCCGCCCTCCCTCCCGCTAATCCTATTATTCCAATATCATGTGATGGCGGTTTTTTTCCTCGGGAGAAGACGCGGTGGAATAACGCTACATCCAGGGCTCAATTAGTCCCTTTAAACGTCAGCAGCGGCCGCCGCTGGAAGCCAGAAGAGCCGCGAAGGAATTTACAACCCGGGCGCACGTCCCTCCGCACGGCGGGACACCACAGACCGCGCGCGGGTTCACCTGAGACAAGCTCCACTCAGACCACAATTTAACACTCTTTTACACTTTACACCCCTCAGCCATCAAGAGAGAGAGAGAGAATATTACACTTCATATTACAGTGGGACACTCACAAAAAAAAAACAATTTCAGCACCACTTCATACACCCACTTTGACAATACATTTGTGAGTTATCAAAAACGTTAATTCAGAGACCAACTACTTTGACAGAACCTCCATAAATTTGCCAGACAAGCACAGCTTCACACGCCTCACTTTCCCAGCTATTCCACTCAAAGCTGTGGAACAGCACATGACAACACCAGCCTGCACCACAGCAGAATCAACTCTAAAGTCAGCGCAGATGTCAGACTCGCCCGTGAAGCGGTTCCTCAGGCGAAGCAGGGAGACCGCGTCAGCGCTCACAGACGCCAGCGGCTGCTCATTCAGCGTCGGGTCTGTCCTCCCCGTGCCACCGCCGCCAACCCCCCCCCCCGGAAGGGTCAACTCACCGTTCTTCCACAGTTTTAGGGGTCTTTTCTGAGCGCCGTTCCTGTCGACTATGTCCAGCGCGGGACCGGGCGTCCCGCGGGCCAGACCGGCGGCGGCGGCGGCGGCGGCGGTGGACACGTCCAGGGACCAGATCCACCCCGTCTCCTCGTCCGTCGTCGTCGGGGAGGTCTCCGTCGTCGGGGTCGTCGTCGTCGGCGGCGACGGGGGTCGGCGTGGGCTTGGGCCGGCCCCAGAGGGACCACCACCACTGTCCGCGCGCGGCGCCGCAGAGCAGCGACAGCGAGAGCAGCAGCAGCAGGACGCTCGGCCGCGCAGCTCCCATCTCCGCGGTTCGCTGGCGCTATGAGGCGTGAGGAAGAGGAGCGGCGCTGGCTGCTCTCCCCCCGCTCGGGGGGCGCAGGGGAGCCCCTCGCTGGCCCCCCACCCTCCTCACCCCCCCCCTCACCCGCCGCCTCGCTCGCCCTGTGATTAACTGCCCCCCTTGCCCCTCGCCCCAGACCTCTTGCCCCCACGCAGAGTTCGGTATTTAACAGGCAGATGAAGTGCCGGGGGGACTTCAAAAGGGGGCTCCGTCGAAATCGGTTTGTTAAGTAAATGTGCCTTTAGCGTTTTTCCCCCCCCCCCCTCTTTCTCCACATCACACTACACCACTCCCTCCTCCCAATACTACACTACAAGCCCCCCCCGCCCCAAGCCTGCCCCCCCCCCTTTTCTGATGGAAATTACACACACAGCTTAGGAAACAGAAGGGGATTCCATCACTGAGACCATCAAAAACTTACACACCGAACACGCAACCTCCAGCCACAGAAACAGAACTCACACCCCGTGCACTTATCTGTGATTGTGACGTCACAGCTCATGACCACTTCAGAACAGAGACATGTATCCCTGTGTAACGCATAGCACCACAACCTAAGACTACGTGCATCTTGGGTATTTCACCCATTTAACATTAGAACCAAACAGGCCATCTGGGCTACAATATCCTTCCACTTTGTTCCTGTACCACATTCATGCTACACACATACCTCCTGTATCACCTTCATATTACATGTACCTCCATCCAGCACTTATATCGCACCTGTATCGTTATCTTGATGTTGTAGCTTGTTGTCATGCCTCCTAGTTTGACTGAACATTACTCTCTGACCTAGCCCATGCTAACTGTGTGAACTGGACTTAACGTGTTCATGGCCATGAATAACTTGCATAATGAGTATTGTACCTTATCGGACCTGTGTTTTGTAGTTGTTCCAATGACCTTCGGTACGCACTTATTGTACGTCGCTTTGGATAAAAGCATCTGCCAAATAAATGTAGTGTAATGTAATGTAATTGCAGGCTATTCTGTTCTATTTTTGGTCGCCTGGGATACGCACATCGACTGCTTCCAAGTTCCAGACCTCTCCAAAAATAGAGCAAAACAAATAGCTAAGTGCTCTTCTCTTTATAAGTGTCGTGGGCAACCTCTCAATTTGCTGAAGGTTCTGCATTTAACATCCCTGATTAAGCCTTTGAGTTACTCGGGCAAGCAGACAGACTAATCAATTTTACATCCTGTGTAAAAAAACGATAACATGTTGTTGACATTGGCAGTGAGTAGGTACAAAGGCGCAGACAACCCCGGCATCAAAACAATTTGGGGCCTTGATCGTTGACATGTAGCTGTGGTCTCACATGATTAAACTGTGTGTGTGTGTGCGCGTGTGTGTGTGTGGGTACAGCACTGTTATTGCAAGCATGCTAATTACACATGTGAATTACACGCGAATTACAGGCGTGTGATCACCAGCTCCGGCAGAGACCCCCGCTCTCAGACATACGCGTCGCGCGTTTGAACCCCAGCGCAGAGAACCGCCCTCGTGGGACACAGGAAACGGGGAGAGCCGATTGTGACATGTTGAGAAAAACCTTGAGCCATTAAATTACATTACATTACCTAGCCTTACTTTACATTACATTACTTTACGTTACCTTAATTACGTTAATTTACATGACCTCACACAAAATGACTTCATGTTACCTTACATTACATTACTATATGTTACCTTACATTACATTACTTTACGTTACCTTAATTACATTAATTTACATGACCTCACACAAAATGACTTCATGTTACCTTACATTACATTACTATATGTTACCTTACATTACATTACTTTACGTTACCTTAATTACATTAATTTACATGACCTTACACCAAATTACTTCATGTTACCTTACATTACATTACTATATGTTATCTTCCATTACATTACATTACTTTACATTACTTTACGTTCCCTTACATTACATTACCTTAATTACCGTACGTTTATTTGGCAGACGTTTTTATCCAATGCGACATACAAATAGGTGCATGTCAAAGGTCATTGGAGCAGCTACAGAATGCAGGTCCGATAAGGTACTATACTCATAAAGTATCAGCTATCCACCATAGTCATGAACACCAAGTCTAGTTCACACGGTAAGCATAGGCACAGTAGGTCAGTAACGTAATGGCAGGTCATAAACTAGAAGTGAGGCACGATTACAAGAGATATGATGAAGAGCTGCAACCTGAGATGAAGATGCAGTACAAGTGTGCTACGTGAAAGTGCTAGATGAAGGAAGAAGCCTTGGAGAAGCAGGGCTTGCTGAGCCTAACTGCCTCTCCACCTTCACTGATGTGTGACGAACATCCGAAGTGAACCCCCCCCCCCCATGCAGGTGGGGGCTACACTACTGGTGCGTGAAATGAGCCCCCCCCACCCCTTGGTTTAAGGGTGAAAGGTGAAGTATAAACAACCCACAGATCATTGACGAGAGCACCAAGCCTAGCAGGCCTCAGCCACGGTCAGAGGGGAGGAAGAAGACGAGGAAGAGGATGAAGATTATGATGATGAGGAAGAGAAGGAGGAAGAAGAGAAGGTGGATCTGGGGCTATCTGATGCCAGAACATGGATGGAGCCACTGCGAACAGCAACACTTCTCTTTTAGCTTCTTACAATGCACCAGATTCCTTTCCCTGATAAAAAAAATAGAAACACCTAAATTAAATCCAGATACTCTGTTTGTGCACCAGTAAATGGCTGCCACAAGGCTGATTTATGTACGCACGGTGCCTGCAAAATACTGCAGGAAAACAGGGAGTGTTCATGAAACAGCTTAGGCATGTGACATACTGTACCTACAGCACATGTACAGTATGCATAACCCAAACACACGTAACATAACGTGCTTACTGAAGGGGCTTTCCTGTCATTGGGAAACGGATAAGCATTTTCCCAGCGGCATTCCGAGCTGTTCCGGCATTGCAGAATGAACCTCTCTCAGCGCCTGTGTCCCGTGCCCCGTGTCCCGCTCCCATGTCCCGCGCACGTTCGCGGCCACGTTTTTTTGGCGCACGAGGGGGCCCGGAGCAGACGCCAGGCGTCATCAGGCATTTCCGCCAAAGATTCCGGGGCTGTCCGTTAAAATTAACTGCCCCGGCGACCTTGTGCTTCTGCCCTGACCCTGGGAGGCGGAGGGGGTCGGACCCCCGGCCGGGTCGCACCGGAGAATTTAGGAACAGTACCCACGACCTCTCCGTGTGTCACGCGGCACTGAAAGAGATGGGCTTTTGGGAAACAAATGGATTGTGGGTAATGTCCCTCCCGTCTCCCGTCATGTTGTTTCAGGCTAAAGGTCCGACCCAGCGAGACCCCACCCCGGGTCTATAAACCCCACTGAGTGTGACATCACAAATACAGCGTGTCATTAGAGTGTTCTCAACCGAACATTCCACCGCTGGTGTCACAATCACTGCCGGCAATAATGAAAGAAGCGGAGTTCTAGAACACTGGCTTTTAGAATTTTTTTAAAAACGAACGAAACGAAGCATTCCACAGTGTCACTGGACGGCAGGGGTGCTGACAACGAAGTCAAGCGTGTGCGCTCGCCAGGGGAAGAGGCTAAGTGGACCAGACGGGGGATTTAGCGCAATTTGGGGGGGCGGAGCAGCGTTTCGGGCTGTAACAGCGTTTAATGTGGGAGCGCAGGGGCACCCTCCTCTCTAATCTCCCAGCTCTCTGATACACTTGGCGGGGAGGAAACCCACAACTGTCTCCCCATCCTGCAGTAATTGGCCTCTTGTCATAATCTATCAGCGACGGGCTGCTTGCAGAATCGCGCACTGGAAAACACAGCTCACAGTTTGAACCGAGAATCCATTTACAAGCCCATTTATTGCCGTTTTTTTTAATTTAATGTTTTGAGGACAAGCACTTGCTTTGACTGTGTGTAAATTTCACTGCAAGGGCCAAGGAGGTCAGGTACTATTACCACTGGGCAGCGGTCTTCAGTTTAAAAGGACGATTGGGAAACAGCTGGAAACAGAACTGGAAAGAGGTTCAGGAAAACCACTTTATCCCACTGCATATACTAGTATGGTGTGTTAAAATGGCCGGACAATTGTGGCTTTTTACTGAGAAACGGGGCAATGTAGCCACAGCTTTAGAGCTTATTTATATTGTCATGTCACTTAAAACATACATTTCACACAATCTATTCATTAACAAATTACAGACAGGCCGAGCCCTGCCGGTAAACCAGATCTCCGTCTTTTATTTTATTTTTTTATTTTATTCACAGACAGAGCCTTGGATTCGGTCAAACCCACCAAGTCTCCTTCAGCAAAAATGCTGATCGGTAAACTGCCAACCCCCTAGAGCGCTCTGCTGCCACATTTAGGAACCACGTGGCTTCTCCCCTTAAATTAAACGTGTCAGCTTTAATTCAGTGCAGGGGTTGCATTATTGCAAAATTGACAATATATGAAACGAAAACAAACAAACAAAAAATCAATCTGGAAAGTTTTGGGTTTTGGTTATTGATCTGAATTTTCTTTTAATCAGATTTGGTTTGGCCGATCTGATTAAGAGTCATAATTGGAGTCATAATCGAATGCAAAACTATGTCATTTGCGATGTAGAATATAGCTCTTACGTTCATTTTTCAGTTAATGATCAAGACAGACCAAGACAAGGCAAAGATCGTCTGTGATATTAGGAACAGAAATGAGACCCTCGACCAGGAACAGCAATGTACCGTGGTCAAGAATAAATCATTCCACTAGCCCCACCTAGTGGTAGTAGACGGAATTAAAATCTGAAGACTGGAAGAAGGCTGTAATCAAATTCATCGCGCAGGGACTGCTACTGCTGCGCCAGCTTGTTTATAAATGAAAATAATAGCACTCACATAAAACATCCTCCATCTCCCTCTAGTGGCAAGAGCATAGAATTGTAAGTTTATGAACAGATAGACGGGTAGTGTTTACAATATTCACCAAAACATTCATAATAGAACACATCATAAATAATGAAAATTATTACCATTTCTAGAACACGTGCAAAGATGAGAACCTTTTAAAGAATTTCAAAGTAGGCTCTTCAGCATGCGAGATAAATGATTCATAAACGTGTTATCTGGTAAAAATGCAACGATGAATGAATGCACCATATAATTATAAAGTACAAATTGTGCATCTGCGTAATTCATATTTAAACCATGATCTTGGTAAGCAGTCGTCCACACAACTCCAAGTGCTATTACCAACAATGCATCTCTTCCAGTACCGTTAGACAGGATCTGGAGGGACTTCTGTCCGTGTACGCAGTTTACTGAATGCTCTGTGCTTGACCTTGTATTCAAAAAAGAATTTTCCTTGGGATTATTATTATTATGATTATTTAATGTCCTAATTTCTTGCAGATAACTCAAAATTAATATCAAGATCCAATTTAAATGCAAGTTCAAAAAGGAAACAGCGAGGTAAACAAGGGGCTGTTTTTCAGAGGAAAATATTAGGGTTGACATTGAACCCCATTATTTTGGTTTTAGCCGCGGGGTCGGGCGGAGGTCGTTGGAAGACCAGATGCGGACATCTCGGGGGCCTCCTGGACTGCTTATGGTTTCAGTGACCCTCAAAGGTCCGCGAGCACAGCGGACCTGTCGCTTCTGATCGATGTCCGTAATCCCACAAAGGGACGCGCGCGAGGGATTACCGCCCGTGACAATGGGGAGAGGGGACAGGGTAGCGGCTGCAGACGCGCGCAACAATTAGCGAGGCGGGGATTAGCGACATTAAAGCGGCTAACCGCATTACAAGAAAATTATTTCTCAAAGCGGTCTGGATAAAATATTTCAATGGATCAGGCTTTGGGATCAAGAGCTGGATCAAACGTACAGGTGAGATTCTCACCAGCTTTCAAGCAGTCTCGTCATTCTGACAGATTTTATTTTCAACCCATACACCGATTTCAATCATCACAGTTGACTCCGTTGCACCGACATTCCCGAGGTGCAGCGTTCACTTCAGAAAGAGCTTGAGCGAGTCTTGTTTCCGTTCGAACCTACGATTACAGAATAAATGCATTTTTCCGAGGGTTACAGGGTGCATTTTCTAACCATTGCAAAGCATTCTTACTTTTCACCCAGATTTTCACTGACCACAGTGAGACAGCACAGGGCTAATTATGTAACTCTGCATAGTTTTGCAGATGCTGCGCTACCTACAGTGGCCATTAATCGCAAAATTCAGTTCCCGTTTGCTTACTTTTGTTCTTGGCCACTCGAGTTGTTTTTTTCAAAAATTGGTAAATGCCAGATTTAGTGACAAGCGTCGCGATCTGAAATGAATTGTTTTTGCCCAGCTGCCTGCTGTGACACTGCAGACACTCTGGGACATTCTTTGCATTTTAGCTCGTCTGACCTCAAGTGCAAAACCTCAAGTGCTTTAAAGACACTTGCTTTATATGCGCGTGTAGAGTTTAATTACGCGAGAGTAATTTCAGCTTTGAACTGAAGCCGTGCACCAGTCAAGCGTCAAGTAATATACGAATCTGCTTGAACTTGTCTTTATTTTTTAAAAGGCATACACTGCAATGCTTTTATTGCATGCTTCTAAATTTTGATAGTATATTCAGAATAACCACCATAAATTGCCACTTCTCATATAATACTATGATGGGCACTGTACGTTAGGGTTTATATGTAGTTTTGGACACATATGGCCATTTGGAATAACGGCCAGTCAATAATTCCAGAGTTTTTGATTAAACTGATTAAAACTTGATCAAAAGTTTAGTCCATGAGCGAAACCAATTCATCTCTGAAGTCCTTCCACGCCAGTTATATTGTTTCCCAGACCCCAGAGTTAGACTGTCCAAAAAAAAAACCTCTAATTATGTAGCTGCATTTTTGGCACTCCGGGGCGCAATCTCAGTACTAGGGCCGGTCTGACAGTTTGATCTAGATTGCGCGCGCTTGGAAAATGCTACAGCAATACATCAGCCAGCAGGAGAGAGAATACTCCCTCCTTCCCTCCCTCCCTCTCTCCCTCCATCCCTCCCAACTCTCCTCACAGGAAGAAATTCCAAACCTTTCAGGAGGGCTTTTGCAAAACACACAACTATGTAGCCTGTCGTTTGACATATTAAACCCCAGCGCTATAGTAAGACTATCAAAAACGCCACCAATTTAACGGTCACAATGAAGCTCTCTTTAAGGCTCTCTTTAGCCTTTCCAAGTGTTCTTTTTTTGTAATTTCAAAAAATAAAAACCACTGAAGGCACCAACTGAAGCTTTGTACGAAGGAACCTTTTCGTTCCTACACTGCCACATTTCTCCTCACAACCGCACGATTTTGACGGTTAGCCTACAGCACGTTTGAAAAAAAAAATCGTTAAAACAAGCACTGCATTCATTTAGCAGCCAGCATGCAGTCATGGCTATAGGTAGGCCTATATTATGCAGGTCGCGGGGGGAGGGCAGCAGGCAACATTTATTTTGCGAGGAAAAAGAGAGGTGTGGTGAAATAAGTAAAGGTCATTTACGGTTACCATTTTTCAGGTATAGGCAATCTCATATAGTTTCATTCACTTTTAAGCTTAGGAGAATGTCTCAGCTCAGAGTCAAAGTCATAGCCGCCGAAAATGAACCCACAGGGAAAGCGATTGGGTGGAGAAGCCCAGAGCATTCTAAATAAATGGGTCTCGCGAGGCAGAGGGTTTATTAGCGCACATAGTAGCGTCCCACACCAGGTGGCTGGGGTCCGTCCGACACGGATCCTGCTCCCACGCGCACTTTCCTGCACGCGGGCCTTCACCTACAGTACATTCGCAAGCAGGTACGCGTGCGCGCACTTGTAAACAAAACACGCACTCGCAGATACACACGCGCACGGCACGCGCGGACATTTAAAACTCACTCACACGGGAGTCGCGGAGAAACACACAGTAACCGCACTGCTCACTACCCCGAGACAGACAATTGTCCCATTGCACATTTCAGACCTCCGGTAGCGGGACTTCGTAGGCGTTAGAGTTTCCATCAATCTTCTAAATGCAGCCTCTGTCTAACGTGTGCCGTCTTTGCTCAGGCCCCATGGTTTCTAACGTATTTTCAGGTGGGTGCAAGGTTTTTTTTTTTTTTTTTTTTTTTTGGGCGGGCGGGGGGGTCTGTGGCATGTTCTTAGCAGGAAATGTTCAACCTTTTGTACTCACTGTGACCTCCCTATTCAACCTTTTGTACTCCTTTGACTCTAAAGACCTATAAATCACCCAGTGATCTGTGAGCTAGTTTCGTATTTATTGGACAAAATGGGCTTGCGCTTTGACAATAAACTGAGTGACGTCTGCACGCAGAATAAACGTAGAGTAACACTCCACTAGAGAGAGCCGCGGACCCAAAAAGGGGATCCCTCTCGAAACTGCGGAAAATAAGAGGCATGTTTCTTTATGTATTTTTACTGACGTCCACCTGGAGAGCAACTGGAACAGTTAACATGTGCACAGTGGATTGCTGTGAAGACTACTTTCTTATAATTGTTTGGGTTGTATAATGTAACTTGGCACATAACTTCGCTATTAAGGAGGATTTTTCCAGTGATTTCTATAGCCAGTGCAATAGTTGTTTTACTGTTACACACTGTATTGCTTCCTAATATGCATTCATGGCCTTGTTTGTCAGTTCTTGGGTGTCTTGCCCAGTAAAATGTTCAGTGTTAAATCAACTCCTACATAGTACAGATGTTCCTTATTGGACTCATATGTACTCTGTTAGAGTTAAATTAACACTACACTTTTACTGAGTGCTTTGTTAAACCTGCAAGTCTGCAAAAGTATGTAAGCTAAATTAATAAATAACTAACACCAACAAAAAAGCAAGAAATACGATCATCATCATCATCATCATATTCTTCATCGTAGCACTCATGTCATGGGGGGAGTGTTATGATGTGCAACGTGACCCAAAGTCTTTCAGCAAACACTTGCAGTGGATCACCTTTGACAGGGGCCCCTGTTCAGTCTCCTGTGTGCAGAATAGTCTGGCTGATAATGGCCTAGTGAAGTTAAAACTCCCCCAACCTTAAGGGCCAACAAGGCCACAAAACAACAGGCTGGAGAACATTATCTCCGTTAAGATTGAGTGCCCCCTTCAGGCCACCCAGGGCAGTTACTGATGATAAATAAAAAAAACTGTCACTAGTTCACCTCACAATTTTCAGTTAAAATCAGTTAACTTACTCAATTTGGAATTCTTTCATTTCTGTGGAAGGCAAAGCAGCAGTGAAGGTCATACCGATAGCATACCACAATGGTCCTTTCAAAGCCCAACGCTCGGTACTCGGAGAGCCAACTGCATTTTATTTTCTCATAAAACCTGACATAAAACCGCGTAAAATCGAATTATGTAATCCGTGTAAATAGGCATTATGGGGGAATAATGACTAAGCCCTCATATTCTTCCCTGCCAACAACACGTTATGTTTCTTGCATTCTACTCCACTGTGTGTTGCTACTGCTTCCTTAAAAGTTGCTAACAGGAGGATCCCTAATGAATAGAGTTATGCTGACTATAGTAGCCCAGTGGTAGCGCTTCACACTGAGCAACTGTCTGAACGATACTGGAAATATCACAGATTTTAAACACATGACCACATCCTTTAAACACTAGGAAACCATGATACAGACAGCATGGCTAGTTCATAACGCACACAATGGTATTTTCATTACTTACTGTGCAGACCAGTCCGTTCGCTGGTCCGTAAGTAATGAAGCATGTAATCACCACGCCAACAACTTAGTTCTTTTTCTACATTCTTTCACTAATGTCATCCTGTGTGGGTAACTCTGGGCTGGGGTTCAAGAACACCCTACGCCACACACGACACAGACTGCGTTTTTTTCAATATGAAATATGAACAGAATAAACCAGAGAGAGGCGACCGGGTTTCACCCCCCTCCCCCCCCACCCCCCCTCCAGAACAGTGTGGCACATTGATTCCCGTTAAAGCAATGGGATCAACAGCTCTTTGTGACTTGCAGACGTCAGGATGCGAAGGAGCAGTTTCCACACCCTCAGGCTGTCTCCTGGGGGGGGGGGGGGGGGGGGGGGACTGGGACCAGCATATGTAACCCCCCCCACTCCCGCCACCCTGAAACATAAGCTCCTGCACCCCCCCCCCCCCCCCCCAAACCTCCCCAAAAAAACAAAATGGACCCTCAGAAGAACAGACGTGGGAGCCGTGCTGGTCACCATGCAGGTTTTCCGCCCGGCAACACGTGCAGTAGATAATTGTAGGGGAGGGGGCGGGGGGGTTGGAGGGGGGGGGGGCTGAATGGCTCAGTGTTGCTGTTGCAGGTCTCTCTGGGGGCCACAGACAGCCGCTCAGGGGCTGATCTCTTTCGCCCGGCCCGGCCTGTAGGACTTCGCCCCGCTCCTCCTCTAAGGGAGACCCCATAACTCTCTCTCTGATGGGGTCCGCAGCGCCGCCCGCCCGAGGTTCCGGATCTTTCCGCGCTGTGCCGCGCCGGCGGAACGCTGGGAACGCCGACGTTCCGGCCGCCCGCTCGACAACGGCAGCCGCCTTCTGCCCAAACCGCCAGCGCCCTCACCCTCACCCTCACCCTCACCCTAACCCTGCGGACTCCTGTGTTGGCTGCAATTCGCTGCCCCTGGCTGAGAGAGGAGCCAAAGCTTCATTCGGTTGGAATTTAGGTGATAAATCACTTTCTTCTCAGAGATTTCAACCCCCCCCCCCCCCGCCACACACAACCCCCCCCACCCCCCTCGAGACCACCTCCCCCCCTAACCCCTTTCGTCAGGACGTTCCTGAGGTTCTCACCTGGGTTAATATACGTGCCGCACTGGGCCAAATGTGATTTACAGCCCCTGCTCTCTAACTCTTAACAAAAAAAATACAACGAGAACAGATCTCACATTGTGTATTGACAAGACCGGGGCTGTGTACAAGGGCTCTGTGTCCGCTGAGATTTTGTTGACCTTCTCAGCAGCAGCGGATTCTGGGAAGTGTTTTTGGGATGGGATGAGAGCGCACGCGTTACAAAAATAGTTGCGTTTCGCCCTTTGTGAATTTGGGACTGTTTATACACGGAAACCTCACGGGTGCAGTAGAATAGTATTTTTAAAGAGGGCATAACATTTTTTGAGTGCTCTTAAGCTGGAACATTTAGTTCAAGAATAGCTATGTTCAGTGGAGCACCCAAGTGGTGTATCTGGGTAAGGTACTGATGTGTAGAAAATGTGATTCTTTGTATTAGATCCAGACCACGTCTGTGTCTGAAACAGCCTCCTAAGTACTGTGTCCTCAAAATATATACTGTCTACTAAACATACTGTCTACTGTTTAGTTTATGCAAGATTATCCTCCATACTATTTTCAAACGGTACTGTGGAAGTGTCGTAAGATGTCCCGTCCCTTGTAGTAAAAAGGCCCCAACGCTTAATCTTTGTGGGACTTCCTAAAAAATACAGTTTACTTCTTGAAAAGCGTGCTCCAGAAATAAGTATATCATCCAAGGATTTTAAGTACACTACATTTAGAGAAAATTTCTCATATAGTGTACTCAGGTTGTATACTCAATTGTAGGCAAGTAAGCTGTTTTGGACACCGCCCCTATCAGAGGTGACAGGCAACTGGCAATGGGCTGAACAGGTGGGGTTTCTGAGTCAGTGGAAGGGGGTTTCCCCGACTGCGTGCTCAACAGCGCCTCCTCTGGCTCATTACGTTTAGCGGACATTACTGGCATTTAGCAGATGTCTTAGCAGTGTCTCTGGAGCGATTCACACAGCTTTTTTTATTTTTATTTTTACATAATGACCATCTTTACAGCTGGATGCCTTGCTGAGGTACTCCACCTTGCAAAATGGGAACAGTAGCAGTGTCCTACCTGGGAATTTGACCCCCGCAACCTTTTTGGGGACGCAAGCCCGGTTCCCAAACCGACTACACTGGAGCCCGGCGGAGCACCCGGGTCAGCGGGGTCGGCCCGATGGGAGCAGCTGCAGCTGTGGCGGCTTCGCTGGCGGACCGGACCGGACCGGACCGCAGAGCGGAAAATTTCGGCGGCCTTCGCGTGCTTTCGACGACCCTTTCCGACAGACGGGGACAGGGAGGGAAAACAACACCAGAATGTTCCATTTTCAAAGCAGTACTCCTCTCCCTTCGCCTAAGCTGGTGCATTTTCTTTTATCGTTAACCGCTTGTTTCTGACAGTGGCTGGTCCAGTCCGTGTGCGATGGGCTCCATGGAAGGGGGGTCCTAGGTGACGTTTGACCAGCTGCGGGCCTCAGAGCTCGCTGCTCTATTTGCCCCGTAAATAGCAGCAGTGTGCTCAAACTGCAGGCTTCGAATGGCGGCTCGCACGTCAAACTTGACCCGTTTCAGAGGGAGTGCGTGAGACCAACCGCTTCCACGACGGAAGAGCAGGCCGAGGGACCTCGGCTGAAGCGACATCAGCTGCCATTTTGGGAACTTGGAAAGGGCAACATTCAGAAACTGCACGCTGGCCACACAATCTCCTTAAAAGGCAAGAAAGCAAACGAGCATATAAAAGAATATAAAAAGGTAGTCCATTGTTCTCTTACCATTTAACGGCAGAGTTTTTGTAAACATAAAAACAACCGCTCTGAGATTCGCTTAGTTTGATTATATGTGAGAAAAACCGCTTCTGAAACACAAAGGTCCAGAACATTCCGGAACAGTCCTCTGCTCACCAGGGTGAACGGCTCTTCAGACAGCTGTCTATGCACCTTTAGTAGGGGTTTCCTTATGAAAATGTCAGGAGGGGTTTCAATATGATATGTGGTGAAGTTAAAATGCAGAGGTTAAGAAGGACCGTCATTATACACTTGAGCTAGATGCTTAACTTGTCATGAACCCCCCAACTCCATAAATGGATGGTATGTAAGTTATGTACAGGAAGTGAAAGAAAATGAAACATGTATTGCACCCTTTGCAGGCAAAGACGATATCATTCATTACATTCATTGAGCTCCTGGGTCCAAGTCCAAGTGTGATTAACAACTACAAATCCCATAATTCACAAGGCCTCCGGAGGGCTGTAGTCATAGGGAAGCCTGCGAGTGGTACCATCTGTGTTGACATTACAGCTCCGTTTGTGTTTATGTCACACCTCACTGGGACAATCTTGCAGCTTGTTCTGTTCTTGTGTTGCCACACACAGGAAAAAAAAAAACAACAACAGGTGAAGGCAGGGATGGGATCAATAAAATATTTGGCATCTTTTTTTTTTCGATTCACAAATTCAATTTCAATCCATCTTCTTATCTTGACTGGGTTGAAAATGGAATCAGCCCCAAACCCTAGCCTTAGGGACCTTCTCAGCCCAGGACCACCATTTTCCTCCTCCGCCTGCCGCCAAAACAGAAGCTGACCAATCAGAGACACTCTCTCCGGGCCACATTCAGGAAGGTGCCAGTGAAGGAGAGAGGGAGAAAAGTGTGACAAGGATCGCGCGGTCGGAGTTGAGCATAGTTTGAGTTTTTTAAGTGTTAAGCATAATTTCACTTTTTTTAAGCGTGAAGTGCAATTTAATGTTCCCAATTTCCCTCCTTTTACAATTTGCACTCACACAGCAAGGAAGCTGAACAAAAGGTACTGCGCTAACACTGGAGAGATGGAGTGCTTAAATTCAGTGCACAGTGTGGTTAGACTGGAAGAGACTTCCCAGGGTTAAAATAAACCAAAGACCAAAAAACTGGCTACGAAGCCTTCAATTCCGTAATCTCCCCCAGTCCACAGGAGCAGAATGTCACAAGGAAACTACACACAGAGAAAAGCGTTCACATTTTGCTGCCTAAAACTGCAGAAAATGCTGGGAGTTTATCCTTTTAGCACTTTTCACAAAAGTACGACTATTTCAGGATTACACGTGCAGTACGACTCATTTCGCTTTGCAAACTAGGGGGACCAAGGGTGACTTCCATTTCTCAAATTTGTAAATACGACCCATTTAAACATTTTTACATGTTACTATAAACTATAAGTAGAATTAAATTGTAAACTAAAAGCGGCTGATGTATTTTAAGGACACTAATCAGGGATATAACAGCACCATAGCTCCAGGTCAGTCACAGCTCCCCCAGTAATAATGGCTGTTAAAACACATCGTTAAACGGACACTGTTTATGCTGTAGACAGTGTCTCCGTGATGAGATTAGCTCATGAGGTGACCAGCTGGACTGACCTGTGTAATCTGTTCCTAACGCATATCCGTGAAGGGGTGTTTGGGGCGGGCGTGAGGGAAGGGAAGGGGGGGGGGCACAGGGACATTTGGCCCAGAGACTTGGAGTCAGTTTCCAAGGAGACACAGCACGGGGAGGCACAGAGGCATGGCTGCTACAGGGGCGCTGTAATTTCGGTAAGTTCGATGCTACTCGTTACTGTGGTGGAGGACTCGGGTTCATGCTCCTGTAAACTCAGGACACTGAATTTGCTGGGTGCTGGTCCTTCAAAGGCTCAGCAGGTGAGCTGAGTGCTGGCTGCCACCTGAGAATGAAGCGAGGTTCACAACTGTCAGAGCCTCCACTAGAGCACGAGTTTCCACCAGTACCTGCACCCTACGACCCCTCATCTCCAATCAGCCAATAAGCCCAGAGAAGCGTGTTTACAGTGCTCCAAAACTGAAATAATCAGCCTGTTAAAAGAGAGACAATCTAACTACATCAAAATCCAAAATTGTAACAAGTGCACTTATTATTAATATGCTACAATTACAAATAACAAAATGCATATTAATTGGGCTTTGGTCGATAACCAAAAGCCCTCACACCTGATCAAGCTCACTCTCATTCAGAAGCGAATTCCGCACATAGATCTTCCTCCGTTCATTATGGGATGCAGAGCTCTCCCTGCTGCAGAATTCCGGAAGGTGTCGTTATACGGAGAGCGATGCACTGAAATACTCAGAAACGAGAAATGACTGTAATCGGGCGCTGGATTTAAACAGAAACTACATTCCATCGGAGGTCTTTAAAGTCTTATGATATTTGCCACAGGACTGCCCAACTCTGTTCCTGGGGACCTGCCGTCCTGCGGGTTTTCACTCCAACCCCAGCAAAGCACACCTCGCTCAACGGCTAGAGATCTCACTGAGCTGCTAATTAGTAGAATCAGGTACGCCATATTAGGATGTCACCTACTGGATAACAGATCTCCAGCAGCAGGCCTGGGCAGCCCTGATGTGCCATATTAAAAGCTGAAGCCTCATCCATCCATGCAAAAAAATATGTCACCTGCTTCAACTTCCTGCTGTCTTCAGGCGGACTGGGGGTGGTCACATGACCTCCCGGTAAGGTCAAATTTACATTCCGTCAGCAGCGTGCAGCCATCTGCAACCCCCCCCCCCCCCCCCCCCCCCCCCCACATCGGGCCTGTGACTCGAGACCGTGACCTCTGCTGTATCCATGCCAACCGCGTCCAAACCGGGGCACGCTATTTTAACCACGGCCAAGCCGCTCTCTCATCTGCAAAAAACGGCCATTTTACATTTTACTGCTTCAGCTGGCCCGACTACAGGCTCCAGCACACTGGAGTGCTTAGGCACAGAGAGCCGTGGGGAATTCAGCAACTAATATTGGGATGCTTAACTCCGATTTAACACGCTTCAGAGTTGTTGTACTGCTTTATCATTAAGTGATGAAGAAATTCTTTCTTTTACACCCTTCTTGGTTCACTGGTCACTCAAAAAAAAAGCAAAAAAGAATATTACAGAAGAATCAATAAAATGTAAATGAAAAAATTTGTCACTACAAAGGACAAAGCATCACAACACCAGAGTGGACCAGTACTATTGCATTTTTATTTTTATTTTATTTATTTAAGATCTATTTCAGCAAGGGACCAGTATGAGACTGAGTCTCCTTTTCAGCAAGGGCCTCCATTACAATTACTCTATTCAAACCAGAAGAAGTCTCACGACAGATTGATATGCATTTCACGCTCATTACTTTTCATTTTTTGAGATAGTAAAAAAGGATTTTCCCTACTTAACAACAACAAGCTACGTTCCTTTTCCAAAATAAATGCAGAGTATTCATATTCATTCAATACCACAGGTATAAATTATACATGCATCAGCATACTCTCAGTGGCCTTGGAGAAGACCTTGTCTAAATCAACAACAACAGCTGTCTGGATGAAGATAACAAGACTGTGATTCAAAGACAATGTAATTCTTTTGGTAACTTCTCTCAATGAGATATATCAAACTCCAGGAAAGTGTTTGGTTCTACGTACAAAGTTAATGTAAGCTGGTCTGTTAGTAGGGTCATGGATGTGCGCTTGGTAAATCTTTAAACAGACTTTTCCCCTGGGGTTTCATTTCAAATGCCTATTGACCTTTTCTCTTTTAAAAATCTCTGCCTTGTTATAAGCATGTTATATGACCGGCATGTTTAAATACGCTATGGGGCACGAGTGTAAACCGACGACATGCTCAGTTCGCCAAGCAGCTTTGGAGAGCCACTGTTAGGGTCGGGGGTCAAAGGTCAGAGGTCAGCCAATGGATGAAAGCAAGAGGCTGAAACACAGGAAGAAGAAACGTCCTCTCAACCTCTCTCACCTTCCATCCTTCCCCTGCCTTGCTCTTTCAAACGTCCATACTTTCACTCTTAAAACAGTACTTTCACTCTTAAAAAAGAAAGATAGAGTCCAAGTACATTTCCTTGTTCGCCCTCCAAGATGTTATGCGATAAGAACAGTAGGCTATGACCCTCTTCTCTGGACCTGTGTGCTGTTTCCAGCTTACCCTTTCGTATTTCACCGTTATGAGGAAATTTCCATGACTACATCCATCCATCCATTATCTATACCTGCTTTTCCTGGGCAGGGTCACGGGGGGTGCTGGAGCCTATCCCAGCATGCATTGAGCGAGAGGCAGGAATACACCCTGGAAAGGCCACCAATCTATCGCAGGACATTTCCATAACTTGTAATGTTCTCTATTGTAACTCATAAAAAAAGCAAAACAATATTTTAATTTTCCAACAAGGCTATTTAGATTTAATTGGGAGACCATTTTACTCAAAAACACGATATTAAATAAAAATTGTGTTTTCAGTAAAAAGGGCTCCAAGGAGATCGAAATTGCTTGTTGGAAAATTAAAATATTGTTTGCTTGTTTTTGAGTGCAAAAATACTTAATTCTATAACTTCACAATTACTTCCAGTATAAACAAGCCCACAGAAGTACTAGACGCTGTAAATGCAGGCAGGTTGTGATTGTGGACCATGTCCTGACCTTCTCAAGACCCGAAATTCATTTTTGTCCCCTGTAGGGACATGATTCTCTGACCATATTCTCAAGAACCTGTTCTACTGTGCTGAAACCTACACAACGAGGGCCATTTCAATAAAACATAAAATAAATATCTTAAAATAATTTCACAGCAACCTTGTTTTGTAAGCCAAGACAGTTGTATTATATGTCACCAGAAATTTAAATACTTAAGCATTTTTTTGCTTCTGTGGGTTTCAGGAAGAGTTTTTTAATTTGGGTGGACATTTTATTCCAGAAAGAAACCAGCGTCATTACCACGCAATTAAATCAACAACAAGCACAACCACGGAATTTCAATGGCTCATAAACCAGGGAGGAAAAGACCACTTTTATTTTCTCACAGCGCAGTAGTGGAAACTGCTCTCTCAAGACCTCACCGTTTCCCTACATCCCTACATTAATATCCTGGAGAGCTTGGCTGCCGGCCGCTGACGCTAACGCTAACGCTAACGCTGTTCTGCGAGAGTAAATACGGAGAGCGCACAGAAAGCTCCAGTGACGGGGAAAGAGAGTGATGGTGGCCAAGTTTCTGGGCCCACACAGTGGGGAACGGGACGTGTTCTAGCCGCCGTGTGGGTCTTTCTCGCGACACGGTCCAAGAAAGCAACTCTGAATGCGTAGCACTGTACGGAAAATTCATTCACCTCGCGGTAACGAACTGGCAGAAAGTAACAGCGTGTAAATCATTGCGAAAAAAAAAACCCATTAGAACTGTAGACCACGGAGAAAACAATCAGCACTTTTCTTAAGAAATAATAATAATACTTCCACTTGAGCTCTGGCGTGCGTATGTCACACGTTGATTATTTATTTTCCTGACACCTTGAAAGATTCATTATTGTTTTTAAAATCAATGTTTTCCATTTTGCTCGGTCACCTCTGTTCAGTCTGGGAATGGACCGTTCTAAATGAGCGGAGGAACGCCATCAAAATAGTGCCAATGCTAACCGTGAGCGAAACGGACTGAGCTATTTATAGCCTAAAATGTCCCTACAGGAACTCACAGGAACTCTATCAAATACTGCACAGCTTCAGGAGGAAATGACTGCTCTCTGTAGTGGTCATTTAGTGATCTAGGTAGGAGATTAGAACACACCCACAGCGTCCGCCTGTTTACTACGTGGAAATGAGAAAGCTGTGCAGTTCACTAAGAGCGTCCGCTACAGTCTCTACTCTACTCCTCAAACTCACAAAATCCTCTTTAAATTCCTCTCCCACATATTCCCTTTGTCCTTTTCACCCTCCTATCCTTCGCCATCTCCATATATCTATATTGCTTCCCGTGCATCTCTTTCCATCTACACATTTACCCTCCCTGCTTCCTTCCTCCTCCACTTCCTCTACCTCACCATATTACTGCATATCTTGTCCTTTTTTTTTTTACACACAGTCATTAACGTTATACTGTATATTCCCATATGCACTAAACCCCTTCCCCCCATCTCGCTCTATTTCTTGTCATACAAGCAGAGGATAGGCTCTGCTTGGCCAGCCCTCCTTACGCCATGTTCTCAGCGAAGACAACCCTCTGATCTGTTCAGCCGGCCCTGCTCTCCACTGGCTCTCCTTCCAAGCCGCCAATTTCAATTATCTCGGATCTCCGACATCCTGATTCGTTATGGAATTGCTTTGAGAACAATTTACTGCACGTTTGCTGCATGTCCTGTTTGATGACATCTGCAGGCTCACAGGAAGGAGGCAAGGAAAAGCTTTTTGCTTTCTGTCGCTAGCGACCAAGCCGAGAGGCCCAGCCCAGAGACGGGTTTCCATTCTCGCGTTTCATACATAACTTCAAACGGCAAAAGCAATCAAAAGACATCAAAAGGACCTCGAAACTGCCAGGTGTGTATAAGCACTTTGGTGTGCGTTCCTCCAAAAAAAAAAAATGAATCAGAAAATAGGGAGAGAAAGCTGTTTGCGAAACGCTTTCCATATCAACTAACTTCGGCTCACTGATGTTTTCCAAGATGCCAAAAGATATGAGAGATTGCAGCGTTAGCGTTTGTACTGTAGGCACATTTCATTATGTCAGAGGGCCATAAAGTTAGACTTCTTTCTTGTTATTAATGACACAGAGGCAAGTTGGAGGGCATATGATGAAAATTCTGGCTCGATTGTGGGGGTAAGATAGTGGGGTGGTTGTGAACTGGGGGTCTCAGTGGGGGGGGGGGGGGCATATTCCGATTTGCATTATGGCACCTGTGTTTTAAAAAAAAAAATTACTGCAGCCAAAAACGGCACTTTTTGCCGACTCAGATCAGGGGGGCACACACTTCAGCATATGTTGGTGTGCACCAGTGCAGGTGCCAGGTAAGGACAACAGCAGTGATGATCACAGTCACACACTCAATCACACAATCACAATCGTACTGCTGAATGGCACAAGGTCCAGAATGTTAGTCTACAGGGGGCTCCAGTTCAGACAGCTTCAACCCAGGGATGTACTTACTACAAGAGCAGACTGAGCCCCCCAGCCGTGATGTCATCACCCTGCGACACAGTCCTGACCCACTGGACTGCAGCCGTGGCCCACAATTGCCCTCACAGCCCATGAAGGGTAGGTTGAGATAGCGCACAGTCTGCCCAATCATGTCGCAGGAGCGTACACAGCGTCACAAAATAAATCCAGAGAAGCCTTTCCACGCAGTTCACAGGACTGGTGTTCATAGCGAATCAGGTGATTATCTGTGAACGTGCATCTGAGTTCCCAAAACGGTTCACATATGTGTACTGTCTTCCCCATGGAATTTATTTCCCTTGCCCTTTACTGGGGTGAGCATAGAATATTTCCACAAAGCATGACTGCTTCAGAGTTATAGAAAAAAGGGGGGGGGGGATGGGAGAGTGGAATTCACTGTGCCATGCTGCTAAAAAGAACCAAAAAAAAAAAAGTGCTCATAAAATATTCTGACTTGTGGAGTACTGTCTTACTGCTACGGGAGAGTTCAACGCTTATACTTCTGACAGCTGACGTAAAATTCAACAAACACTCACATCTGCCGGTATGTTGTGCTGTCCTGCTCACCAACAACGAGGAAAGAGCAAGGTCATAGCCTATCCCAGGCTGAACTTTCCCTAGCAAACATTCCCCTCAGACACAAGACCAACATTCAACCACTTCCTTTAAAGGGTCAGTTCTAATCTCTTTCAGAGGAAAGGAAATTTACAAAAAATGCTTTCATCTCACGATGAGCCTCGCCCCGATATCCGTTGACCAAGACCAATCCTCAATTTAGCGCATTAAACGGAAAAAGCATTTACTGAGTCATGAATTCAGGATCTGGAGGGTCAACGATGACCGTTCTCAAGATTAAAAAAAAAAAAAAAAAGGCAATGCCTCGCCTAGGAATAAAACCAGCAACCTCCCCGGCTGCTAGCCACCTGCGCTGTGCAGTGATGTCACCCAGGCGTGCGGCAGCTATTCAAACAGCAGGGCGGAGGTGAGAAGAGAGCTCACGCCCCGAGCAGCAGTTCCCACGGAGGTGCCACGTTTGGCTCGTCCCCGTTTCCAAAAAGCCGTCGCGTGCCTAACGAAGCCAAACACCGCTGGACACAGATAGGAAGTCACGGCCAGGACTCTCAGTAAGAGCAGCGTCATTCCTCCCCCCCCCCCCCCGCCCCACCCCAAACCACTTCAGTGCAAACCACGCCCTGATTTACAACAAAAGTTCAGAATCGATTTTGTTGGTCAACAGGATGGCAGCACTGACCAAGCTCCGTATTTGCAACAAACATTCAGAATCGATTTGAAAAAACAAATATGATTAATACCTGGTCAGATATAAGCATGATAGCTGGTAAGGCAGAGCAAGTACACCACACACAGGTTAAGCTTCCTATGAATGAATGAATGAATGAAGGAATGAATGAACAACATTTTTAAACGTATACCTCCTGGACACACAGGTACCAGGGAAAGTGCATTAGTGCATGCATAAATATTTTGCACGTACTAACAAAAGCACTTTAACCTGATATTGCAAATACTGTAGCCTGAACCACTCAGGTAGTGTTATGAGTGTTATGAGACAACAGATAAAATACACAGAAAATAGCAAAATAAACACACAGTATGTCATTTTAGGATCATGCAGTGTCACACAGCATGATCATCAATACTCGCCGTTTGCTAGACTATCATCAAAATCATTGCAATATTTCAGGACCTTTGACCCCCTCCCGCCCCCCCCCCCCCCCCCCCCCCCCCCCCCACCCCATATGCAATCAAATGAAAGGTGCTCAAGGTGTGCAACAGGTGTGGGGAAGCAGGTGAAACCACTCACTCTCACCACCAGTGATCCAGTCCTTTAATCCCCGTACACCAAAAAATAAGAGCACCTACCAGCACCGATATCCAAAGTCATTCAGACGCACATCCACAATCGCTATAACTACCAGGTCACTGCTATACACTGCTAATGTCCGCGGTTGCTTTGCAGTGTAAAGCTCCAGTAATTGTATTCATACATCTTTGTTACCAAGTACGCTGCTAAGTATGTACAGGTAACTCATGTTACCTGTACAGCCCATTCCATCACGCCTCACCTTGACTGTACCTCCAACCTCAGCTATACCTGTCAACCTTGATCCAACCTGTTACTTTTCATTCTGAGTGTAAATGTAGCCACAAACTAACCCTAAAAGCGGTAATTACACAAGTTATGCGATGGTGTGGTGACGACTACACAGGGGTTATATATCATTGCATTAAAGGCACATAAGAAAATATAAATAAATAGCTGGGATTAACACAATTTCATCCTTTATTATTGTCAAGGAACACATCATATATAAACCTAAAACAAAAAGAGATTTTTTTTTTTTTTGGTGATAACTGTATTATTTGTAATTATTAAAATGTGTGTTTGTGCCTGTGTATGGGTTTGTATATTTTCAGCAGAATTAACCAGAATTAACAGGACTGCGGAACAGCCACCCACAGCATTTTCCCACATCAGCATAAAGCAACTACAACAGTTCAGGCAGGACGGCATGCCGTCCATATTGATCAAATCACGATTTGATTTTTCAAAGCTAAGAAATGTAGATCAAAAAAGTGCACTTGACGGCACTTTTATTTTGTGTGCATCTGTGAGGGCAACGAGTTTGTTCTTGGTTCGTTCGTGCATTCCTTAGGGTTGGCAAAGAAGATGTGTGGGACCAGAATAACCAAGGCTACTCATCTCACTCACAAAACAACAACAAACAACAAACATTGCGAGAGACAATGTGTGGATCACAATGTTTCTTTTTACAGGAGTTTTCCTTCTTCTTAATTAATTAGCAATGCTTTATCCGTAGTAGATTTCGTCACGTGTGGCGTATTATATGTAATGCTTTTTTTTAAACCGTTGAATTCCCATAAATTTAACGGTAAATGATTCAGCTTACGTCTACACATAAACTAGCGTCGCGTGCAAACATTCAAATGAACAACGTACAAAAAAACTAGCATGACATACCTTCCATCACCTGAGCTGCAATTGAAAGACGGCACAGCCACAGGACAAGGTGTATAACGTTACCAGGAAGCCACCTGGAAAAGCTAAAGGTGAGAGGATAGAATGTAACAAGTCTGAAAGAGTTACACATTTGGAGCTACAGTGACATTATTCAACTTTTTTTTTTTTTTAAATGAATGTGCTTACCGAGAATTCATTTCGCTAAGTGGTATTAATTCCTCGCGAATAAACTCCCCTCGTGCATATGTGCCCGTGAAAAGAGATGATGGTGCGCTCTCTCTCTCGCTCTCGCTCTCTCTCTCTCTCTCTCTCTCTCACTCGCTCGGTTTTTCGGTCCCAAATTGAACAAAGGCGGCTTTAGTCCTTCAGTGATTCAACTGGCTCCCCGACGCTGAAACCCGACTCCCCTAAATCCTGCAGTAAACCATCGCAGCAAACTTTTCAGCTTCTCCTCACCTTATGCTACAACCAATAAAATCTGACTTCCCTTCTATTACGCTTCCACGTACCTCTGCAACACAATTATCCAGCTGTTATTTAAAAAAATATATAAAATGCTGCTTCTGGTTGACCTTGAACAGCCAGTGTTGCCAGCATCTATTAAATATTATTCATAGATATATGAATAATAATAAAATTTCAAATATTCAGACATATCCAGACACAAACAGCCGTGGGTATGTCCACACAATGCAGATTCTGGGCGTGTCACTGGGCAAGGAATGTTCACTTTAAGCTGTCCTGACCCCACCTCATAAGGGACACATCATCAGCTAAGCAGATTGCCATTGGCAACTGTCAATCATGCAGTTTTCAACAGCTCTACCTTTAGTGGATTCTGACCTGTTCACTGGCCATGAAGACCTTAAAGCTCAAGGGGAGGGGGGAGGGGGGGTGACCATCCCAAAAGTTGGACACTGTGCGTGTGTGTGTGTGTGTGTGTGTTTCATATGCATATGAGTTTTTCATTCCCAATTGCTTTTGTTTCTCCCCATATTGGAAGGCCAAAAATTATTATTTTAAACCCAGTCCCATCACTTCAAGGCTCTCGGAATGTTTAGATATTCATCTAAAATTTTAAACCTGAAATCCACCAGCTGAACTGCCTGTTTCTGCGTTGGTCAATTAGCTGGGGTGAGACAATGTGAGACAATTTCACGCACAGCCTTACTGTAAATAGCACAGTGCCGAAACATAGGGAGAGAAAAAAAAGTGTTAATCATTATTACTCAGTGTCTTACATCTGGAAATTGTGTATTTTAAGTCCAGGCCCTAGTTCTACTTGACCATGTGAAATAATTGTGAGGCACTCCCCAAACAACGGCGATAAGGGTGTGGGGACGGATTTCTCTTAATCGAGACAGGCCCGGGACCGTGACCACGAGGGTTAGCGGTAATCAAGATGGTTATCTGTGCCAGAGGTCTCATTAGCCCTTTAAAAGCTGTGAGATCACAGATATGTGATTAGAATGTTCTTAACCCGAACGTTCTATTGCTGATGTCACAATCACTGTTGGTGATCGAAAGCAACGGAGTTCTAGAACACTGACTGTGGAATTTTGAAGAAAAAAAGAAACAGTCTAAAAAAAGCCTACATTTCAAATGGGTTAAGGCTTGTGTGTGTGTGTGTGTGTGTGTGTGTGATGGGGCCACTTTGTGTTCGTGTGCCAAACTAGCCTGGAATGTGGAGCGAGCTGGACCCAAACCATGGTATGGCTTTGGTTTAAAATCATGAAAGATAGTATTTCAACTGAGAAAAAGCTCAACCAATGAGCAATGTTCTTTGGCCTATGCATTCAGTGATCTCTGATACTTCCCTGAAACCTACACAAAATATGAACTCAACTGTTTGTGAAAGAAAAAAAGAAAAGAAAAAAAAGAAACAAACAAAAAACATTTACATTTTTGTGCCTGCTCAAATTAGTTTCTCCATCTCGACATGAAAGCAGTTTTACACAATGTGGGCCTGTGTAGGGCGGGATGGTGGTGCAGCGGGTAGCGCTCACAGCAAGAAGATACCAGAGTGTGAATCCCAGCCGAGAGCCTTTCTGCGTGGAGTTTGCATGTTCTCCCCGTTTCTGTCTGGGTTTCCGCCAGGAACTCCAGTCTCCTCCCACAGCCCAAAGACATGCAGGTGAGGTCAGTTGGACACTCTAAATTGCCCCATAGGTATGAGTGTGTGAGTGAATGGTGTGTGTGCCTTGCAATGGACTGGCGACCTGGCCAGGGGGTATTCCTGCCGCTCACCCATTGCATGCTGGGATAGCCTATCCCAGCATGCATTGGGCTAGAGGACTACAGTCTGGACAGGTCACCAATCTATCGCAGGGCACTAACCACTGTGCTTCATGAATTTGGCATTAAAGACAGTCTGCCACAGGATGCCAGACAGCTAACTCTGACAGCTAACTCTGACAGTGATGCATCATCACAAGATTAAAATTATTATTGCCATAATTATGCCGGCTAAGCAGAAGTGGAAGGATGAGCACATGGGCAGTTTTCAGAGTCAAGCTGAGTTTGCTTGCCCAGCGAGATCATTCTTTTGTGTTTCTGAAGTCTAATTACACATGAAAAAGAAGAAAAAAAAAACGTTAGCAGTTCAAACGAGCAGAAGAGAGACAAGGCCTTTGATGACTGTTTTCCTCTCCCCCCCAACCCCACGAACACAGGTCTGGGTTTGGCCTGGAAGTTTCCGATGATGTCACAGCATTGTGAGGACAAACAGGGAGGCAAACATGGAAGTGTTGTGTGAGAAAGCTGGGGGGGGGGGGGGGGGTGGTGATCATCATGCACTGACCTTTTAGGGGCTTCAGAACACTGCAACACTCCATTTTTTTCAGAGCTCTGTTCTTCTAAAACTGCAGGATGAGATCTTACAGCTGTTGTATGAAGAGTATAGACAACCAAGAATGTGCCAAATGGGACGTCTGAAATATATTTTGTCCTGAATCACATGAAATAACGCCAAAATGAAAGTCTTTATTGATTCTCTTTAGACATGCTTTGATTGACTGACAGGAGTCCGTGATTTCATTCTGCTTTGGCTGGCTTAACTCCGAACGCTGATCAAAATCGGCCTTTAGTTTGGTTTCTGTTCAGTGTGATGACAGTAATTGCTTTATCTTTTCTGTACACAACTACTCAAACTTTCTAAAACGGACTCCCTGAAGTGCACTTAAATTTATTTGAATGTTGCTACAGCCTCACCTTAGGCTTGCAGCGAGAGCCCCGCTCTTAAATTCGATTCCGTTTAACGTCCCCGACCGCATTACGTTAGTCGTTACTCTACTTGCACAATGAGGCACTGTCCAGCCCTTGGCATTGGGCTGGATGTTTCGGTGTACATACGCGCAGCTGGAAATTTCTAAATTTAGCGCGGGAGGAAAAAACGTATTTCATAATTCCTTCGATGGAAACGCAGGCGATGAAAACCCCACAGTCGTGTTTTCGCGGGTGACTTTGATAAACGGGACTCTCTCGCGGACCGAACGCGTAGAAACCGGCGCGTGCGGTCAGTCGGGTTCCCGCGGGAAACCGTTTATTTCCAAAGAAATACATGCGAATCCAGCGGCTTCGGTCTACGGGGGATTTCCAATGTAACGGAATGATCGGTACAATCAGTAAAGTGATACTTTTTTTCTCCACTGCATGTACACAGATGTGGGACCTGGGTGCAGGGACCAGAAAAAAGAACGATGCTGTGTGGGTACATAACACAGTAAACCGTAAAATGTACCACAAAACCCAGTAGCCTATAGGCCTACTTAACCTATGGTCAGCATTTCAGCTAGATTGATATCAACATTGAGTCATTGAGTGGAAGATTTAGCAGCGATAACTATGTACTGTGAGAGTAAATGTATATGCACGATTACTGATGACCTTCATTTATGTTATGTTGCCACTAATGACATATATCAATGAGGAAACATTTAAACCCTGGCTTTGCAAAGGTACTGTAGGAGGTCTGGAACTGCACTTTCAACAGCCCTCCCACCCCCCCATCCTCACAGGTTCTTGATCAAAATCTCACCCCCCCCCCCCCCCCCCTTCCCCCAATTCACGATCTTTCTTAAACTTTTTTAAAGGGGTTTCAAACGTCTGATTGAAATAAATGATTACAGTCTTTTGGAATAAAAACTGTGGGAACAAGTTGAAAGCCAAGAGCCTGATCAAACATAACAGGTGTGTGCAAGTGAATTGCTTCCTCATTTCGGGGCAGTGTTTCTAAAATGTTTTTGAAGTTTTTGGCGGGGGGTGAGGAGGACATAATGTTCCTCACTGCTCTAAATCAGGGAACACCCGTGGTGAAAATAAGCAACAGCCAGAAACAATGAAATTTCAGTGGCAGGGTTTGGTGCACTCAGCCACTGACCCACCACTTGTCTTTTATACGAATGTGAGTTATAACATAGCATAGCATAGCATAGCATAGCATAGCATAGCTTAACATAGCATAGCATAGCATAACATAACATAACATAACCTAGCATAGCATAACATAACATAACATAACATAACATAACATAGCATAGCATAGCATAGCATAGCATAGCATAGCATAGCATAATACAACATAAAATAATGATGAGAACAGGCCATTCAGCCCAACAGTGTTCGCCATTTTCCTGAAAGTTCCGCTTTAAACTGAGTTAGATCTCTTCTTCGTAAGTCATGCTGACGAATAGGAGGGTCAGGTGAGGCAGTACCTCACTTTGCACTGGGGAACGATTCAGGTGAATCACTTACAGTGAGGACATAAGCCCTCGGAAGCAAAGTACCTGCATTAGAGCTCCAGCCCTGCAGACATACTGTTCTGAATCAGTTTTGGACAGGTTAACTGGTCATGAAATGTCATCAGTTTTGCACCTTGTACCCCGGGAATTTGAAAGCACCAGCGTAGCCGTGCTTTCAAACTGGCAGGCTGGCACCACGCTCTTCCTGGTCTAAGCTTATATAAGAGTCTGGAGTAGTCTGGTGGTCCTGGATCATTTTCAGCAAAGGGACTTTTTTTTTTTTTCCCCAGTGAGACCAGGGGTGACAGTTCGCAGGTTTCTACGGTAACTGGTTGTCATGGTTACAGACTTCCATGACGACAGAGGTCAGGGCAAGCTCGAATAAGAAAGCAACAAACTGTAACAGGCCAAAAAAAAAGCAGTGAAGCTATGAACCAAGTGAATATCATTTTCTATTTAGGTATTTAACGGTTTGGCTTCTAATGAAGGAAAAAATAACATATTTGTTATGTTTTGTAAAGCAAACTGTAATAACACATGACCACATTCAAATCTGAAATGACTGAGGGTGACAGGTGAAGTGCTCTTGTTGACAGTGTGGGTCAAGGCTGTGCTTACACACACAGGACTGTTAAGACTAATATGTTGAGAGACCAACTGCCAAAATGAAGGGAAGCTATAGAGGAACAGAGCAGGAGTATAGGGTTGGGTTACCAGAAGACCGGGTTTGGACTATAATGCCCAGCCAGTTTTCATGTTATTTACACAGGTTCGGTTTGTGGTCCTTACCAGACGATGTAAATGTGCGATTTGAATGACTGATTGAAATTTGACCACTAGTTCGCAATGAATTTTTTCTGTCTCCACTGTAACACTTGCACAACCCCATCCCCCCCCCCCCCCCCCCCCCCCAACCCAAACTGTGCTGCACTGTGTTCGTTTTTGACACATTCTAAATCTGGCAACCTTGCAATAGTAGTCTGTAAAAATACTGGTCTGGCTTCACAACACAAACAGGGTGTTAATGACAGAGTGCAGCAACACAGACACAAATACATTTCAGACAAAGAAATTTAAATTTCATTTACATTTTAAGAACAGAAACACTTCATTAACCGGCCAGTCAAAGAGGGGCACTAGTGTTTTTAGAGCTGCCTTTTACAATTAGAAAGGGCTGCTTTCTCAGTATGTATAGCTCAAAACTCCTCCTCAATATCAAAGGTATCTGCCGTCCTATAGTGTTTCACTCCAAATGCAACAGAGTACACCTCATTCAACAGCTAGAACAGGTCTGCTCAGCCCTGTTCTTGGAGATCTACCATCCTGTAGGTTTTCACTCCAACCCTAACAAAGCACACCTCACTCAACAGCTAGAGATCTCGTTGAGCTGCTAATTAGTAGAATCAGGTGTGCCAAACTCGGGTTGAATTGGAAACCTACCGGACAGCAGATCTCCAGGAACAGGGATGGGCAACTATGCTGTAGGGTACTCCTTTAGCAGCTGTTGGAAGGATATTTCTGTTCCGGTGTCATCTGAGTTTCAAAACCTGTCCATAAATCACTGCACCGTGAATGGGAAAACCTCAGGCAAAGCACATCTATTTGAGAACGGTGATATGAGCTTGGTTGTATTACGCTCACCTCCTCATATTGTCATTACAGAGCCTCAGAGAATCAAGCTTGACACCGTAACACTTACTCTGGGTACACTGTAACACTTACTCTGGGTACACTGTAACACTTACTCTGGGTACACTGTAACACTTACTCTGGGTACACTGTAACACTTACTCTGGGTACACTGTAACACTTACTCTGGGTACACTGTAACACGTACTCTGGGTACACTGTAACACTTACTCTGGGTATACTGTAACACGTACTCTGGGTACACTGTAACACTTACTCTGGGTACACTGTAACACTTACTCTGGGTACACTGTAACACTTACTCTGGGTACACTGTAACACTTACTCTGGGTACACTGTAACACTTACTCTGAGTACACTGTAACACGTACTCTGGGTACACTGTAACACTTACTCTGGGTACACTGTAACACTTACTCTGGGTACACTGTAACACTTACTCTGAGTACACTGTAACACGTACTCTGGGTACACTGTAACACTTACTCTGGGTACACTGTAACACTTACTCTGGGTACACTGTAACGCTTACTCTGGGTACACTGTAACACTTACTCTGGGTACACTGTAACACTTACTCTGGGTATACTGTAACGCTTACTCTGGGTACACTGTAACACTTACTCTTGGTACACTGTAACACGTACTCTGGGTACACTGTAACACTTACTCTGGGTATACTGTAAATGTTTGAGCACTTTTTTTTTTTTTTCACCAGAGCAACAACAGGCAAAGAAGTCAAAGCTAAAGGGGACAGCTGCAGGGGGTTGAGAGGCCAGATACCTGTCCATGTATCCCAGCAACACCAGCTAACACAAAATGTCCTCGCAATGTCCTCACAGGACATAACTGTGAGGATATTTGTATAGCATTGCCACTGCATGGCAGCAACGCTGAGAGAGCATTTTGTGTTAGCTGGTGTTCCAATTCAAACCAATCACAGTCCGTAAGATTCTACAATATAGTTCAGCATAATTTTCTTGTTTTCAACAAAATATTTTTCAATATTAGTTTTTTTGTTGAAACATCATATGTATATATATATATATTTTTTTAATCCATTTTCCCTGTCCTCCACCAGCTGAGCCGTGCTGTCATTGGATATGACTAACGCGGTGCCAGCAGGCTGCACACACGTGATTGGCCAAAAAGATCCAATACCAGGCCGTCAAAGGCCACTAATTTCGACGGGCCAAGACAGCCAGCCACCTCGCTGTGCTCATGCACCCCCCTTCAAGGTCCAAGGAACCTCCCCACCTCGTGCTTCCAACTCACACTCTGCCTATTCGTGATATTCATTTAACGTCTTATGCCAGTTTATCCCGGTAACTTAACCAGGAGCAACAAGAGCATGAGACGAACACGCAGATAAAAGGTTTCGTTTCAGCGCGTGCCTTAATCTCATCGTGCCGTCTGCTGCAGAGTCGGAGAGGGCCAGTGAAACACGTAGCGGTTAGGCTGAGCAGCGTTTTCTACCAGCCTGTTCCGGTCGGTTACGGAGGTACAGTACAGCAATGTCTTACCGTTCGCGCTCCAGTGAATAGACCCGGCTTTGATACCGCTGGGCGCTTCGCGGTGTGACTCGCGAAGAATGCGGTTCTGTGGGAACAGACCCGCGTCAGCTCAGCGGTGCGCTAATCACAATAACAAGCCCCGGGTTCGACTGCACGGGGCCACGCCGCGCAAATTACCCGAATCAGTTCAATTAGATTCCGTTAGATTCAGCGTTGATCCACATTAGAGTTGAAGGGCCTTGTTTTTGTTCCGAAAAGTTATTTTGGGGTTGAAATTTCTTAACCTGCACTAAAGTACCAAGTACAGGAACATGCATGGGGTACTTTAAGTCTTTGAGCTCAGGAATCACTCTTCATTTAACAAAAAGAAGAAAACCGACCTTGTCAAGACTCTTGTTTTCCATGCATGATTGAATGCCACTGCTATGTTCACTTTTCATTTTAAATGTAAGAAGAACAAATAATTAGTTCACAGTTCACAAACTGTTTCATGAACAGTTGCTTTAACAATTTTCAGTCACTCAGTTTCACACACTAATTAGTTACATGGTGCACGATGGCATGGTTAATTATTACATACAAACTCTAACACAAAAGGGACACAACAAGTGTGGTATAACCCGTTAATTCTGTTTCATTTTAATCATGATCGTTTCACTGGATATCTCTTATACAAAACATATATTAAACCGTTCAATGTTACAAAATGCAGCAGGTTGTAATGGAAGTTCAATGATGTATGATGAAATATCAATTAAGGAAACCATATTGTGCCACTCCCATAAACACACATGCATGCGCACTATTGTAACTGCATACCCTTAGTGCATGTATATTCTACACAAAAATGAACGGTTTCATAAATCGGATCTTCCCATTTTTCCAGAACTGTGACACAGCTGGCACCATGGAAAACAAGAAAGGAAGTATAAGGACTATGTTGCCTTGGAAACAGGGAGACATAGCATTCCGTTGCCCTGGTGACCATAGCACAGACTATTTCTCCACAGTTCCATTGTACATAGAATAGCAACCATGCAGCTGGTGAAAGAAATATGTCATCACAGTCATCTTGCATGCATATACTCACATTTCCCCTACAAATACTAAAGCAATACTCAGAATTGCCATCTCAGCATAGGGACTGAGGCTGGTCTACCTGTGGTAGCACAGAACTGAAGCAGCCAAGGCCATAAATCTTATTATTGCATCTTTAGAAAATACAACATTTAAGCACCCTCATCCAATTTAACAGTGGCCAGAGAAGACTTTGCTCTCTGTCATTGACATTCATTACCCATTGAAGGGTAAACTTTTTGCTTTTTGTTTTTTTCAAAGTCAGTGTTCTAGAACTCCACTGCTTTCGGTTGCCAGCAGTGATTGTGACATCAGCATTAGAATGTTCAGTTTAAGATGCAGGTGTACAATTTTTTGTACACCTGCATCTTAAAGGGTTAAGACAAAAATAGTTGCAAAGGGATGGGGCAGTATTCCAGGCTGTACCTCAAACATGGTACTTCAGGCAAAAAATATAATGCTCCAACTCTTCTGCACTCAGTGAAATCTGGCTTTCTGTTTTTCTAAACCAGTTTAGGCTCTGATACTCTGTCATAAGGACAGAGATCCAGGGAGACAGGGAGCTTTTTCAGGATAAATCCTGAGCATCATGGCATCACTGTAAGGAGATGCTGATGGCTTGAATGACAGACTATTACTGTACAAAGAGGCAGTGTGTGTTTTCGTACACCAAACCACGCAGGTCCTTGGGTGAAATCATGTTGTTGTTCCACTCGGAGAAAGAGGGGAGCGCAGCGGTAGCGACTCCGCTAACGGCGTAGGCTAACACCGCGGCGGTCTGAACCGTCTCCGCATCGCTATGGCAGCTAAGCTCACCCAGAGCGAGACACAGGAATGCGTGGGTAACTTTTTTTCAAGTGAGGAGCGACTCACAGTGTCATCCGGGTAAACTCTCAGGGTCATCCGGGTAAACATTTTTAGTCGCGCAAACCCTCTGCCGTTTCAGACAGCTCTGATCGCCTTCGGTTGACTTCATTCCAACTCAAAGTTCTCTCAGGGTGGGTCTGCTGCCGGCGTGTTAACTACTTCCTGTCAGGAAACGGCAGAAGAGAGCACGACTGAAGTCTCCCTTTGTTCCAGTTCAAGAGAATGAGAATAGCTGGCTTTTGGGGTTGGCAATGCCTGCGTGCGGTTATGATGCTTGTCATTGATTTGAAAGGAGCACCGTTTTCAGAAAGAAGACATCAGGTTTCCTACGACTGAGGAGTCGGTGAAATCCACCGAATCGTCTGCTTTCTTGCTTCTCCTCAGGCTGTCAAATTCAAATGGCACCTTGCAGATGGCAAGGATTTGTATTAAAGGAACTGTATCCGAGCAATCACACCATGACTGGGAGAGTCAGTAGGCCCTACACCAGCCAGTGTGAAGCCAGTAGGCCACGAGAAGCTTCTGGAAGTACCTCAGTAGCCATCAGCGCACACAAACAGTGTCTGGGTCAGTCCAAAACGCACCTTAAAACTGAAATAATATTTAAAAAGACTCCAGAATGTGAGCTATCCTCTTACTGTAAGTCCTAAGGCCATAGTTCGGCCATGTTCTGATTTCGAGAGGTGTTCCGGGTTTTACTCGGTGCAGTTATCTGGCTAACTCTGTGATACTGATTTGTGATACAGGTCCTCTACTTCACACTCCTGGAAAAGGCATACTTTAGCAGAACCCAAAGTGTGGGGGGGGGGGTCACAGGGAGATAATGAGGGAGGGGTGGTTGACTGTTGAAGGAAAAAGGACGTGGGTGTATATAGGGGCCTGCCTCTAGTCAGAATGAAAGTTTAAGTATTTATGGTATCAGCCAGCTGAGGGAACATGTCAGCGTCCGATATTATCAGGGTATGCAAAACTAACTCTTTGCAAAAATTCATAAACGAACAAGAAGGAACTTAAATCTGCTGCATTTCCTGGAAAAAAACAGAACTTAGGTATGGGTATATCCCTTTTAGGAAGAAATTGGTATTTTGATAAATGTTTCTCTCTCTGAAACCTGACAGAAATGAGAATCCTGAATGAAGTTGCCTGTCGGAGAACAAGCACACATTCTTTCACATTAAACCTGAAACATTCAGTACATTCATCACTGCAGGCAAAAATGTACAGCATGGGGCCGGTTGTAATTAAATCCTGCAAGGACAATAAAACCCTAAATGAAGCATTTTCCTTATGCATGGAATGTAGTGGAGTTATTATTTTCATGGCAAATAGGAAATAAAATTGAGGCTGACATCAATTGGAGGCCACAGGAGAGCCAAGAAAACCAAAGAAAAGAGAGGAAGAGGAAATGCAAGAATCAGATGAGTTTCTTTCAAACTTCAAAACTGTAGCAGCATGAAGGTGACAGTTGTATTTTCTCTGCAATTACAGCAGAGTAATGTCAGTCATCACAATGCATTCATTATGATGCCTCTGCAGTAAATCTGGGATTGTGCACCCTCTAGTGGATAAGTCTGGAATGGTCAAATTAATCTTTCACTGCTTCATTCTATTAATGCCAATGTAAACTGAAATTTTGCCCAAATTTTTATAAAAAAAAATAATACATTTAAAATAAAGTTTCTGAATGGTTTTCGGCAGCTTGTACAGTGATGTTATTATTTACATAGACTTTACATTTTATTTTTAAAATATGCAAATCTAAAATATTCTCCACCACACACGAAGTGAACCATCTCTTTCTGCTACTTGCTGTATCAGCAGAGTAAGAACATTTTAATGCAACTCCAGAAGTTACCTGGCAGAAAATGCACTCCATCATATTTATAAGATCAGCTGATGTTTGTCTCAGAAACACTTTATTCCTTCCCCTAAAAAAAAAAAAAAAATTATAAAATTCAAAAACAAAAGTATCTTAAAGCACCTAAAGTACTACAGCTCCAAGACGAACTCAAAGAAAAGGACACAGATGCTTTCAGCGCTGTCAGAAATATCCGTTTACTTTATTAACGCTAAAACAAAATTGCCATGTTCACAATTCTTCACGGAGAAATAAAAACTATGCCTGGGTTACAAAATACTGTGCATCTAAGAAAAGACAAATGAAACAATGTGTGTGTGTGTGTGTATGAGCATGCGTGCATGGTGTGTGTGTGTGTGTATGGTGTGTGTGTGTGTGTGCGCATATGAGCATGTGTGCATGGTGTGTGTGTGTGGTGTGTGCATATGTGCATGTGTGCATGGTGTGTGTGTGTGATGGTGTGTGTGTGTGTGTGTGTGGTGTGTGGTGTGTGCATGTGTGAGTATGTGTGTGTGTGTGTGTGTATGGTGTGTGTGTGTGTGTGTGTGTGTGCGCATATGAGCATGAGTGTGTGTGTGTGTAAAAGACCATGGAACATACATACGGCTGAACCAGGCGAGGGCCTCATTCTGCACTGTAATTCCATACAGAAGGTGCTACGCTTTTAATCACTGCTGATATGCAGACAAGTCTCTCCGTACGCCAGCCATCAGGAATGAACCTAACCGAAAAGCTGTAGTGTGAGGTACACCTGTGTGTGCGGTACTATTACGCCTCGAGGCCTAGAACCAGCCCTCACCCCCATTCAGTCACGAACTCCCGCAGGTTCGAGCTTCTGGGTACCAAAATTCCTCAGTGACTCGGAAAATTTAAGCGGTTTCCAAGGACGAAACGAGGCGTTGCTAAATTTGACTGAGGCCTTGGGTTGCAGTGGTTTTTTTTTTTTTGGCACATTTCTACTTATGCAAGATACACTTTATTAGGATACTTAAAAAATAATTAAAAAAACAAAAACAAAAAAATTATACAGTACATTTAGAACAAAGTCTCTTTTCAGCAGTTATACAGTATCATTTATAACACAATAGCAGGCGCCCAACACATATACTTTATACTGAGCTGCAGGAGCCTGGGGAGAAAGCAGAGCTACTCAGATGCATTATAAAACTGTCCACGTCAGGGCATTAAAACAGAGGGCCTGGTTTCACCCCAGACAAAAAAAAAAAACAGGAAGAGGCAGCATCTACACAAAGGCATTGAATGGGGGTCTCACGGTCATGAATGACCCATGGATTCCCGGTGGTCACCTGACTGCTTGGTTTCCGTGGCGAAGTCGTGAGTGACAGCTCAGAGGGCGGGTCTTTGAGCTCTCTCGTGTGGTCACACGGCAGGGTTTCTCCCTGTAGCGTAGCTTTACAGCAAGGCCTGGCCAGTCCGCACATCGTTCCGTGAGTGTTTCCACTAGAAACCTAAAGTGCTCGTGTGAAATGACATTTCGTGCATAAAATTGTAAATTTCAGTGAGGCGGAACTCGAACGTCGGTGAAGTATTAAAGATCCAAGGCGGGACCGTTTTTGTGCTGCATCATGGGAGCAGGATTAGGAAACTGAGGGGACTTGGACAGGCAACATCTGCCACGACAGCTGCTCCTTTCTCACAGCGAAAAATCTGCAGAACAGCACTAATCGTGAGCCAAAAAAAGATTAGCGAAATCCTCACTGTGACCATGCCTTCCCTGCAATGAATCAAAAGAGAAAACCAACCCAGGTATTTAACAGGACACGCAAAGCTTCACTCTCATGACTGGGAATTTGTTCCATGTGACCACATACACTCGCTCACACACACACACACATGCACACACAGACACTTACGCTCATGCGCACATGCACTCACACACACACAAGCACGCAGGAACACACAGACACACACGCATGCACGTACACACACACACACACACACACACACTCACCAGACAGACCCATAATCCAAAAGCCCCAGCTCCCCTCCGCAGAGCCCAGTCTCGCTACAGCGTCGCTGCTTTAGCCCACTGATTCCCGAGGGCGCTCACACCCATCCCACCTCTCTCTACGGCTTCACTTCCCGTTGCCATGGCTACCACCAATGCCTTGGCCCACTTGGTCACATGACCACCGCGTGCGGGTGGAGATATGTCTAACTGCCACAGAGCACTGGGCAGCCATCGCTGCATCGTCCACATCCTCCGGCACAAACTTCCTCAACGACAACAACAAAAAAAAAAAAAAAAAAACACGAGAGCTACTCTCTGTCCTTAAAACGGCGCTCCAGTGTGCACCAGCGCGTGATTGGTTCAGACGCAGCTCTCTGTGGGATATGCAAATGACCGCAGAGGTCACTTTGGCCCGAGGACTGGAAGGACTTTACAGGGCCAATCGAGCGATTCGCCGCACAGCCGTGCTGAACTCACCTGCCTGAGTAAAAATAAAATAAAAACTAAACTTTGGGCTAAAAACAGGCATATTTACAGACGGCCCACCCGGCCTGCCTCGTTCTCACAGGACCCCCCCCCCCCTCACAGAGGACAGCCACTGAAGGCCGGGTCCTTCCGGTAGTGGCCAACACAGAAAAACAAAATGAAAACATTAAGGCTACATCTCCCTTCAGGCTTAGAACAGCCTTTAATGCCGCGCTGCACAGCTAGTCCGCTAATCCGCTAGCCCGCTAGTCCGCTAGTCGGCTAGCCCGCTACTTCGCTAATCCGCTAGTCGGCTAGTCCGCTAGCCTGCTAGTTCGCTAATCCGCTAGTCGGCTAGTCTGCTAGTCCGCTAGCTTGCTAGCCACAGGTGCCGCTTTGGTACAAGCTTCAACATGGATATACAGGTTAAGCACATTATTTAACAACAAACAACAAAAAACACAAAGAACATAAAATATCCAACATTCCTGTTTACCCCCCCCCCCTTTATAAGATATTGCATACATGGGGAAAGGCCGTCGCTATTACAGTACTCCACAGCCAGGGGGCGCTGTGGGGAGCGAACGGAGCCGAAACAAACCTCAGGCCTCAGCGAGCTTGTGCAAAAGTCCTTTTCCAGGTTACGTGAAACAAAAACAACTGCAACAGTTAAAAAAAAAAAAAAACAGAACTAAGACACACAAATATAATAATATTAGCATGAGCATCCGCTGTATTTACATACATAATAAAGACGGGCATTTTAAAGAGTGAGGAGAAGCTGAGTAATATCTGATGAGGCTGTAATGTCGTGGTGTCCCAAGGCCATCCTGGCTCGGGTGTGAGGTGACCCCCGTAGTGGCATCGCTCCTGGTCCTGAGGGGAACGTTAAGACCCCCCTCCTCCTAGCACGCAGACGCCTGGGCGCCCCCCCCCCCTCCGTCCCAAAACGCTGGCCCACGCGGGCGCCGCCGGGCCCCTCCCCCCGCCGCAGCGTTACGAGTAGATGGTGATGACCTCACGCCCGCCCCCCCGCACCAGCAGCACGCGGTTCAGCCCCTCCATCAGAACCTCCAGGAACTCCATGTCTGACGCGTGGCGGTCAAGGAAGGAACACGGCAACACCCCCCCCCCCCCCACCCACCCAAAATACAGTAAGCCTGGGGCGCAGAGTCTGCTCGCTTTCGGTGCCTTTCAGTAAAACTGATGCATTTAAGTCTGATTGGCTAAATAATCCACACACCTTGTTCTCAAGGCCTTAAATGGCTGTTGGATGGCTGAAAGGAAACCACAAATACCTGCAGACACAGCACCCCCTGCAGGACTGGAGTTAAACCTGCTGACACAGCGCCCTCTGCAGGACTGGAGTTAAACCTGCTGACACAGCGCCCCCTGCAGGACTGGAGTTTCACACCCCAGCCGGAGGCTGCGTGACAAGTGCTGCATCCATGAAAGAAAACAGAACAGAAAAGCCACCCTATGACATAAATGAGTGAACGAATGAATGACTGAATGAATGAATGAATGAATGAATGACTGAATGAATTAATGAATGAATAAATAAATGAATGACTAAATGAATGAATGAATGAATGAATGAATGAATGACTAAATGAATGAATGAATGAATGAATGAAGGATACAGTTCTCGTCCCCGTCTTTGTTCCGGGGGGGTCCCGGCATGTTGAGCAGGACCAGCTGAGCATCCTGTGACTTGCTGACCACGGCCTCGTTCAGCTTGACCGCCGTGTGCATCCTGCGCACGTTGGACTGGTTCCTGCAAGCAGGGCGGTGGAGAGAAGCTTAGCGTGGGAGAGGACCCACAGCCGGGCCCAACCGGACCGGACCGACCCACAGCCGGGCCGAACCGGACCGGACCGACCCACAGCCAGGCCGAATCGGACCGGACCGACCCACAGCCGGGCCGAACCGGACCGGACCGACCCACAGCCTGGGCCAAATCGGACCGGACCGACCCACAGCCGGGCCGAACCGGACCGGACCGACCCACAGCCGGGCCGAACCGGACCGGACCGACCCACAGCCGGGCCGAATCCGGACCGGACCGACCCACAGCCGGGCCAAACCAGACCGGACCGACCCACAGCCGGGCCGAACCGGACCGGACCGACCCACAGCCGGGCCGAACCAGACCGGACCGACCCACAGCCGGGCCAAATTGGACCGGACCGACCCATAGCCGGGCCCAACTGTGCCAAACCAGGCTGGACCGACCCACGGCCGGGCCAAACCAGGCCAAACTGAGCCGGACAGAACCCTGTAGGACAACACCGGGCCAAACCAGGCAGGACAGACACCAGCCAGGGCCCGGGACAGTGCGACAGACCAGCCACAGCACTGGAGCACAGCCAGCCAGACCGCTCATACAACCACCAGAAACAGGACGTACAAGTCATTGCAACAACCCATATACTATATTAAATTGTAATAAAACATGGTTTCCACCCACACACTGCCTAATCCTGAAGTGCAGGCAGATCGTCCAATCATAGGCAAGTATGACGTTAGATCATCCACTGCCTTTAAGTAGCTCCGTAATGCTAAGAACATAGTTTATAAAATCACCCTGGGTGCAAATAAACCAGGGACAACCAGGTCAAGTACACAACTACAAGCACACAAAAAGGCTTCGATTAAATACTACATTTAAAAAAAAAATTGTTAACAACATACTTGTTTTGCAAAAGAGCGAACAAAGAGCGATGGCTGCGATATAAAACGAAGCACAGAGTACAGACACAAAGCCAGACAGAGCAGGAGGGGTCAGTACACTGCCCTTTGGGCATCACGGGGGGGGGGGTTATGACACCCTCCTGACGGGGCGGAGCGAGGGCTGGCTGAAGGGGAGCGCCGGTCGAGCGCTCCACTGCTCTCTGAGGAAGCCGCGGGCGGCGGCGGCGGTGGACGAGCGGGGGGCTCGGCGCGGAAGCGTGCGCGCTGCAATCCGGCCAAGCGGCGGGCGTCATGGCGACGCACGGGAGCGTCGCTCGGAAACGAAGCGCTACACGTGCGGGGGGGGGGGGGGGGGGGGGGGGCGTCGCTAAGCGACGGGGAGTAAACACTACCGCTAGCAACCAGTTAGCCGCTGAGCCCTTTCTCCGTGTGAAACATCACCTCACTCAAATAAGTATCTGGATGAAGTAATTACATAAATAGGCGATAATGGCAAGTAGCTAGTGTCAAAGAAAAAGAAAAGTATTTTCAAATTCAGAATTCCAAACAGTTTTTCTACAATTGGGGACAAAAAATAAAAACATTTAAAAGTCTTCTACAATATTTGGACAGCACTAAAGCACAGCACTCTAAAAAACGTGGGCTTTCCATCAGAAGCAGAACTAATAATGCTACCGTATGACAGCAGCCCTCAAACCAGAGCCACTGAATCATCCCCGCCGTGACTGCGGTGCCAAACACAGGCGCTGAGCTCCGCGCTGAATTCCGCTCAGCACGGATTCTAACGACAGGTGATGACACTGTGACCTCCCGCAGTCCACAACGCCATCAGCCAGCTATGATAACCTGCCTGTCAGGCAGCGGCGTTAACACCTCAATGAGTGCGGATGACAAACACGCGATCAGAATGTTCCTAACTGAACATTCTAGTGCTGAGGTAACAAGCAATGGAGATCTAGAACACTGACTTTTGACATTTTAAAAAAAACATTCCAAAAAAAAAAAAAAAAAATAAAAAAAAAGAGCTCTTCTGGGGGTTAAACTACTGCACGCCAAAGATCTATCATTCTGATACTCGGGAGATTCTCTGTGGAAAGCGCAAGCTAGGTCGTAGCAGCATGCTAAAAAAAATAAAAATAAAATTCTGCCACATGCAGCTCAAATTCAAAAACTCGAAGGAGCTGCGCTGACCTCAGTTCGGGTGGGCCCGAGAGTGTGCCCCCTGTCCTCCCACCCACGCACACTCTCCGGCCCAGTCAACTAGAGGCTTGTGGGAAATGGAGTACAAACAGGACTACGGCAAAACGAACACACACACACACACAAACACACACGTGAGGCAAAGTGAAATGTAACTTACAGGTTCTCCCACTCTCTAGAAGGGGCGGAAACAAAACAGAGACACACACAGGCTTAGAGATCATGTCCGACAGGCTGTACAAGGCTTCCGATCACACACACACACACGAACCATGCCAACACAACTCCGTGGACAGCGGCCCTGCCCACACTGAAGACTGCCCCCAACATCCCCAAACAGCCACTAATTCTCCTGACAATGCAGTGCTGACAAAGTGTACGCATTGAAAATGTAGAGCGTATTACTGTGCACTCAATAAATTATTTCCGTGTAATTATCCTCTATGTACCATTCGTTTTTTAATTAATATTTTGTGAAAATATTTCCTGGAGAGGAATGCTTCACGATGGAAATCTTGTAATTACTGTACACTCGTGCAGACCTTGAATTCATAGCAACGAGTAGCAACAACACCCATGTTTTTGGTGATGCGGTGCGCATCTCTGTAGCCAGATCACATCCACTGGAACTTGGCCCCATATATAGTAACATGGTGCTTGCTATGGGAATATTAAACCTATAAGCTGCTGCCAGGTTTTTATGGAAGGCAGCTCCGCATGTGTTGTCTCGATGGGCCTGTATTTCACTGTAACGGGCAGAGAGAGCTCGTGTAATCAGCTCCCCGCTATGGAGAGCGCTGGTTCCCATCATCCTGCTTACAGGAGCGCAAAGGGGAGGGGGAGGGGCTTACAGAGGGGAGGGAGAGGCTTATGGAAAGGAGGGGGAGGGGCTTGTGGAGGAGAGGGGGAGGGGCTTGCAGAGAGGAGGGGAATGGGCTTGTGGATGGGAAAGGGGGAGGGGCTCGCAGAGGGAAAGGGGGAGGGGCTGTGGACTGAGGGGGAGGGGCTTTGCGGAGGGGGGGGCGTGGCTTACGGAGGGGAGGGGGGGCTTGTGGACGGAGGGGAGGGACTTGCATGGGAAAGGGGAGGGGATAACAGAGGGGAGGGGGATGGGCTTACGGAGGGGAGGGGCATACGAAGGGGAGGGGCTTACAGAGGGGAGGGGCTTACGGAGGGGAGGGGCTTGCAGAGGGGGCGGGGCTTACGGGGGGGAGGGGCTTGCGGAGGGGGCGGGGCTTACGGTTTCATGTTGAACAGGTCGCGCACGCCCATGTTCTGCTCGCGGTTGCGGTTCCGCTCGGTGTACAGCTTCTCCTTGGTCCAGGTCATGTGCACGCGGTCGGGCCCGCCCTGGGCCTTGTCGTTGAGGGCGGCGTGGGACGCCGTGTTCCTGTCGTGGATCAGCTGGGCCTGGGGGGGGGGGGGGCGTGGGACAGCGACCATTAGAGAATGAGAGCATGAGCGAGAGAGAGAGAGATAGGAAGAGAGTGAGAGAGAGAGCGAGAGAATGATTTTCTAACACGAGGACACTACTATACCAAATATGCACATCTCAAAACGACTCAGACATAATTAACAGATCCAGTATGTTTGTATTGTAGTCACCTCCATTTCTCAACGGTAAGAAAGTCTGCACATTAACTAGACCACAGGAAACTACTGCTCCATGTATCACATGCAGATACATTAAAGCACAGTCTATGATAATGTATTTCAACCCATCCATAAGCATGAACACACAACAATTAAAAATATGACATGAAATGGGGGAGAAGCATTGACACATTCAAATAATGTTCATTTCAAATGGAATGGATGAGGTTATGGATGCACTGATAACATGCCAAATGATGAAAAAATACGTACACATACATGTTAACAGTATGTTAAGTAAATGAGTCCCTACCGTTTACAATAACGTTAACAGACATTCCGATAAACTGTCATGGGAGAGGTGCTAAAGCTACAGGAAGTGACACGTTCGGTACAATCCATGCAATGGACCCATCGGATGAACGCTATCGCATGGTTTCCCCCAGGCATCAACAAGGGAGATGCTGCACCTCCACCAAATTCACAAGCGCCCCCCGCCCCAGAACATCAGCGAAAAATCTATAAAACCTCAGACTCCACTGAAGGGGAAAAAGGGGCAGTGGCGCAATTTAACAAAAATGGCCGTGGTGTAGCCATGTGTTCAGCAGGTCCGGTGTGGGCTGTAACCATGTGAACACCACGGCTCGCCGCTGCACACCAACACTGCTGCTTACCCTCTGAGGCACACCCCCACACCCCCCACCCATCCCCAACACCACCCCAACCCCGCCCCCACCCCACCCCCGACCCCCCCCACTGGCTGTGCTCCTGGGGGAAACCCGGCTACGGGGACGAGGGAAGACGGGTTCCGGAACTCGGGGGAGGAGCCGATGCGACCCGCTTCCACGGTAACGCATGCGAGGGGGAGGGGCATGGCACTGGAGGGACGGGCGGGGGGGAGAATGATGTCGCCGCTTGCAGCGCCACAGTCGTCGTTGCTACGGTAACGGAGCGCACGGCCCACAGTGGACCGTGTCTGAGCGAATCAGAGCAGGGCAGAGGCTGTGGGTCTGCAAGCGTCGGGCTGATGGGCGGAGTTTGGGATGGCCATGGTCTTCAGGCAGGCAAGCAGGATGGCAGGATGGATGGATGGACGATGGGCGATGGGGGGTGACGTGAGGATTGGGGGGGGGGCTGGGCTACCTCGGTCTCGGGGGGGCAGCTGTCGGGCTGTGGGACCTGCAGCTGGTTATTCGGAGACGCTCTTTCCCGCCTGTTTCTTCCTCTTGATGGAGCTGCGGGACTCATCAGTGATGCTCTGAATCTGAGCCCCACACACAGCCCCACACAGAGCCCAGTCAGCTGCAGCACAGGACACGCCCGCGACAGAGTACACACACACACACACACACACACACACACACACACACACACACACACACACACACACTCACACGCGGCAGAGTACACACACACACACACACACACACACACACACACACACACACACACACACACACACACACACACACACACACACACACACACACACACACGCGGCAGAGTACACACACACACACACACTCACACACACACACTCACACACACACACACACACACACACACACACACACACACGCACACACACACACACACACGCCCGCGACAGAGTACACACACACACGCCCGCAGCAGAGTACACACACACACACACACGCACACACACACACACACGCCCGCGACAGAGTACACACACACACACACACACACACGCCCGCGACAGAGTACACACACACACACACACGCACACACACACACACACGCCCGCGACAGAGTACACACACACACACACACGCACACACACACCCGCGACAGAGTACACACACACACACACACACACAAGCCCGCGACAGAGTACACACACACACACACTCACACACACGCCCGCGACAGAGTACACACACACACACTCACACACACACGCACACATGCACTCACACACACACATGCGCACACACACTCTTACACACACCATACAACCTCTCTCACTTCCCTCTATGCAGCCACAAGGGAACAACAAGCTGCTGTGTGGCCAGACGAAGAGCTGAAATATCAGGACCCGCAGGCAGGGGGCGCTGCAGCACAACGCGTTACCTCTCTCTCCCGCTCCGTCCTGGACAGCTGCATCTGCTTCAGCATCTGCGAGCGCTGCTCCATCACCAGGGTCTTCTCGTACGTGAAGGCGCTGATGTCGCTGTCATGCTGGGGGGGGGGGGGATTCACAGATTTAGGGTCAGGGAGGGGGGCGGGGTTTCCCGCGGTTACCATGGTGCTCTAAAACGCACAGAGCCACGCCCCTCTCTCACCATCTCCACCACCTCCACCTGGGCGTCCAGCCGCAGGTGGTACAGGAACATCTGCAGGTCCTTCTTCATCTGGATGCTGTTGTCATCCATCTGAGCCACGGTGAAGATGCGCATCTGACACTTCCGCCACACCTGCAGCAAGAGGGGCAACAAGAGAGGGGCAATAACATTACGCTTATTATTATTATTATTATTATTATTATTATTATTATTAATATTAATATTAATAATAATAATAATAATAATAATACCCCTAAGGAACTTTATAGAGGTGTTGAAAAATTATTTTGACAGGCATCTTGGCACAAAACTACTTGCTGAGGAAATTAAGATTTGTTGTGAAAATTTATTTATAAACACGGTGAAGATCCTCCTCCTTTGGTCAAATTATGAATGTAAATAAGACCGACTGCACTTCCATTCTGTGATAAATTGCACGATATAAACTCTGATACTCCATGTTCATCAATATCGTACTTAAAGAAATCCTGCATAAATCACTCACGAGGTATAATTTTAAAGGTCAGGCACCAATCCAGCTATAATGTTAAAATGGCCCCTTTCAGAGCTGAGGGGATTGGTGGCCTCATTCGTAAGTGCTCACCCATGCTAAACAAGAGATAACTGCACTGACAAGGAAGAGAAAACTAACGAACAGGCAGTTTGACATCAATCGCAATGATGGACGTCCGATCTCAATATCATATGCTGGAGCAACGTCAAATTGTGTCTGGACCCCCAAGCCCCAGGACACCCCTCACCCCCTCGCCCCCCCCGAAACGGCACCTTGTGCTGCCGGAGCAGGAAGGGCAGCAGCATCAGCAGGCCCCCGTCGTGCACGATCCACCACACGTCGATGGTGCCCCCCAGCCTCTCCTGATTGGACGGGAACGAGTCGATGTTCTTCGACACCAGCAGGGCCAGGTGGGCCGACGTGGTCTCCCTCACCGTCTCTATGGAGACAGAGCGGGGGGTGGGGGGGGGTCACGGGAAGACCCGGTGAGCTCGTCAAAACCGGAAATCGTTTTTCAAATGACCAAACATCACCCGCTAACTAATAGCCTACTCACACACGCCCTGGAGCACCATCCTGGGTTAGCATGGATCAGGGGGGTCGAGCTCCAGGCCTGGAGGGTTGCACAGTGTGTGCTGGTTCAGTGGGTTTCAGCACAAGCGGTTACTTTAAGTCTAAGCCATTGATCGGCTACAAAATCAACACACTTTGTTCTTAAGGCCTTAACTGGCTGTGAGTTGAAAGGAAACCGCGAATACCAGCAGACACCACCGCGGCTCTCCAGGACCGGAGTTGACACCCCTGATACGGACTCTCCCATCTACCTTTCAAAAGCCCAAGCATCCCCAAGAGACCTTACTGTACCTCGCTTTGGATAAAAGCGTCTTCCAAATACAAGTAATGTAACATAATGTAACATAACAATGTAATGTAACGTAACAAACCGTAATGTAACATAACATAATGTAACGTAACAAACCGTAATGTAACATAACATAATGTAGCGTAACGATATCCACCGGCTATATTCGCCACATCGCCCAGCCCTACGTTCCCCACAGGTCGGCCCGGAGACCCTGGGGGAAGGGCAGGGTGGGGTGGGGGGGGGGGGGGGGGGGGGACGTTACCGATGAAGTTCTTCCAGGAGAGGGAGCCCTCGGCCTGCCTCCAGCTGCAGGGCCAGGCCATCAGCACGGCGTTGTGCTTCATGCCGCCCAGCCCCGCCGACTGGATCAGCAGAGAGAAGCCGTCGCGCAGGTTGGACGAGGCCACCACGTGGCAGAAGCCCTTGGTCTTCTCCGCGGACATGGCGGCCTTCACGTTCTGAGCACGGTGGATCGGGGGGGGGGGGGGGGAGAGAGAGAGGAGAGGGGTGGGAGAGAGAGAGGAGGGAGAGGAGGAGGAGAGGGAGAGGGAGAGAGAGAGAGGGGGAGAGAGGGAGAGGGAGAGGGGAGAGAGGGGGAGAGAGGGGGGGAGACAGAGGGGGAGAGAGAGAGAGGAGGGAGAGAGAAGGAGGGAAAGGGAGAGGGGGAGAGAGAGAGGGGGAAGAGAGAGGGAGAGAGAGAGGAGAGAGAGTTAGAGAAAGAGAGAGAGGGGAGAGAGAGAGAGACAATTTTCATATTACCACTTTATTCAAAAACCTTTAATACAAAAAACAAAAACAAACAATCCAATTAACAACAGCAGCGTCAAAACTGACAAGGACCCTCTTGAACAAGAGTAAGAGCAAGACTCCTCACAGCGAGGGGGACAGGGTGCTTAATGCTGCCGTATTCGGGTACTGAAAGGCCAAATAAAACATAACGACCGGACCGTACGTACCGCACCAGCAACACGCCGTTTAATAAAATCTAATTACACATTATCGCCAGGCCATGACAGGAATGAGACATTAAGCGAGAGAAAAAAGAAAGATTTGTGGAGCAGAGTTTTTAAACGAGGAAAGAATCTCAGAGCCAAAACTTAAATGCAGTCTCATAATCGATCGAGATGTTTTGAATCCCAAAATGCCAAGATAACGCTTTTCATCACCCTGGAAACTTCACCTCAATTTCATTTTCAGTAATAAAAAAAACCTGTTCGTGTTTCACAGCCGCAAACACGCGTTCAAACAACCCAGAGGACGCCTTTGTGTGAACTTTAGTTTAGCAGCGAACAGATATGCCTCTCTTTTAATTAACACACAGAACACGGCATTGATCATCGCTCGGGGGGAAGGTCGATGGTTCGAAAGAGGCCGAGGCCCCACGGGAGACGGAGGGAAGGTTGGACTTGTGAGCGTGCACTGTGAGCGTGCACTGTGAGCGTGCACTGCGAGCGTGCACTGCGTGTGCAGTGGGAACATGCGCTAGTGAGATGCAGAACAGCCAATGGCACGGCAGCATTCTTATGACAGCATCAGAACTGAGCTCAGGCCTGGAGTAAAGTATCTGTTCAACCATGGGGCGGGGGGGGGGGTGCACACACGAATGCGCACACGCACTCGCACGCACACACACACGCACGCACACATGTCACGGGCCCCTTGACACACCTCCAGATGAGTATTCCACATATAATCTTTACAACAGCCAGAGCCAGGTCCACTGCACACACACACACACACACGCACACACACACGCACACACACGCACACACACACGCACGCACACGCGCACACGCACACGCACACGCACACGCACACGCACACACACGCGCACACACACACACACAGACACAGACACACACATAAAGCAGAGCTAACGCTGCTAGCGGAGCTCAGTCACTCAGGTACAGGTGACAGGTGTGCCGGGCGGAGTGGGGGGGCGGGGCCAGCTCTCACCTGCTCGGAGCACTTGGCCTCGGAGGCCTTGGTCATGTAGGTGCCCTCCAGCACGGAGCCCACGATGGTCAGGCCCTTCCCCGCCTTCAGCTGCGTGGTGAAGGACAGCAGCCGCGGGTGCTTCACCCCGAGGTCCGAGTCCAGGTTCAGCAGCACCAGGAGCTGCGGCCTGAGGGACACGCGCGCACGTCAGTGTGTGTGTGTGTGTGCACGCATACATACATACATGCACACACATGCACAGATATGCAAAGATACAGACACACACGCATACACTCACGTGTGTGAACACGTGCACACACAAACCTAAAGCACATGCACAGACAAACAAACACACACACAAACACACTTAGTCTTTCCAAGAACCAGTGCTGACATTCCAACGTGTTCATTACATGCCTATGTAGGAGATGCACGCACACTCACAGACTCACACACTCACACGCACAGACTCACAGACTCAGTGACTCAGTAACTCAGTGACTCAGTGACTCACAGACTCACAGACTCAGTAACTCAGACTCACAGACGCAGTGACTCAGTGACTCAGTGACTCACAGACTCAGTAACTCAGACTCACAGACGCAGTGACTCAGTGACTCACAGACTCAGTGACTCACACACACTCACACTCACAGACTCACACACTCAGATCCACAGACTCAGTGACTCACAGACTCACAGACTCAGACCCACAGACTCAGTGACTCACACACTCAGAGACTCAGTAACTCACAGACTCAGTGACTCACACACACACAGTCACACACACTCTCTTGCACTCTTATCTGGCAGTGGATAAGCACACGGCCCAGTGAACAGGCGCTACTCTCGTTATCGCTCGCGCTCTGGCACGGTTGTCCCTCCCGCTGCCTCACCTCCAGTTCTTGGTGTGGGGCGGGGACTCCTCCAGCCGGATCAGGGCGTAGCGGGCGGCGTTGAGGGACAGGCCCCGAATCCCGTCGCCCCACTCCTTCTCCGCTCTGTGGGCCAGAGGGGGCAAGAGTTACCCTTCACACAGAGAGGCACACCCTACAGAGCGACACACATCCCCGACAGAGCAAGCCATCTCACCCACCATCACTCACATCTCAGATCTGGCTGACTGTAGTACAGTAGCATGTGGCAGCGGTGATGTGATTTTAGGATTTCATGCTTAAACCCTCACCAATATTTTTCTCTCTACCCCCCAGGTAAAAGTCCACTTTCATAATCATCAGATTATTTTAGAAGTGGAGGCTGGCACACACCTGACAATCCTATGAAGCTGTTTAAGAACTATCAGTGAGTTTATTTTCTTGATGTTCAGATACCCTGATCAATAAAGACACTGAACTGCGAGAGAGGAAAAGTGCACAAAAATCTGGAGCACGTGACTGTGGACCAAGCCGTACTTCTCATCCTCTACAGCCATCTATCACGTATAACCTGGAATAGAGGGCTACATATGCGACTCGTGCACTGATTGTGAATGTTGGGCCATAGCAATAAAAGGCCATGAACCACAACAGGCGGCCTGTGGCTAGGAGGTGAAACTGGGCCCATCTTACCCTCTGTACTCGATGTACTTGTAGATGCACCCGGCGATCAGCATGGCGACCAGAGCGTAGTACCAGGAGCAGATGAACATCAGGGAGAGGCAGAGGCTCATTCCCAGGAAGGACAGAGTCCTGTGGGGGAAAAAAAGAGCACTCACACACTCAGGACATGGAGGCCATGTTACACATAGTTACACAGAGCAACAAGAACACACACTTTTGAGGACATGGAGACCACATTGCACAGAGTAACACAGAGCAACAAGATACACAATGCACAACAGTAAGTCAAACACACGGCAAAAAACAACACATGCATTATGACTGCAGGAGCCCACTCCGAACTGCAGAAAAACACGAGGCCATGCCTGCTTACAGATGAGGGGTCTCACCAGTGGTAGAATTTGAACCGGGGCCTCCAGTTTGGGGTACGGAGCAGGGTCTGCACCGCACAGGCCAGGTTCACAAACAGGTAACACATCAGGAAGAACCTAGAGCAGGCAAAACGCAGGCAAAACCATCAACCCAGAGAGAGAGAGAGAGAAACACGTCTATAACCTCACTGTTTTTATCAGGACACCTCATTTCCCTGTGTCTCCCTTCTTATCCTTTCACTCAATTATTTTATTGGACTGAGTCCTTCTGTCTCCTGTCTTGTTTCATTGTCATGCTTTGGCATTATTCCTGCTGAATGCAGCATGCCAATAAAGCATTACTGAGCAGAATGAGAGAGACTGAGAGAGATTTTGTGAAGCTATTACATTCAGCGAAAGAAAGTGCGGTACAGATCGACACACTTCCGCTCATCAGGGAGAAAGAGGGAAAGGAAGGAGGGAGGGAGGGAGAGAGAGATGTGGATAGAGGGAGAGGAAGGAGGGAGACAGAGATAGATGTGGATAGAGGGAGAGGAAGGAGGGAGAGAGAGATGTGGATAGAGGGAGAGGAAGGAGGGAGAGAGAGAGATGCGGATAAAGGGAGAGGAAGGAGGGAGAGATAGATGTGGATAGAGGGAGAGGAAGGAGGGAGAGATAGATGTGGATAGAGGGAGAGGAAGGAGGAGAGAGAGATGTGGATAGAGGGAGAGGAAGGAGGGAGAGATAGATGTGGATAGAGGGAGAGGAAGGAGGGAGAGATAGATGTGGATAGAGGGAGAGGAAGGAGGGAGAGATAGATGTGGATAGAGGGAGAGGAAGGAGGGAGAGAGAGATGTAAGACTCACATTGAGAGAATGGGCGCCACATCGTCCAGGGAGGCGATCAGGATGCCAATCTCACAGATGCCCGCGGTCAGCAGCAGTGCCCAGGTGGGCTCCCCGTTAGATTTACCATGACCAAACACCTGAGGGAGAGAGAGAGAGAGGGTGAGAGAGACAGAGAGACAGAGAGAGAGAGAGAGAGAGAGAGAGTGTGTGTGTGTGTGTGAGAGAGAGAGAGAGAGAGAGAGAGAGAGAGAGAGAGAGAGAGAGACAGGCCTTGTGTCATCCACAGTTATAGAAACATAGCACTACACGCACTACACAGCTTGGCTCTATGAGTGCAACCCTTACAAGGTGTGACATCACAAACAACGTGATTCAAAAGTTCTAAACTGAACATTCTAACGTTGATGTCACAATCACTCCAATTGAAATCAATGTTCTGTTCAGAGTTCTGGAACACGGACTTAGAAGACTTTTGAAGAAAATGGAATTCACTGATGGAAAAGTAGGACAGAGCAGAACAAGTACATCCTGCTTCGCGCTTTACCCTTCCAGCTGTAAGCTCTACCTGGGAGCTGAGTAAACAGCAGTGACTCCACTCCTTTTCCATGTTTATGATGACTGTGACTGATCTCTCTTTCCCTCTGTTAACTGCAGTTCTCTCTCCGCTCCTACAGGGGGCAGCAGAGGGTCTCACCTGCAGGAACGGGATGATGCCGTCGCGCGCGATGGCCTGCAGCAGCCGGGGGGCGCCGGTGAGGCTCTGCAGCCCCGCCCCGCAGCAGGAGAAGAAGGAGCCGATGACGATGACCCAGGGGGAGGGCCAGGACAGGATGCCGATCACCAGGTTCCTCTTCACCGAGTCTCCGAACCTACGAACCGTCCGACACACGCGAAGCGCACGGACACGTGAATTCACAAACACGCGATCACACGCAAACACAAAACCGGACGGAGTGTAGCACAGTGGGTAAGGAACTGGGCTTGTAACCGAAAGGTCGCAGGTTCGATTCCCGGGTAAGGACACGAGCAAACTTAACCGGAATTGCTTCAGTAAAACTGCCATAAATGGATACAATGTAAAATGCTACGTAAAAGTTGTGTAAGTCGCTCTGGATAAGAGCGTCTGCTAAATGCCTGTAATGTAATGTAACTCCATCCAAAGGCTTCACAAATTCTATGCAAATTCCAGAGAAGTCGGCAAAAAAAAAACGTGAATCGGTGCGCGTTTACATCATCAACCGTCATGCGAATATTCTGAAGAGGTTACAGCAAGACTCTGTACTCAAGAGTGCGCCAGTCAAGCACAGTTGTGGAGAGTTTGCAAGACATACTCAGTCTTGGAAGAGTGAGCATAACAGCCCTCTCGGTTATACAAGCCTGCATCAAACGCACCACAGAGACGTTGAAGAGGGCACGCAGTGGTCTGTTAAATTACATTTTCGGGCTTTGTGGAGCGGAATAATGTGACTTACATCCCCCGTTACATCATCATTTATTCAAAAAAATCTGTATCTCAATATGACGACAATTTTTAAAAATGTATCTTTTTGATTTCAGGTTTTTTTCCCCACTCAGGTATACTTAAGCGCAAACTCAAAACTCACAGAAAAACAGTCGGACGAAACCCCACTACCGACACACAAACATACGTGTACACGTTCACACACGTAGCATGTAAGCATGTAAACACCGAAACACGTCTGTGCAACATTCACACGTCCATCCATCATCGATACCCGCTCACACTCACTTGTCTCTCAGAAGCACGCCTTCGATGCACGCACCGAACAGCACCACACAGGAGATATCTGCAGGACCAGAGTTAAGGCCAAACGCACCCCAGAGGAGAGGAGAGGGGAAAGAGCAACAGTGCTACTCAACACGTAACCCTTCATGTGTGCGGTCGCCAACGTGTGATTAGAATGCTACTCTTAACTGAACATTCTAATGCTGATGTCACAATCAGAGCTGAGAAGTGAAAGCAACCGAGTTCTAGAATATTTGACCTGGAATTTTGAAGAAAAAAAAACTCTTCAAAAAGGGTAAAAGGCCTTGTGATTTCTGCATCTCATAAAACAGCCAATATACACGCGCACGCACGCACACACACACACAGGCCAACTCTAATGCTGGCGATCGGCTGAAGGATACAGATGAAGGATGTGGTTGCTATGGCGAGGATGGTTCCCGTGGGGATCGAGCGCTGGGCATCCTTCAGGTCTCCAGACCTGTTGGACCCGGCCATGATTCCTGAAACACAGCACAGAACGCTGATTTTCCAAACAAAAAATAAAGAAAAGTGTTATAAAACTCTAATCTGCTAATTTACCAAACCTGTGTTAAAGTGTGTTGTTCTGTTTCTGGGGGAAAAATATGTAAGGACCATAACCACACTTTCAACAACCTTAAAGAGATTGACTGACAAAGTGTTTAAGGATTGACTGTCAAATACCAGGATTCAGAGGGGCCCAGAAATAAGCTACAGAATCTCTGTCTCAATTATATTACCGTACTTAAAATTTACCAAACTGGTAGAGCATCAAAATCACATAGAATCAGAGCCAGGAAAGAAGTAGCATTTAGCATATTGTGATGTGTGCTGCTCTGCACATATAAATAAGCAGAGTTCCTGTGTGGAGTCCTCCCAGCAGACAGGGGGCAGTAGTCACCTGTCACCGAGGGGAAGTATATGCCCACCAGCAGGGTGAAGAAGGTGGCCATGTCGTTGAAGATGTAGGGTCTGTTGATGTCCTGGGACGTGTCCTTGGGGGGGGTGGACGGCTGCCCTGGCTTCTCCACCAGCATCCCGCCGGGGGCATAGCTGGGCCACAAATTGTCTGCAGATAGGGGGAAGGGGGGAGGAGGGGAGAGGGAAGGGGGGAGGGGAGAGGCAGAGGGAAGGGTGGAGGGGGAAGGGGAGAGGGAGAGGGAAGAGGGGAGGGGAGAGGAGAAGAAGAGGAGAGGGGAGAGGGAAGGGGGGGGGGGGAGAGGGAAGAGGGGAGGGGAGAGGAGAAGAAGAGGAGAGAGAAGGGTGGGGGGGAGAGGGAAGGGGGGAGGGGAGAGGGAGAGGGAAGGGTGGAGGGGGAAGGGGAGAGGGAGAGGGAAGAGGGGAGGGGAGAAGAAGAGGAGAGGGGAAAGAGGGAAGAGGGGAGGGGAGAGGAGAAGAAGAGGAGAGGGAAGGGGAAGGGGGATATTCACATATTTTTAGGGCTTGCATAATCCACGCACAAATCCGCCATCTTGACTTCCTCTCCCGTGCTCAGGTACCATCAGCTTTCAGTTTAACTTTACTAATACAACACTTACTACAGAGGCACGGTCACACAGATACAGTGGAATTACCAAAGGAAAACTGGGACACAAACCAGGGGTGAACGCCCAAAAAGCAAGCAAATGAGGTAAAAAAAACAAAAAAAAAAAAAAAAAAACACCTCATCTCAACATCTCAGGGGAAACCTGGCTATAGCCTGGAGCCCAGTTGGTAACACCTTAAAATAAGGTCACACGAACTGGCATGAACTAATGTAGTTGTTAACATGAATTAATTGATGTACAAATACATTAACAAAGCTGTACAGATTCCAGTGACACTTCAGTAGTTAGTAGTTAACGATATTAGCTAATGTCAACTCATGTCACCTTATTATAAAAGTGTTACCGCCCGGCCTAATAGTTAAGATAAAACGTAAGGCGAGAGAAATGCAATGAGGGATCTGACAGAGTAAACTATTTTTTTTTTTTTTTAGAAAGGGCAGGGCAGGTCGCAGTCAGAGGCGGTGAAACGGCTGCTTTAAAAAGACAGACACGCCCAGGAGGAAAGGCGCGCTACCTGTGATGACCCCGCTGAGGAGGCCCGGGATGCCCTGGATCTCCGTCACGTTGTTGTCCCGGAAGTACTGGTCGCAGGACGCGTTGGCGGCCATGCCGTCGCAGAAGAGGCCCCAGAGCGCGGTGGGGACCGTGGCGTTGCCCACCGTCTCCGACTTCACGCACTTGTCGAACTCCAGGTTCTTCAGCGACCGGTTGCCCAGCAAGCAGATCCTGGGGGGGGGGGGGGGGGAATAGGGGCACGAAACACACGTTCAGGAAAAACGGGGAACAGAGCTAGAGCCATGCAGTTAGTGAAGAACCCAACGCGGTGAACTCACTGGAGAGGGTTCTGCACCGGTGGGTTATGGGTTCAAATGGGAGAGGTGATATTATATGCTTTGGAGAGGTGCTTTACCACAGTTACTCTAGAAGGGGGGGGGGGGGGTGTTGGGGTGTGGGGATAGTGACTGTGGACCCAGGGGCGGTTCAGATTCACATGTGCAAATATTTAACTTGCTCTTGCTTTCAGATCCAGCTTCATGTTTCGCACATCGTTGTCCGGGAATGTACTTTCAGTGGCTGACCACAAGTCCACAGGAAGCAAAACAGCGGACGGGGCGGGGCAGGATGGGGCAGGACAGGGCGGGGCAGGGCGGGGCAGGATGGGACAGGGCGGGGCGGGGCGGGGCGGGGCAGGACAGGGCGGGGCAGGACGGGGCAGGATGGGGACAGGACAGGGCGGGGCGGGGCGGGGCAGGATGGGGCAGGACAGGGCGGGGCGGGGCGGGGCGGGGCGGGATGCGGCGAGCGGGACTCACGGGAAGTCGGGCGGGTCGAAGGCGGTCTTGATGACGCCGGCGTAGATGGCCATGATGGACAGCACCACGCACGCCAGGAAGACCAGCGCCAGCTTGTTGACGTACTTGACGCCCACGAACACCACCAGCGCCATGAGGGCCAGGCAGCAGGTGCCGTACACCCGCATGTTGTTCAGCATGGCCGCCTGCTCGTCCTCCTTCCGCTCCGCCGTGAAGATGGCGCCGTTCGGCACGATGTAGGTCTGCGGAGACGCGGCGCGTCGCACGGCAACCGCGACACGGAACGGGAAGACTCAGCGGCGGCAGGGAGAGGGGAACGCACTAAAACACCTCAACCTCAATTATAAGTCAACCTTAAGAAATTATAACTTTCTTTTTCATAATGAGTCTGGTATTCACAGAAATAAGTAAATAATATTAAAAACACAATAAAAATGAAATGAAATGGAACCTAATCCAGGCTCAAATAATCCTTTAAAGTCACCAAAACTCTTCCTGGCGCAGTAACAGCATAGGATGGGACGGGGGGCGGGAGCTCACCAGGAAGATCTCGATGGTGCCGAGGATGTACATGGACCCGGCGAAGGTGGTCCCCAGGTAGAAGCAGAGCCCCACGGCACCGCCGAACTCCGGGCCCAGGGACCGCGAGATCATGTAGTACGACCCGCCCGCTGCGGGGGAGGAACAGACACGCCTCTCCAGTTACCCCCAAAACCACGCCCGCCGGCGCCGGCTCCGGGACCCGCCAGGCCGCTCGCCAAAAAACCGCCATCAATCACGAACCCAGACAAGCTCAAACAAGCGCTACCAAAAACAAACAGCAGGAGCGGCGGGATCTGGGCACCAGCACTGGCACCAAATAAACACAACGTGTACAAAGCTGTGGTTTAAAATGGCGCCTGGTCCGCACTTCGGCAAATAAAACGAGGTTAGACCTCGATAACACCAAAGAGGCCGCTCCATTAAGGAAAGTGCTTCCTCGAGAGACGGATAAAACGCTCGATTCCCACAGCGACGTTTCTCAAGACCAGCAGGACAGCGGACAAGTTGACACAGCGAGTGTACGTGAGTCGAGTGTGGTCGAGGGGGAACAGGTGAAGCCATACCTGGGACCACGCCGTTGGTAGCGATGGCGCTCATCGATATGGCCGTCAGCATCGTCTGAGGAGAGAGACACAGATCTGAGTCACAAGGACAGCTTCCGCCTGCACCGTCAAGTAAATCTACGACTCAAGCCACACTGTTCCTGGTTATGGTTATACACTTTGTTGTACGTCGCTCTGGATAAGAGCGTCTGCCAAATGCCTGTAATGTAATGTAATGTAATGTTCTCATGGCCAGTTCTGGGAATGGTACAATTCAGTGACCAGCTATAATGACCAGGCTTGGGAATGGACACATAAGCATACGTATGCCTTACAGAAGCAGATGTAACATTATCGGGGGGTGTTTTTGTTTGGGGAGGTTTGGGTATAGCGAGATCTGCGGTTTTAAATGAGCGTCCTCCCGTGGGGGGGGGAGTCGGGCGAATCGCATCGGTCAACGCCAGGCGGCGGGAATGGCGGGATGGCGCGCGCCGCCGCGACGGTGTGTCCCCGCGACCTTGGGCTGACTGACGCACTTTCGATTTCCCAAAATAACCCGCCTCCCTTCCGCCGCCCCCGCCCCCTCCAGCCGTATCTATGGCAAAGTGACCTTCCCTTTCCGCCCCCCTCCCACCCCCCCGAGAGGCCAAAGGGAGGTGAAATCTGGATTAAGCCCAATTAGCAGCGGCTCAGAAACTGCACTGAGACTCAGGGCTAACGTGCTAACGTGCTAAGCCCTTCATTAGCCTCCTCTACCCTGATTAGTAATGGATATCAGGCTCATTATAACTCCATCAGACACGCGCTGGAAAACTAAATCGGAAATAAACAGCGCTCTCCATCGGCTATGGGACACGCAGGATTATTATTATTATTTTTTGCACAGGCTAACGAAAAACGGGCTAACTACCCTGCTGTCTACCAGCTTATCCTTTCAGCATGTTACCACAGTAACATGCAATTACATACGCAAAAGACTGACAGAAACACTGGCAATAGGCTTGCAAAATGCTATATTTGTAATGAGAGTTCCAATTAAATTATTATTTATTTATTTAAACAAAATTTGTGGGGACAAATCAGAAAGATTCTTTACAAAGCAGGGGGAAATATTTTGCCAGGAAAAAATGTGAGCGGCATAAGAATGAGCTTCTGTATTCTGTCTATTTCAAGACAAATACAGTCTAATAAAATCTAAATTTGGGCACCCTGTATTGACACAGAACTAAAAATTGGCATGGGTCAGTATGATATTTTGATGTACTCACTAGTCTAAAGGCTTTAAAATACAATGCAGGACAAAAATATAGCAACACATGACAGGGTACATCCTGAAAACACTGCGTTTTTCAGAACAACTCCCTACCATAATCACAGGCCAGACTTCATTTTAAAGTCAGGCCCAACTGTAAGTATGCAAACTGCAGCAGGGACAAAGATCACAGGCACAAGATTGACTGCCCTTTTTTAAGAACCAGAGAGACAAGCAACGCTGCCTCAGAAATCATAATCACAATCTTTTCATTACCTTCCCTGTCGAGCCCGGGTTCAATTCATACTTGCCTTTAACATTTTACTTATAAATAAAAGCAGGTGTTATTCATTTTCAGTGGAAAAGCAATTTTTTTACTCTATTTTGGTGATTACTGCACTTACTGCCACACTGTGTTCGAGAATGAAAAAGACTAGCAAATGGAAGACAAATTGTATATAAAAACACTGATCAAATCCAAGCCCATATCAAACAACCTCACTATGGGGTCACATGTGGTGAGATGTGGCCAACAAAACTTACTCACAGTGCCACCCTCGATTAAGACTCTGAGGTCACAAACATGTGATCAGAATGTTCAACTGAACATTCTAATGCTGATGTCACAATCACACTGCTGGTGACTGAAAGCGATGAAGTTCTAGAACACTGACTTCTCAAAAGATCTACACTTCAAAGGTTTAGGGCTAGGGTAATTGGGGCGTTGGGGGTGATGTATTGGGGGGGGAGTGGGGGTTTGGGGGCACTCACGCAGGCACAGCACATGAAGACGATGGCGAAGGACTCCAGGATGCCCGCGGTGCCCACGATCCAGGTGAGACGCAGGAAGAGGATGACCCCAGGATGTTCTGCATGCAGGGGAGGTAGACCCCGATGAAGGTGCCCATCTGCGGACTCTGTGTGGGGGGGGGGAAAAGAGAAGAAACGCCTCCTTCAAAATCCACATTAACCCCCAGAGAAAACCCAGCAAAAAAAAACCATTAAAGAATTTAACATTTTTGACATAATACAACTTCCTCGGATGACAAAAACATGTTGAAGCGAACTTGATTTTTAATAATTATTCATTTTATTTTTACTGAATGTCCCATGTAGTGCAGCTTTCAGCATAGTAGAATAACTAACGGTTCTTCAGACCAGAGACTCATGTCCCCTACAGGGGACAAAAATGAATTGTGCGGGTCTTACTGAGACCTTCACAGGAAAGCATGAGGAGGAATGGAGGGAGGTGTGATGTTTATGGCAGGAACCAAACTGGGACCAAACTATCAACGTCGGTTTGATTATTTCAACCGGCTTAATTCGGTGTAAAATACTGTGTTATTCCCAAGCTTGGTGTGCTAGTTTTATAACTTGTAGTTTTACAAAGAGAGCTATTCAAAGCAGTTTGACACAGAAATAGCCATCGCAATAACTACAAACGACCATAATCCACTGCGCCAAACAGACACGCAAGTGACCTCACAGTTCGGAAACACAGAACCTAGTACTCACAGGCCACGAAGGATGGAGCCGGACTGAAATGGTATATGTAGGCCAACTTTGCAACTGTAACCAACAACACAAATATATATTCCATAACAGCACATCTAACATTGACAAAAAGGCAGCAGATTCAAATCCCAGGTGAGAGTATTTCCTGAGGCACTTCTAATCAAGATGCTTAGCCTTGTTTGCTCCGGTAAATAATCCATCCGTATTTAATTATAACAGGTAGAGATGAGAGAATGGGGTTCCTGGAATCCTGTAATGGGAGGAGCTGTAAATTATCTGGCAAACACTGATTGGCTGGAGCCTATCATCAGGATCCAATCAAAATTCTTGTTCTTGTTCTTGACTTCAACAAACCAGAGCAGTAACAACACCCTCATAAACACAATGCAATTGTGCCAGCCTCACAATCAGTCCACAGGCCCACCTCTCTGTTTAATGACCTCTGCCAGCTCCACAGAGCAGAAGCGACACTACAGTACCTGAACACGCGACCCAAAGGTACCTGAACACGCGACCCAAAGGTACCTGAGCTCACAACCCAAAGGTACCTGAACGCACAACCCAAAGGTACCTGAACGCAGGACCCAAAGGTACCTGAACTCACAACCCAAAGGTACCTGAACGCAGGACCCAAAGGTACCTGAACATGCAAACCAAAGGTACCTGAACACGCGACCCAAATGTACCTGAACGCACGACCCAAAGGTAACTGAACACGCAACCCCCAAAGGTACCTGAACGCGGGACTCCAAAGGTACCTGAACGCGGGACCCCAAAGGTACCTGAACACGCGACCCCAAAGGTACCTGAACTCACAACCCAAAGGTACCTGAACGCAGGACCCAAAGGTACCTGAACGCAGGACCCAAAGGTACCTGAACATGCAAACCAAAGGTACCTGAACACGCGACCCAAATGTACCTGAACGCACGACCCCAAAGGTAACTGAACACGCAACCCCAAAGGTACCTGAACGCGGGACCCCAAAGGTACCTGAACGCGGGACCCCAAAGGTACCTGAACGCGGGACCCCAAAGGTACCTGAACGCGGGACCCCCAAGGTACCTGAACGCGGGACCCCCAAGGTACCTGAACACGCGACCCCAAAAGTACCTGAACTCACAACCCAAAGGTACCTGAACACGCGACCCCAAAGGTACCAGAATGTGCAAGCGCTTGTCCCCATAAGCCCCCCTCCCTCCCCCTGCTGTGGAGCGGCTCGATGTCCGCGCGCATATAGAATATCTGTGAAGAGGCAGTTTGGTGACACCGAGAGGACGGACGCACTGCTCGGCGCTCTGACATCAGCGCCGCTCGGAGAGCAGCGCGCCGCGCCCTTCACACGCGCCGACGCATCAGAAATGAAGAACGCCGCCTTCGAATAGCGGACCGTCACCCGTTCACCCCCCCCCCCCCCCCCCCCCCCCCCCCCCCCCCCCCCCCCGCGCATGCGCTTGCCGCCACCGCGAGTCACCAAGGCGATCGATCGATCTGTTCGGTCGCGGCGTATCGTCGTGCCCGTCATCGCGTGCCATGTACAACTCTACAGCTCCGCCGTCCCGCCAACCAGATCACGAGGAGAAGAGAAGAGCTCCCAGTGAAATATGAAAAACGCACCCCCTCATTCACTCATTCCCTCTACTTTGTGCGTGCATTAAAAAAAATAAATTAAAAAAAACGACATTCTGATTCACGGTAGAATTCCAACCTTTCCACGTGGAGGACAGAGAGATCGGACAGCCTGCCCGTCGAATGTCCGCCCAACGCCTGCCTGCGGAAAGTTCAAACAGCCTTGATGTGTCCGGTGATGTGTGCTCCCGTTAAAGAGCCAGCTATGCAAAAAAAAAATTCCAGAGAAAACCCATTCGCTGTCGACATTCCCACAAAAGAATTCTGGGATCAAGTGTGGCGGGAGGAGAGAGCGTCTCCGCAAAGGGTTACAAAATTCCTTGCCGAGAGCAGAACCCCTCGCGCACATAGAACCTAACAAGCGAAAGTTTCGACGCTCGTTGCACCAGGAAGGCATACCCGAGGTACGTACCCTGTCCCGGAAAAGTCCGGAATCTCCCAGCGTTCAGGCAGCGAGTGCAGCCCGCCCCGGCGCAGCTGTCCACAGGCCTAACGCGTTAATTGACCCATGTGTTCAGCGGGCCTGGGCTTAAATAACCTGGACTGGCCTCTTCGCTCTCTGCACTTCCCCAAAGATGTAATCCCCTCCACAGCCAATCAGCTTCGCCCCTGCTGTCTCCATTCTAGGTATGCGGCCATGGCTACTGTGGCCTTACAGTTAAGGGCTTTGCATGTGACAAACTAGTATGCTGAAGCATAACTAAAGTATACCATCTTATACTTCAGAATACATGAACTATAATTAAAGTTTATATCAAGTATGATTAGTATACTTTAGGGGTATACGAAGTACCTATACTAACTGTTGGGATACATCTTAATTGCTAGCAACGACCAATGAGCTACACAGCTAAACAAGAGGCCAACTGCAGTGGACAAGACAGGCTAACGAGAGCGGGATGGCAGTTACAGAGACGTTCTCTAGGGAGGCTTTGAATGGGAAGACTGTACTGCAAATGCAATGCTCAGTGGAAATGTACATATTTTGTGATCACACAAAGCAATTGTTTCCAAAAAAAAGCTCAGTGAAGGTGATGTGGGTCTGTTGCACATCTACCCTCAGCAAAGGCAAAGCTGCTCACTGAACTCCGATTCAGCTGCAATATTATGCCAGTTGTGGGATTTAATTTAGGAATGGATTAGGGCAGGGCTGCCCAACCCTGTTCCTGGGGATCTACCGTCCTGTAGGTTTTCACTCCAACCCTAACAAAGCACACCTCGTTCAACGGCTGGAAATCCAAATGAGATCAAAACGTGCACCCTAGTCTAGGGCTGCTAAACAGGGGAACAGGGCTGGGCAGCCCTGGACTGGGGTCTAAGGGTGCACATAGTGATCTCTTTATTCTGGGCCTGTGAGCATGGAGGGGTTTTTTTTTTGCACAGAGGATCCAAACGATAGATCCTATTGATCCATCACGCACCAGTACATGCAGGGACCTGTGGGGTCATTGAAAGGACACGTGACGCACACATTTTTTTTTCCCCCTCCTAGTCTGCGACACGGGGTCCAGTGGTTTAACACGCAGGAGAAATCGCACCCCCGACGCAGGGCAGGGCACCATGCCCGGTCACAAACAGCAGGAAGAACAAGCCACATCGCCCTGGCGGTTTACGTTTGGGCGGGTCCCGCCTGCGGAGGAAGCGTAAAAGGGCGTGGCCCGCGGCCCTGGCTCCGCCCCTACCTGGACGGTCGTCTTCTTGGGCCCCTCCAGGTTCTCGGCCTCCTCGTGCTCGATGACCCCCTGCGTGAGGTTGGTGTAGTTGGCCAGCTTGTTGAGCAGCGAGGAGACCATCGGATTGCTGTCCATCTCCTCCTGCGGACACAGAGTTCACCCCCCCCAGCCGTTAACAAATAACCTCAGAAGAAAAGGGCTTTTATTCAAGGAGGACAGACAAGGTAAATTCCCTAAACAAGGCTGACTAATGAATGCTCAGTATGTCCAAACAAACACTTTTCCTGGGTTTAATTTCCTTACAGTTACAGAACAACTCCAGGCAACAGTAGCATCAACAGCGCTATGCTAAAGTTAAAAACACCATTTTAACTTAGCATGGCTAACAAAGATTTTAAAAAATTTGCGCCAAAGCTACACGAACCCTTTGACCAGTAGGTTTTTTTGGAATGTTTGTTTCAAAATTCTAAGTCAGTGTTCCAGAACTGCACTGCTTCCACTTACCAGCAGTGGTTGTGACATCAGCATTAGAATGTTCAGTTAAGAGCATTCTAATCACACATTTGTGACCTCACAACCTTAAGAGTTCATTTCTGTTAAACCCTCCCAGACGAAATGGAAAAAAAAAATGGTACCTCGAAGAGAGCCATGTTTTTCCCGTCGTACAGATTCCCCTTATCGCCGTCGGTGTTGTTGATGAACGGGCTGTCCTCCTTCGGGACGCCATCGCCTGCAGAGCGACACAAGAAAGAAGACACGTCAGGACAAGCGCCACCAGCGAGCAGCGGAAAGGCCTTATAACACAGTGGGGTAGGCGATTCCGGCTAACGAAGGCTCGGCTAATGAACAGGTCCACGCCGCTGCGGCTGCTGTGTGAGCTTCCAGCCTTCGTCGTTCTCATAAACGATGCATCAGGATGGGCCGAAAGCCCCCTCCTCTTCATTTGGGCAACAGTGAAGGGCAGTGGCGGGCACTTCCTGTGTGTGCAGGTATTTGTTTCCACCAATTATCCTGGCTAAATGCGCTACTGGCTGTATACACCTGTACTGGTTCACTCGTAGATTTCGATCGCAGTAAAACTTTTCATGCGCAGGAGGAACACAAGAACTGTCTTCGGCTGTCAATCAAGCGCTTATCAAGAACTGTGGCAAAGACGAAGTAAACGATGGGGCTAATTATGTAATTAAGGCCAGGAGTTGGCGTGGAAACCAGAATCGGATACGGCCCACCTCCGTTTATAACCGTGAAAAAACATCACAGCGTATCCCTCTAAATACGACACGACAAATCATTAACTGCAATCAGTGCATGTCAGAATGATTTCAGGCAAAGGACAGTGTCCTCGCGTGCACGCCAACAGGAACACAGCCGATTCATACTTCTCACCCCATTGAGGTGAATAACATCTGCATTAAGAGACACACCTAAGATTCAATAGACACTTTTTTTTGCTTGACCTGCCATTCATGGACAACAGAAAAATGAATAACACAAATGCTATGCATGTCCAACCAAAACCTTTCCCCGAGTTTTATTTTAAACGCAGGAAACATTGATGCAACGCTCCAGTTAGATAAAAAGGTCTTTTGTCAAAACAGTGCGCAATATAATTTCGGATGACCGTGACCCTTAAATCGATCCCTTATAAGAACTCAGAAACAGGTTTACCCTGAAGGTCGATTGTTTAATGTAGACAGAAGATAAAAGAGCGAATTAAAAAATAAAAAAATTAAACGCCAATCTCCAAGTGGACACGCTGCACGCAGCGCAGCCCCCCAGGACCAATCCAGCCACCGAACCCACCCCCCCCCGAACGGTCCCAACAGAATATAAAGGTGACGGATCACCAGAGGGACAGGGACCCGCTTGACCCAAATGTTCCACACCGCTGCTTATGGCTTATCGATTCCAAAAACCATCAGGAGAGCAGCAGAGGGATCACTGGGACTGCTGACCTCCATGGGGGATGGGGGGACAGGATGGGGTTCAAGCCAGACTTGATTAAATATAAACACATTTTATTCCGTATACATCTGAAATAACAAATAAACACAGCCTTAGCTTACGTGACCTTAGTGTTGCCTGGTTATTTCAGGATACACACTGGTCTTCCTGTAAGTAGCAGTAAAACTGAACTGTTCAGAGGTGGAAGGCTCGGCTGATGAACAGGGTCCACTGCTGCTGAGGCTGTGTGAGCTTCCAGCCTTCATCGTTCTCATAAATAATACATCAGGATGGGCCGAACGCCCCCATCTCTTTATTTGGGCAACAGTGTAGGGCGGGGGTGAGCTCTTCCAGGCCTGGAGGGCCCGTGTGTATATGCAGGTTTCTGTTTCCACCAGTTACCCTGGCTAAAAGAGCCGATTGGCTGTACGAACCATTCATGCGCTCGGAGCCAAATGTCAGATGGCATAAATGTTAGGGCTAATTAGGCAAATAAGGCCAGAAGTTCCAGGTTCCAGGCCTCCTGGAAGAAGACCATGGATGGCTTTTAAAGGAACGGACCGACGCATACAACACTCGCCACAAAGCAAATCATACCCACGGCCAGACTGTAGTCCAGCTGCAAAGTACTTTTCTCAGTGCTTTGAGTAATACAATTAGGACAGCTTTACTGTGCAGCATCCAATAACAAGTTCAGTGTTAAGTGCAAAGAAAGCGTCTTCTCTGACACCGGAGCCAATTTCACAACTTTTGGGGAACAGGGTGTGGATGAGCCCCCCTGTCAGACCAGGCTGAGGAGCAGACGGAATTCGCTAAGTGACTGAGCGCCAAGCTCTGCAGAGGCGCGTTCAGCGTTCGAGGACAGAGGCTGGCTCCGGCTGTTTTTCCCATGCTGATGTGCGCAGGGCGATCGCAAGCGCTGGCCCGGGACGAATACCTGGGATTCTCCGCATTCCGCATGCACAGGGGGGTTCCCTCAGGCCCCCAGCCCCCCCCCCACCAAAAGAATACAAACATTCCCGCTGTGTTGCTTGCGGCAAGGAACTGGCAGAGAGCGGACCGCTCAGTGTGCGGAAACTCGGTGGATGAAATCTCAAAATGCAAAAAAAAAAAAAAAAAAAAGTATTTATACTTATTTTATACACATTAACCGTTTCGAGATGTAAGATCACAAATGTGTGATTAGAACGTTCTTAACTGAACGTTCTAAAGCTGATGTCACAATCACTGCGGGTGACTGAATGCAGCAGAATTCTAGAACACTGACTAACCAAGACGTTCTGGATGCAAAATGTGCAAGTCTGCAAGGTGGGACTGACGATGTGGAATTACCTGCAGAGCAGTGGCAAAGCAGGCGTGCGTAGATGGAGGAAGGCAGAAGATGGGAAAGGTGTGTATTGGGGTGGAGTATCAGCAACGGCTTTTACGACTTAAGACAACGTCTGCGTTCCGTTCAGCAGACAGGAAGCAGACTTTGTTTTTCCAGGCCGAAGTCAGACCAGCCCTCTCTGCACTCTTATCTCTGTCTGCACACGGTCAGTTTTCCACGAGTGTCTGGCCAGGATGTGTAATCTAACTTTCATTCATGAAACGGGTTAAAAGATCACAGGTGCACAGCAGCAGTGCTCAAACTGGGATTCAATCCCACAGCTTTCAGGTAAAGACCAGGAATCTAATTCAGGGATCAGAATTGTGTATTCATGATACCCCAACAGCCAGACAGGTCAGCAAGGCACTGCACAGTATCGTACATACTGAGCTACAAAGACAAAGAGGAGTTTAAAGACTCAAACACATTTGAATGGCACAAAACACCACAGTCTGTCTCTCACTTCCATACAGAAATTCCCAGATGGACATCACCTGCGAACAATTGGATTGGCACTGTGCAGGAATGTTTTTCCCACCAATATTTTCTGCATTTTATTATAGACTTTTTTAATAACAGCAGAATCTAATTAGCAACATGCTAAAGCAAACAGAAGGCATTTCCTTTAACGCCTGCTTTGAATATTCAGGCTGTATGGTGTTAAATCAATGAAAAGCACTTTAATACAAATCCTCCCAAATTTAAGTCCTAGTCATTATCAGATAAAACAATGAAAGCATAGAAGCAAACTGTTATTTTCTTACTGAATAATTTATATAATTCAGTCTGTGTGAGCAAAGGAAGCAATGTCACCGTTACCATACACTAGAGAGGACGCAGGTCAGCTCTCAGAGTTGTGGAAAAGGCAGTTCAGTCCTGCTGAAGCACTGGAGCAGAACTTCACCTGCAGACACAGGTAAGTTCTGGTCCCAGGACTCTCACGAGGTGCGCACACAGCACCCTTCAGCAGGAGCGCTGGAGCTCAGCGCCAGTCCCGCCGGACCAGGATCGAGCGAAAACGCAGAAACGGGCCGCCCCTGGGACCGGGGAGCGCGAAAGAGCGTTTCCTACCCTGGTCCGCATCGCTCGGGGGGGTTCTGGCGGCGAGTAGCAGAAAGAGGCAGGGGGGGACCAGTGGCTCTGTCCTCCCCCCAGAGCGTGCCCTCAACGATTTTCACAAAACGGGGAAAGATCGTGGGACAGCAATAAAAAAAAAAAAAAAAAAAAACACCCCCGATGGGAGATCCTCCGTGCGATTGAGCTAACCCCTGAAAACGAGCTGCTCGGAACTTTCCGGAAAACCAGCCTGGCAGAACGGTGCGTGGGCCGTACAAAGAAGCTCAGAAGCGTCCCAAAACTTAAAAAAAAAAACAATAAAATAAAAGCGCCCCGTCACTCAGCTCCACACCGCAGGCGCATCCTGCTGCCACAACCTGCGTGCCAGCGTCGAATTACCAGCCAAGGAAGGAGCGAACGCTCCAATCTCTGCAGGATAACCGTCCGGGGGTGCTATTAATAGCGCTAAGCCCCAGCGTGGCGGATCTGTGAGCCGCCCAGCGCACCTGAGACACAAACAGAGAGAGAGAGAGCCGCGTAATCCCCTCCATCCAGCACCGGCTCACCTGCACACAGGTAAACCTGGGGAATCGGCTCAACCCACCCACCCACCCACCCACCCACCCACCCAGCACAGCGAGCGAGCGCACAAACACACACAGCTACAGGCACACACACACGCACAAGCAAATGCACAGGTACACACGGAAACACACACTCACACTCAAATACGTACACCGTACACAGACCAACTCACTCACAACAAATAAATTAAGAAACACTCAGCATCTCCAGCCCACCTCCCCTCCACACAGCCCACGGAGCGGACCCCACCAGCTCGAGGAGGGGGGGGGGGGGGGGGGTATATGGTCCACTCACCGGGCGGGGGCAAGGCTTCCCTGGGCTCCATGGCGGGGAGGAGGAGGAGGAGGAGGAAGAGGAGCGCGGCTGGGAGCTCTAAGAGGAGCTCTGTGGATGCTGTGCTCTGTGAGGCAGCCGTGGTCACACTGTGCTACAGCGCGGCTCCTGATCTCCGGGGGAGGGGGGCGGAGCCGGGGGAGGGGCTACAGCCACTCACCTTGCCAGGAGAGCGCGCATGCACATGCACTCAGTCACGCTCGTACACACACACACACACACACACACACACACACACACACACACAGGCGTGCGCTTGCACGCAGGCACAGCGTTCATACTCTCTCTCCCTCTCTCCCTCTCTCCCTCCTCTCTCTCTCTCTCTCTCACACACACACACACACACACACACACACACACACACAGGCGTGCGCTTGCACGCAGGCACAGCGTTCATACTCTCTCTCCCTCTCTCTCCCTCCCTCTCTCTCTCTCTCTCTCACACACACACACACACACACACACACATACACACACACACACACACACACACACACACACACACACACACACAGGCGTGCGTTTGCACGCAGGCACAGCGTTCATACTCTCCCTCTCCCCCTCTCTCTCTCCCCCCCTCTCTCTCTCTCCCCTCTCTCTCTCTCTCTCTCACACACACAGACACCCACCCACACACAGGGTCACACACTCGTACGTGGTACTCTCTCTCTGTCACACACATACAGGGTCACACACTTGTACACGGTGCTCCCTCACACACACACACACACACACACTAACTCTGCACCACACAAGTGCACTAACAAACACAATTACAAAGTCAAACCGAGACAGTGAGGCACTCTATAAAGGTATTCAGACAAACACAGGGGCTCATATAACCCATGGCTGCTACACAGGGGACACACACACAGAGCTTGCACATATACAGCAGACACACTGCTCACATGTACACATCCACCCTCAGGGTCTGCGTTCATACATGCGCAGGCTTGTACTTACACAAAGAGCCTATGTGCACACACAGAAACCGTGCCATTTACACACACAGACTTTATCAGGGCAGAGACACACACAAACATAGAACACGCACACACAGACACACACACACACACACACACACACACACACGCACACACAGACACACACAAAAAGACTGACACACCAAATGGCACACAGCACACACAGAGGACACACACACAAACACACACACTGCACACACACACACACAAGCCCCTGATGCTCACCCACACCCACCCACCCACACACACACACACACACACACAGAAGCTCCAAATGGCACACAGAAGGGCTGCTCGTATTCAGATAGCTGAGGCAGCTCAGGCTGCCCCGCGGCCTGCTGAGCCCTGCGTTCCGTCACATGGGGGAAATCAATGCGAGAGGACGCCGTGGCCCCCCCTCCCCCGTCCCGTACTAGGTATGTGACGGTACACAGGTCTTTTTAATATTCTGTGGGAAAATGCTCTGTCTATACTTTTTAAACTGGAAAACTAAATTCAATTAAAATAAAAATAATGCGCTAATATATGAACCGCGGTTCTCCCGTTTTCATTTTCGGTACGAGCCGTCAGCTGTTTTCAGTACATTTTTTTGCGACACACTGGATTTTTTCACACCCCTATCCTGTGCTCTCTCCTCTCTCTTCCTACGCAGAGAGGCTGCAGGCAGGTTCCCGGCATCGACATCGGCAGAAACGCGGAACATCGACGCCATCGTCCGCATTAAAGTCGGCCCCCCTCAGTACTGACGACGGGCGCTTCCAGACGCCGCCACGCATCGCCGGCGTCACGGTTACCGCCGTTTACATAACCTCGCTGTCGGGGAAACGGCGGTATCTGCCCAGTGACTTCGGTAAACAAACTCGAAGTGCAAACAAGAGCTTAAAGCGCAAATTTACATGCAAAACATAACTGGACTTGTAGCTTTGACGCTAATAAACAACAACAAAAATAAAGAGACCGGACTTTAAAAAGGCCCCCTTCCTGATTTTCTTTATCATTTCACAGTTTGTCACACTGGCTGGTTTTAGATCTTTAGACAAAATGTAATATAAGAAAGGGAACCGGAGTAAACACAAAACACATTTTAAAATTATTTCATCTATTTAATTATAAGTTGTCAAACACGCATCGTCCATGTGAAGTAATTGCCCCTTAAACTTAACTGGTTGCACCACCTTTAGCAATGACAACTGCAACCAAGTACTTCCTATAATTTAATATCAGTCTTTCACGTCACTGTGGAAGAATTTTGGCCCACACTTCTTTGCAGAACTGCTTTAATTTAGACAAATAGGCTTACTGGTATATAACCAGAAAATACAAATCCAAATATAACCACGTAATTAATGTTTTACAAACATCACAGGCTCTGGCTCAATGTCAATTTTAGCCAACTTCAACCCACAGCAACCAGACAAAGATCCGAGCAAAACAGCCAAGATAATTGACTTTAACCCCGGACCTCCCCGTGATGCTTCCAAACAGGATCCGATCCCACTGCTCTCCAAGGCCCGTGAGCTCACCGGCTAGCCTCTTCAATAACAGTGCTTCCTGTGTCTTTATATTATCGCATTACACTCATTCATCAGCGCATATTTAAAGAACAAAAGTGCGTAAGTGCGTTCGACCGGCTCGTATGAGAAACTGTAACCTACGGAAATGGACAATTAATACTCTCAAGTCAACGACGGCGCACCCAGGAGTGTCAGAATCAACCGTACCGCTAGACTAACGAAGACCAAATCCAATAAAATCTACTCTACGACTATATACATTACAACGATCTCCCAGTCTGTGAAGTCTGAGTGATAACCAGAGCTGTTAATCAGTAGCTCTGTAATACAAGGGAACTGACGGGCCATACAGTGCATATTACACTCTGTTCAGTTATCAGCAGGTCTTCTGAAATGAGTCGGGTCCTAATCTGGGGCTCTACGGCGTTCTGTAAGGTCCCTCACAGCCATACAGCGTGTGGTCCTCCAGGGAACACACACACACACACACACACAAACACTCGCAAACACGAACGCACACACACACATGCGCGCGCACACACACACACAGACTCGCAGTACAACATTCCCTCTAAGCGATTCTGTCACTCAGCATGTACAGTATGCGTGAGGTTGCAGATGCAGCAGTTCTGTACAGGAGGTAAATCAGGGCCATTAATAAAAATCTCACTTTTGAGGACACACAGCTCTCTCTGAATCCTTCAGCAGCATCCAGAGAAGATGATTGGTGTTTGCATTGAGCACATACAATTTCACATCTTTGTACAAATGCTCAAATAATACATCTGCATTGGCTAACACTTAAATTAATTGATAACCTTCATCACAATTCACAGCGGTTATAACCACTAACCACATGTCAATCAAAACAGTGAGAACCAGTCCTTAGGATTTCTGCTAAGTGATCAAAATTGTGAATGGAGAAGTCAAAAGTTAAGCAAATTATAGCAATGCTGGGCTGACCGTTGAATTATTTTCAAATGCAAGTCTGACTGATACAACCGTGTAAACCGTGTAAGTTCACATGACCATGAGTGAACTCCTCCACTTCCCCTGTCCATGTGATGGTTGCTGTATTAGTGGCACTAGGAAAATGAATGCTTGCTGTCATACCGTAATCACCTGATACAATGCAACGCAAGCTCGTGGTCACATGACTACCATTGTTGGGGTGGCGGTGCACTATAATGGGTAAGGAGCTGGACTTGTAACCTAAAGGTCGCAGGTTCGATTCCCAGGTTAAACACTGTCGTTGTACCCTTGAGTAAGGTACTTAACTGGCATTGCTTCAGTATATATCCAGCTGTATAAATGGATACAATGTAAATGCTGTGTAAAAAGTTGTGTAAGTCGCTCTGGATAAGAGTATCTGCTAAATGCCTGCAATATAATGTACCAGCTACCAACATGAAAGCCTGCAAGAAGCCTCAAAGATCCTTACATAAGGGCACACACCCAAACCCCCCCCCCAATGCTGGGGAATAAGCATTGAGGAGGTGCTGTTCCCAGTTTTTCCAGCAGGTGTCACCATCAGACAGTGTGTAATACCCAGATCAATGAGAAATTTCATAATACATGCTGTGTAATACTGTGACATGCTGAAACACCGCACACTGTCATTTCTCATTTTTGATCTAGTGATTTACCACATTACCATTTTAGCTCATTAGTTTATTTAACAGGCACCAGAGTCAGCCAAGTAGCTCATTTGCATGTGCAAATGGTCTAGGGCAAGGGCAAGACCACATTAAAAACATTACTGGCACCAGACAGGATACGTACAATTACACAGGTCACTACGACGCAACAGGACAACATTCTATCCAAGACACAAAAACACACGATATTATACAATACAAAGCAATGGGGATCGAGAAAAGAAGCATTATGCTCACTTTTTTTTACAGTTTACGATACGGTAATTCACATATTACTTGTCAAAAAGTCCACAAAGGTCAATTTTAGCCAGTTTTAAAATGGATTCAGACAGCAGCTCCCACTGCAGCATCAACAGGAAGTTACATAAAACGGTTATTTTTTATTCCTTTTGGGGGGTGAAAAAAAATTAGAGACCTGTAGGTGCAGCACACCAGGCGATTACTGTTTAACAGGAAGTATCCATGTTCTAGTGCTACTGATAGAACAACCATCACAGGTGCAGGAGGAAGCACAGAAATTTGGCCATGTGATCCTCGTGATAGCCATCTAAGTTCTAAATGTTCTTCAATTCAATATTGTAATTTAATAATATCCACGGCGGGATACGCCTAGATGAATGCGAACAGACGGAGGAGTTTCAGCAGATTTAGCACGGCATGGCAAACCAGCTTATCCTGCCTTGATAAGATAATCCAAGATATTGATCAGTAAAGAGCATTCTGCAGCCTGCCAATTTTGATGATATATGTGGTATAGATTGTGCAATATGCCACCAGTGCACAATCATAACAGAACATATTGTTCAATCACGAGGATGCACAAGCAACAGTCATCCACCCATCCATCATCCATACCCGCTTATCCTGGGCAGGGTCGCGGGGGGTGCTGGAGCCTAGGAGCCTATCCCAGCGTGCATTGGGGCGAGAGGCAGGAATACACCCTAGAGAGGCCACCAATCTATCGCAGGGCACACATACCATTCACTCACGCACTTGTACCTATGGGGCAATTTAGAGTCTCCAATTAGCCTACCTGCATGTCTTTGGGCTGTGGGAGGAAACCGGAGTACACGCAAATACGGGGAGAACACGCAAACTCCTCGCAGCGAGGATACAGCCCGGCCAGGACTCGAACCCGGAGCCCCCTCCTGGCGAGGCAACAGTGCCAAACCACCGCGCCGCACCACTTTATCCTGTACTTGAGCTTCTTAATGCATGTAATAAACAACAAATCAATCAATAAAATCGACAATAATCATCATCATCGTTTTTAAAGACTGGCTAGAACCACAATCCCTGATATTTATGGCGCACAGAAATGGTACGAAATACTCGATCACGACTGGATGGTCAGAGGAATGCTACTAATAAAGTAACAAAGAAGCCCCAGTGAAGGTCGTCTTGTTAACATTACGTTACGTTACAGGCATTTAGCAGACGCTCTTATCCAAAGCGACTTACACAACTATTTTCATTGCATTTACATCTGCACCCATTTACACAGCTGGATATATACTGAAGCAATACAGGTTGAGTACCTCGCTCAAGGGAACAACGGCAGTGTCCTACCGGGGAATCAAACCTGTGATCTTTTTAGGTTGCAAAGCCAGTTCCTTACCCGTTATACTACACTGCCGCCCCAACAGTGCTAACAGTGACATAATCACCCTGTATCTGAAAGAATGTCTTACTCTGCAGACATTCATAATGAACTGAGCCTGAAATTCTTAGGCTAGAGCCCTTCCCTTCGCTGTGATGGATTTACACACACACACTCACTCTCTCTTTCACACACACACAACGTGGAAATGTCGGCTCCTTTACTCTGGCAAACCGGACCGAGCCGCGCGATAATGCCTCTCTGATAGCGCTGTCCGCGCTCTTTTGATGAACGGGCCGGATCGATGCTATCGAACGGCAGCGAACATTAAACCCTAATGAGCGCGAGAGGCCCGCGTCTCGGGGAACAGCAGACGGGATCCTGTTTCCCTCAGTCTATTTCCAGAACTTTCTCTGGATTCAACAGTGAACAATAAGAGAACAAAAAATGTCCGAGGAGAGGGTTTAATGCATCACAAACATCCTTTTCCTCCAGTTTCCTCACAAAAGAGAGTGAAAGAGAGAGAGAAAGAGAAAGATTGTGCCTTTCCACTTGCGCTGTGACCTTTCGGTATCCTGTATAGCACTAGCACAGATTGGTAGCAAAATAAGCCGAAGGGTTTATTTTTACGAAGTGCAGAGACGAAACGAACGTGTCAGCCAGCAACTTGACCGTTGTTTTCAAGGCTTTATTCAAGAAACTAATACCCGATTTTAGACACGCAAAAAATAGAATAAAATATATAAATAAACAGGCTAAATAAATAAATACATAAATAAATAAATACGTGACTTCACACACAGCAATGTACAGAATAAGAACATTCCGTCTCCAAACGGGTTATCGCTAAAAGCAGAACCGGAGGGAAAGCTGTGCGCTTCTATGTGAGACGCGTGCAGGATTGAATGCGGGGGAGGGGGCGTGTCCGGCCGGTTATCGCGCGCTGCACATTGTGCAGTGTGTGTCCTAAGAGAAGCCGAGCGGGCACAGTGCGTCACAGTGGACACAGGTCAGGAAACAGGCCGCGTGTGAAGTGAGCGTTCCGGCCGACAAGCCCTCGGCAAGAAAGACCGGTGGAAACGGGGGGGAATCGGGCACGCTCCGAAAATATCAGACCCAGTCCCAAATGCCAAACTGCGAGTTCCCAGAATTAGCGCAGGTCACATTTGTTTGGTTTTATAACACGCAACGTTCGCAGCTGAATTCCAGCCACTGCGGAACACGTAACGTTGCGTAAGATTTGGCAGGAAAGTAGAAGCGGAATGACCGCCGTGACCCAAATGAGGTTTGGGCCAGGATCGCACGTGGTCACCCCCCACTCCCTCCGTCATCCCTGGAGGAAGCTGACAGGGGCCAAAATCTGCTGGCTGAAGCAAATTCACACTATAGCCCCAAATACTCTGAACAGGGGGAACACATAACCCTTTAAGTTTGTAATAATTCCTGCTGGGATAACTAGAGTAAAGAACAGGATGATCCCCCTACCCACTCCTGAATGGACAGACTGGAAAGACAACCACCACTAACACAGAGTGCATCTCCCAAAATGCTGTGCGCTGAGCAAACACATACTGTAACTATGCAAGTATTTGCTCGCCGAATTTCAAACTGCTTCCACTCCATTCAGGGCAATGAAAAGGGCCTCCCAGGCCAGCCTTACAAATAGAGAAAACCGCAGGGTTTCCGTGATTTGATTTTCAGTTTGAATAAGCACAGCCGCAAAAATCTCCCCGTCAGTGACCCTGGTCAGGTGACCAGGAAGAAGGCTAGGAGGGGGTGGTGCTGCTGTGGGGACCAGACCAGGTCTGCTCTCAGGCGATTGGCTCAGGTGAACAGGAAGAAGGCTGGGTGCGGGTGGTTGTGCTGCTGTGGGGACCAGACCAGGTCTGCTCTCAGGCGATTGGCTCAGGTGAACAGGAAGAAGGCTGGGTGGTGGTGGTGGTGCTGCTGTGGGGACCAGAGCAGGACTGCTCTCAGGTGATTGGCTCAAATCGCACTCCCGTTTCCCACGCCTCGCCGTTTACACTCGACCTGCAGCCGACCAATCCAGAGGCTCACGGCCCTTTCAGTGGGCCGCACAGGGAGTCTCTGGAAAAGTCTTAAAAGCAGTACGGCACAAGAAGCCGTGCTGTGTATCATGAATACAGTCACAGCTACAGGGTTTGTTAGGCAACAACACAAACCCCTGTACCCGCGACTGTATTCACCATACACAGCATAGCCTAGAGGGCCATACTTCTTTCATAAAACCATTATGACATAGACAAAACTGATGACACACTATTATTTATTTTGTAACGTCATTTGTAAGTAACGATGTGTGCATGGAAGCGATACTGTTTTCAGACACTAATTAAATGTCACCGCGTTGAATTTACGATCACCGTAGAGCGCAGTCTCAGCCAATCAGCATCCATGATCGAAACATTCCATTTTACAAAAATCGAGAGTAAAACAAAGGTTTGGGGAGAGAACTAGTCTTCACCAGTTCCCCCGGACACACAATGGCTGCGCGTACGTTAGGAAGCATTCACATCCGGGTCGTTAGCTGCCATTTCCCTGAAAGCCTATGAATACGGTAATGCTGAGAAACAGCTTCCAGGCATCGGGGGCGGGGCCTAGTGTCAGGAGGTCAGCGAATCAGCTGCGATCAGAGGGGGGGGGGGGGAAGAAAACACAAACAAAAACAAAAACAGCCTCAGTATGGATGAGTCTTCTGATCCGTATTCGTGAGAAGAGAAGCCGATTGGATAACGCATACATTCCAGTGTTTACCACAGGAACGCAGCCAGGTAAGGTGCCAAGGCACGGGTACCCAAATCGTGCCCTTGAGGCCAACAGAACTGCTGTTTTTTTTTAATTTATTTTTTTTATTGTTCCCCTCTGTAGTAAGAACTGATTCAAACCTGCAACACCGGGTGAGTTAAATCTCTGGCCAACAATCGAGCAATTAACAATCAGAAAAGAAAACCAGCAGTGTTGCTAGGCGAGGCCCAAGGGGAGGTCATTGTGATCTTACGACTGTTTATGTCGTGGGTGGAAAATAGACCAGGCGCAACACCGACAAAAAATCTGAGAAGCTGCATTCCAAGCATACTGTATGCGTAAGCATGGTGTCATCAGTGAATATGCACTTTTAGCAAATACTGCGCTTGCTTTTCTGGGGCTCATGCTAACAAGCTCATGCGTTCGGTAGTACAGTGAAGATGTGTCTGCGCGCACAGGTTTAATTCAGCGCTGCACGCTGAATTAAGTGGCTCACGTTTGAATTGGCTGGGTCGACTTCATTCTTGTTATCAAAGGGCCAAAATGGGGAAATGGAAACCCTTATTTTGCAATAAAGTTGGGCATATTCATTTTCATTTGCCTAATCTGATGCTCTTCCTCATTCAATAGTAAACTTGAGTCTAGAGGAGGGCTGACTTTTCTTTTCTTTTTTTTTTTTTTTTTTACAGTGAAGACTTGTTGTAACTTGACAAGAGACCATGTAAGTTAATCAACACTGTGCCTTTACTGATACCACTAACAAAGGAAACGTTACAAAGTTACTTAGTTACAACAGAATTGGCTAACATTAACCGAGCAGTCACAAACACAACTTCAACAGCCTTGCATAGCTTCTCCCACACTTTCTCTGTTACTGCAGTGGCTGCACTGTGGTGCATATAGATCCCAGGTTATTCTCAGTTTGAATACTAAGCCCACTACCCACTGAGAGTTGATCCTTTGTCGCTTACTGATGATGTCACAGGCCAACTGTTTATTGGTTGGAAGTACAATTGCTGAACAGGTAATTGCCATACAAGACACACACAAAATATCAAGGGAAGTTAAATATTTCTAAAACACACTGGTCATGAAGCATGTTAATGTTAAGTTGCATTTACAAGTAAACTGCGGTAAAAAAAATATCTGTCCAACTCAACTCTATTCAGACAACCATAGCGTTTGCAAAAATAGATAAACAGGGGGCATACCATGAAAGACAATCATACTTGACTGTTAGACCAGGCAAGCGGATGGTCAAACCCAAAGGCAAAAAAAAAGACAAAATAATACAAGTAATGCAAAATTTCTAATATTTGAACTGAACTTCCACAGTGTTCCAATGCCCTTTCTAGGACAGCCTGTTATGACCTACGCCGATATGCCACAGAGATCGCTGCATTACAAACAACCTGGCCTGCGAGGAGCAGCTGGCACTGTTTAACCCCCCCCCCCACACCCCCCCGAACCCTGATAATGAAACACCCGACTTCTGCACTGTACAGTCCCAGCTTTCCAGCGCTTTCCGTTCTGTCCGGAGACCGCATCATTCCGCTGTGTGTAAAATTGCACTCTGGCCCTGGATCACTGTCCCACCTCTGTACAGGGGGCCCCATTTGGGGACTGCGGGGCCCCAACACGTCACACTGCACCTACTGTATCAGGACACCTATCGGACAGGGGTGCGCAAAGAGGGACATACCTACAGCTGGAGATGGACCCTCTTTTTTGTTTTTTTAAACACACAGGCACATACTGTCAACGTTAGTCACATGACCACCAAAATCATGTGTTCCAAACAACCAGTCACAATTCAGACAGTCCCTACAGACAGCAGGCAGCCTCTAAAAATCGCTCCTGACGAACGGAACGATTTGGCTTCCCAAGTGCAAATCTGTAACTGATCGAACCGTATCAACAATCTGCAGAACCAGACCGTCCTGGCGACGAGTACAAAATTAAAACATTAACTTCAGGGGAACCCGCCTTGCCAGTAGGACATCCTGTTACAAGTGTTGCTCGTTACCGTGGCATCTGTTTGGCTGTACGGGAGGATAAACGGCAGCCAATTGCACGTCCCTGTGTAATTAAAGTCAGGCGGATTTTGTAGCCGACAAGCCTGATTTATACTTCGTCGCACAACTGTGTCACATGACAAAAATGACATATGCTCAACGGGGAAAAAAGGTCGTATGAATTTTGTGATTTTTTTTCTGTGTCGCACACCTCTAGAATTTTGTGTCGCACAACTTGGCCGACAGTGTTGATTGGACAGCCAGACGGAACACCGAAATTCATCGCCATGGACACGTCATTATTTTCGGTTTATCCGAGTGACAGACCACCTTCTTTTTTTAAACAAAAGCAGATACTACATTAATTCCTCCGTTATTTCTCACTAACTTCACCGGGCGCAGCAACGTTTTCACAGATGTAAACATCAGCAGTTTGGCGTCTCGTTACCATAGAGACAACAGAGCCCTCTCCTCCGCAGCCCTTCGGCCGAAGCATAAACGCAAAAACGCCGTGCGACACTTATTTTGTGTATGAATCAGGCTCAAGGGTTCGGCGATGCCAGATAGCAGATGAGCAGAAGGACAGTCAGAAGCAGCTGGGCCGGCAGATGGGGAGGGGGACCTGTATCAGCACCTCTACATATTTCACACAGCTGTCTGCCTTACTGTCACGGGATGTGCATTTACATCAGGCCTCCTCTGAAAAACAGAGATGTTCATCTCAGTGGGGCTTCTTGTCAAGTACAGGCTAAATATGAATAATAATAATAATGTAGAATCAACGGGCCTCATTCATGAAACATGCGTACCATCACATTTAATCATAAACTGTGTGTGTAAGAACGTTTCCAAGAACATTTCGGCATTCATCATTTTTTTTTTCTTATCTGTATTTGTTTGTGGCTGTTTCCTCATGATAATCACATGAACAGGATCGCGCACTGAATTTAAAAACGGTCAGCATTCATCGTCTCACACACCTGGATTTGTATAAACGCAAAGGTCTGCAGTGCCATCGTCCACACTACTGGGTTTGGAGAGCTCGCTGTGTCCCATCTGTTGCATCAGCCAGGGCAGAAAACACGGACAGGAAGGTTTTAATTATTTTATTTGGGGCGGGGGGGGGGGGGGTGCGCGTTGCCCAAGCCAAGTGGAAAAGTACTGTGTTTTTGTCTGTCACACACCGCCAACCCCCCACCCCCACTCCAGAGAGAACACGGAACACACACCCCCCCCCTTGCCCCCGCCCCATAATTTCCCCCCGAGGTGTTCGATCTGAGGAGGAAGGGGGGGGGGGGGGGGGGGGGGGGGACAGGGGGGGTGGAGGCTCGCTCCACAGATCGCTCCCTCTCCTCTTTCCCTCCGTAGCTCTAATACCCCACGTGAGGCTCGCAGGCAGGACAAAAAAAAGCTCTACAGTCACCACATCCACGCGAAGAAGAAATCCAGTTTGGATCCACAGTGCACAGCACACACGGGCAACTCGTCTGAAAAACATTGCGAGCGGCAGGACGCAGCCGGGAAGCTCGAGCGTAGGTTTCACCAGCTCAGACTCACCGAGTTGAGCGAACTCTGAATATGGCGACGGCCCTTGTGTAACTAAGCCGCGTTTTGAGGATACAACCTTAAAGATTCTGTTAAGCGCTGTAATCGTACACACGAGACAAGCGTGAAGATGAGTCAGCACGCTCGAGGACATAAAGCACACTGTGTAACTACGACCTGCAACACACCCTTCACGCACCGTATAGGTTCGTCACGCACATCCAGGGGGGTTCCCCAAATTTTTGAGTGGGACAGAACAGTGGGGCCACCTTGGCGTGCGGGCAGCAGGGAGATCGTTGCTATGACATCAAAGTGTTGCTATGACATCATTTATGGCTTAAAGGGAAATAAAAGCTGTACCTGAATGGATTGTGGAGACTGACAGCATGTTTGTCATGTTGTCAAGCCAACTGCCCGGCTAGACTTCTTTTAGCCCCCTTAGTCCTGAGAAATTAAAGATGGCGCCATCTAAAAGTAGCCGCCCAGACAGAGGTCTGCGGAGGGCCATGTAGCCGACGACCGCGCCTCGGGATTACCTTAAAGTTCACCTTATTAACCCTTTTTAAAATCCGGTTTGACAGTTAGTCTACTGGCGAAGCAACCGGCGAGTATGTAGGGCGTAATCTTCTCTGAATCAGCGGTGTATTTCTTTACGTTTGACGCCAAAACTAAACTACCCGGCCACACCTTGCCGCAGGTACGGTCACCTGTGACCATGTTTATGTAGTGAGGGTACGAGAGTGACCTGTCAATCAGAAAGTGCCCTCCTGGATGCCCCCCCATCACCACCATCACCATTAAAGAGAGCGCACTACACAACCACACCATAACAACACAAAAAAAGGCTACCTCCCCACCACACACACTCCAAAATGGCTTCACCTCACCCCTCCTCTCTCTCCCCAGGTCAGTGGTTCCCAAACTGGGGGGGCGGAGAGACCAGCGGGGGTGGGGGTGGGGGGGGGCGTGTGCATGATCAAGGCTAAAGACAAAAGGCACAGCACAGGACGTGTGTGTTTGTTTGTGGAGCTTTACAAAGGTCCCATTACCCTCCCAGAGGTCCAATAAAGGTAGCCTGACTAAACAAAAAAAATTTTTTTTTGAAGTTTGGAAACCACTGTTCTATATAAAGAATTCAGCAGTGTCCATTTTACCTTTCCCTGATTTCATGAGTGTCGCTCAATAAAAGGGGAAAACGGTAGACAAAGACTGGGAAACAAGCTTGGTAAATGGTAAATGGACTGCATTTATATAGCGCTTTTATCCAAAGCGCTTTACAATTGATGCCTCTCATTCACCAGAGCATTTAGGGGTTAGGTGTCTTGCTCAGGGACACTTCGACACGCCCAGGGCGGGGGATCGAATCGGCAACCCTCCGACTGCCAGACAACCGCTCTTACCTCCTGAGCTATGTTGCTGTACATGTATATGCGCGTGACAAATAAAGCCTTCTTCTTCTTCTCTGGCATCCCAAAGAAGCTAGTAACCGCTCACTCAGGCAGTTGGAAGGTGAATCTCTGCTAAATTAATGGCTTTCTTTAGAGTGATATCAAACAGATATTCGCTAAATTTAATCTAGCGAGACAAATGGCCGCGTTCCATCATACATAACAAAGACACAGGAGCGTCGCACTGGATTACGCCCGAGTAATCTGGACTAGTGCCAGTCAGCTAAACAGCCCCAATCAAAAGTGCAGCAAACAGTGCCTTATTCCACTGTTTGAGGGTGACAGCAAGACTGCACGGATAACCACGAAGCTTTTTAACAATATCTGCTTTGGCTTTGCAACATGCGTGCGAGTAGCCAGGCACCACAGCTACAAACACGTTGGCCTTATTTTTTTCCCCCCACATAGCAAGCGGTAATCAAGGCCTCCCTTTGTCATGATTTCCAAGAATCTTCGCGGTGACATACGATACCCGGTGCGTCACCAAAACGGGCGTTGAAATTTCGCTATGCTCGCGTGATCCTTTTGTTTGAGCCTCGGGTCCCCAGAACGTTTGTGCACACCCGTGGTGTGTAAGACGGAGCGTACAGGCCAGTCACTGAGGCTCAGACCGCAGGTCTTGATGCCCAGTTCCCATCTTTTTTTTTTTTTTTGCCTGTATTCTATTTTTTTTTTTGACCGCCTGTTTACATGTACTTGTGAAAGCGACCGTATCCGATACCTGAGCTCACGCGGTTCACACGTGAAACAACCCGCATATCCACACCAGGGTTTGGGCACCGATACGAAAGTAAACAACCACGCGCCGCCACGGCCCACATCGCCGTCTACAATGGACACAAAACGAGACAGAAATAACAATTCAAGCTGTTGTTTTCGAAGCATCTTCCGCAACGAACATGCCCTGCATTTTGGCCTATACCGACTCTTGGCCCCTTGTACTTCAAAAGGACGCGACCTCGGTATTCTCCACTGGACTGAGCCTTCGTCCTCCATTTAACTTCTTTTAACGTTCACCGTTGCCTGCAGAGAGTGGTTATGCGTGTCATCACGCTGGTAATTCAAATGCGAGACAAGTACGAGAACATCGCATTTTGAATGACATGCAAATCGCGATAACCGGGACGTTCCGATCCGTGCGTTTAGACGACGGTCGATACCGGATTCCTACCGTTTTTTTATTTCCACGTACGAACGTAGCCCAAAACGGATCTGAAAATATCCGATTCCATGTGCTTTTTTTTTCCCCCCCCGTTTACATGTACATAATGCATATCTGATCTGTGCTACGTGAGCTAAAAATCTGAATCGGGTCACTTGTACCAGGCAGTGGAAACGTGGCCTCGCTGTACAATGCTTTCAGTGCGCTTCATAACGATCGTAACATAAAATCATAAGAATGAAAGTAAAAATATAGCACGTAGCGTTAATGCAGCCCTGGTTAGAGGCGTGAAAACACAACCGTCACGTCCGTTTTCCACCGCCGGCAACCTGCAGAACCGTCTCAAGGTTTAGGTCTGAACAGTGCTGTAAAAGTGACGCGGTCTCCGACTCCGGTCCAGAAGAGCCACAGTCTCTGCAGGTTTCTGTGTCTTACGTTTTCAGCTTCCAGCTAAAAACAAGGTGTGCTGATTCTTTAACCAAATCAATGACTTAACAAAGCACTTAAGGGCAGGAACACCCCCCCCCCCAAAAAACCAGCAGACACAGCGGCCTCGGGGTTTGGGAGTTTGAGATCTCTGCCTCAACTACATCTTGAACAGTTATGAATACCAAAGACAAAAGTTCAATGCTTGTTATTCTGCTTTTGTCAAAATAAATTTAAATAAATAAATAAATACATTGTATAATGGCCTGGCTCAAAATAGAATCAAGCCCTGAAACACAAGCTCTTATGTCTGCGAATCAAACAGAGGCCAGCTTTTCCGGAGAAAGAGAGAGAGAGGAGGATCGCAGTGTCAAAAATCAATGCTCTGAAACTTAAGTAACCTAATGGAGTGTGGGGGGGGGGGGGGGGGGGGTGGGCTGCCATCTTTGTTGTGGAAAATTACAGACGATGGCAAAAAAAAAAACGAAAATAAAAAGGCGGCAAAATGGCATTGTTTTTAGTTGAGCGGGGTCAGGGAGGTCATCGGGGAGACTTTGCTCATGCAGGTCTGGGAACATGAGAGCTACAGATAAGGGACCCACGAGCCTGGCGTGGGTCTATCGCCTCATCACCAAGCTTCCTCCGGCCCGCGCGCGCGCGCGCGCACACACACGTAAACCCCATACACACACACAAACACACACACACACACACACACACACACACGTAAACCCCATAAATGAGCAGCACAAAGTAACACACACACACACACACACACACGTAAACCCCGTAAATTAGCAGCACAAAGTAACACACACACACACACACACACACACACACACACACGTAAACCCCATAAATGAGCAGCACAAAGTAACACACACACACACACACACACACACACGTAAACCCCGTAAATTAGCAGCACAAACACACACACACACACACGTAAACCCCGTAAACGAGCAGCACAAAACACACACACACACACACACACACGTAAACCCCGTAAATGAGCAGCACAAAAACACACACACACACACACACACACAATTAAACATTACACAACAAGTGATTAAAAAAAATTCTCTCACACAGTAAGAGTAATTTATCTTGGTGTGGGTTTTAAATATTTTTTTTATGTGCATTCTAAGCTTTTCACTTGTAAAAAATGACGGTCTCTCGCGCCAGTGACACTTCTCTGGAGTTCACCAAACTGTATTTAGGCAATGAGGTGTGAGATACCGTGCTGTATTGTGAATATATAGTCCCAGCTAAAGGGTGTTGCTAGGCACGTCTTGTAGCGGTGTACTGACCAATAACCATCCAGGACAGGCACTGTCGCTTTTCATAATCTAATATATATACGTACAGGACTGTCAAACAAGCCTATGAGCTATGGTGGTTACAAAGGCAGGGGAACACAGATTCTCTGATCGTTTAGTGAGGCCTTCCAGGTGTCGGAAACGATAACGGTCCTAGCTTCGCATGCTGTGAAAATGAAGTCGATGAAGACTGAGCGGGAAATAAGCTGGCCATGAGCGTTCTTACTCAACGCGATTTGGCTTTGGAGTGACCGGACAACGATGTGGGGTTACATTACATTACATTACAGGCATTTAGCAGACACTCTTATCCAGAGCGACTTACATTGTATCCAATAATACAGCTGATATATACTGAAGCAATGCCCAAGGGTACAACGGCAGTGTCCCACCATGGAATCAACCCCGCGACCTTTAGGTTACAAGATCAACTCCTTGGCCATTACACTACACTGCCACCCCCGACACTCCACTACAACTTTACATACTCTGAACACATGCTGGAGGCTCCCCTCATTCCTTTACACTTGGATCCCATCCCCCCCAGTAAACCCCCCGAAGAGTGTGTCAGGAATGGTCTCTCTCCAGTGCGGACAGGTGAGAGAGTGAACCTCTTTCTGCTAAACAAACCGGAGGGGAACATGCAATCAGACTGATCAATACAACTGGCAGACACACTTGCACTCCTGAGAGACAACTGACACACACAAACACTCTCTCACTTAAGAACACACACACACACACACACACACACACACACACAAACACTCACACTGACACACACAAACACTCCGACACACACTCTCTCGAACACACACGGACTCACAAACACACACACACAAACACTCACATGGACAGACACACACACAAACAACAAACTCTCTCGCTCACACATGCACGGACACACAAGCACACACACTCTGACGCACACACACACACACACATACAAACACTCTGACACTCTCTCTGACTCACATGCACACACACATACGCGTGCAGTCACACACACACACACACACACACACACACACACAGACTCTCGTCAGGCAGCTTACGTAACCCCTTGCCGAACAGACAGCTCTCTCTCACGCGAGGGTGGGAAGACCCAGGACCTAGAGAGGTGGGCCCAGACTGCACTCTACACCCGGGGGGGGGGGACAGGGGGGAGGCCGGAGGGTCCCGCTTCAACGAAACGCCACGGAACACAACGACAACATCAACAAAAAAAACAAAAAACAAAACGCACAAAAACAGGTACGGGCTCTCCCTCCACAGACGCTCACGCTGGCAACCCGCTACTCTCCACTCCGCTGTCGCCTGACGGCCAGTGTGCGACTCTCCGGAGTTAAACGGGCTCGGCGGACACGGCAGAAGAGCAAAAGAGCAAAAGAGCAAAAAGAGCAAAAAGAGCAAAGCACTGTCTCCGTCTTTGTTTACCGCTTTTACCTTTTTAAATTTCAAATAACTCAATGTGTGAATGGGCCACTGAGAAAAAAACCACAAGAGAGAGAGAGAGAGAGAGAGAGCTACGAAGAGAAAGTAAAGAATAACGAAAAAGAAAAAGCGAGAGAGAGAGAGAGAGAGAGAGAGTGGAAGTAAAAGAGTAGTTTCATGAAGACAACACATCCGCTAAGGAACAGTGGACCTCTCTCACCACGTCGTCAGAAAGGGCCGAGCGGTCACACGGCACTCGAGAGCCAATCGTCCGCTCTCTCTGCCCGAGCACGCGAAACAAAACGCAGGACGGCCAGTTCCCCCGGGCGAGACGCCGAGGCGGGGAGACACCAGGCAAAGCAGCCTCCCAGAAGCTGTCCGGCTTGTTTCAGCCTGTCGGCAGGAGGGGCGCGGAGCGGCGGAAAGATTCCGGAGGGGCCCCACCTGAGTGTCCCGCCGAGCGATCCGGGTCGTCCTCGTCCTCCTCCCGCAGGGCGTTGGCGTCGCGGTCCTGGGCCGGCTTCGGCCCGTCCTCCACCGGGACCACCGTGAAGTTCGTGGGCATTTTCACACCATGTGCTTTTTTCCCCCCCCTCCTCGAGAGCGTTTGCCTGTGCGTGTGTGTGCGCGTCCGCGTGTGTGTGCGCGTGTTTCTGTTTACGCAGGTCTCTGTTTCCTCCTTCCTTTCTCTCTCTCTCTCTCTTTCTCACTCACTCACTCCGCCTCCCTCCCTCCAGGTCCCCCAGCGCTCACTGAACTGGCTCGTCCACGGTTCGAAGTTCTCAGTTTCACCTCTATCGCTTAGATACTGGCCCCGTGCGATCCGCCCCTCTCTCTCCAAATAAGGAGCCCTGCTCTGCCCCTCCCCCTCCCCGCCCCCCCGGGGCGGGACCGTGCCGGCTCCACGCAGATCACACGAGCCCGGGCACACAGGCCCCCGCTGAGAGACCCTCTTCCTGACTGAGCGCTGAGGAGCTGAGCACCGAGCGCTGAGGAGCTGAACACCGAGCGCTGAGGAGGAAGGGCCCTTTGTCAACACTTCCAGCAGAGAGACAGAGAGAGCCCCACACACACGCGCATGTACACACACACGCACACACACACACACACACGCGCATGTACACACACACACACACGCACACAAAAACACACACACACACACATGCACACACTCACACAAAAACACACACACTTCCCACAGACAGACAGGCAGACACACACTTCCCACAGACACACATACACGGCATTTACACACACACACACACACACACAAAAACACACACACAATATGCACACACTCACACAAAAACACACACACTTCCCACAGACAGACAGGCAGACACACACTTCCCACAGACACACACACTTCTCAGACAGACAGGCAGACAGGCAGACACACACTTCCCACAGACAGACCCACACAAACTTCAAAGGGAGGCTGCTATTGGCCAGGTAAAACAGCAGGACTTCCTGGTTCCAGTTAACATCCTCCCTTTTCAAAGAGTCTAGGGACCGGGGGAAAAGTGTAGAACTTTTTTTTTTTTGGGCGTATCCTTAATTACATAATCAATGTGAGAATTCTCAGACAGGGGCAGGACACAGACTCCCCCCCCCCCCACCCCTCGCCCCCACCAAATCATTCAGACCCCTTTTGTATGAAACATTGATGCAGTTTACTGTATCTATTCAGTAATGAGGCACAACACACAAACAATGCATGCATTTATTCAACTGCACAACCAACTGTTATGAATGCTATATCAGTCGGACCCTCTCATATTATCAATTAAACAAAAATATACATTACACTAAAACTGGCACCAAGGAGTTGATTTGAGATCAGGGGGTCCAGCTGTTATGAATATTATAACTGTCACGTACTGAACAGAATGTTGCCAGTGGAATTGGTCAAGATGTTCATTTAACACAACAACACTGAGTTAAATTAATGTGTCCAACACGGGCAGCCAAACAAAACAAAACAAAACAAAACAAAACAAAACAACAAAAAAAAGGAAATTAGCAAGTGCGCTTTTGAAAGTTGCCAGTGTCGGATAAAGAAAATAAATCCCTCGGATTCTTAGAAGGGTGGGGCTCGTCTTTCATCAGAACAGGCAGGGCAGTGTGCTCCAGATCAGAGCTCGCTCACAAAAGCGGCCTTTCTGTCCTGACACAAAGCCCAGAGGGCCACGCTTCCCCGTCTGAAACAAGTGACCCGAAGTCTCACTCCTCCACCCCCCTCCCCCCCCCCCCCCAAACGCACAAGGTCACAGTCAAGTCTGCGTCGGGGAGCACTTTCGGTTACCAGCGCTAGAGCCCGATTTACACTTCGTTGCACGACAATTTCGACAAGAGTCGCGAGACAAAAACAAAAGTGTCGCGCGACGTTTTGCGCATTCATCGGCAAAGGGCTCGGGGAAAGGGTTCTGTTGTCTCCACGATAACGAGACGCCAAACTGCTCAACGTTTATAACGGTGAAAACACTGCGGCAGATGGTCAGTTATTAGTCAACAGCTGGTCCGGTAAATACACAGTACCATACACATCACGTTTTGCTTATATTTTCAGTTGAGTAGAAAACTTTGGTTAAGCCATCTTCTTGTTGTTAAGAGGCTTGTGCCCCTTAAGCAATTAACGTCCGGAAGGATTTTAACACATTCCTTGTGGCAGCTAAACATGCTTATAAGCTTCTTTTTTTTTTCTTTGTTTGACCTATACGGGTTCCTCCTAATGTGGGATTGATATGTGGGGTCCTTGGTCATTTTCAGAATTGACCAGCACTTCAATTTATATGGGGAAAGATTTTTTTTTATTATCTTTACTTTTCAGTAGTCAAACAGAGAAAAGCATGCATGTATGCACGTATAACTTCAGAGGAAATACTCTGTATGTATACTGAGTAATAAAAAGCCTTACTGTAAGGGTGAAGGATTCAGGGCTTCGAGTGCAGTTTACACAGGTAATTGCCACATGCCCTTCTAGGAACAAACCCACAGCAGCTTGATGGGCATCCACAGCGTACGAGTACTGTGGGCATGAATTCACGGGCAGGCACACACCAGCCAATAGAATTGCCCCAGGGGGTGTGGCTTTCAGTTTTGAGAGTATTCCCCACTACTTCATTGCAATATTAACTCCTCCAATCAAAATGGTTGCCTGCCTGCCTGCCTGCCTATCTGTCAATCAGTCAGTCAGTCAGTCTGCATGTCTCAGCTGCGCAGACGGACAGACTGCAGGGACCGGCGCAGGGGGGCTGCGGAGCGAAAGGGGGTGGCGACTCGCCCCGCCCGTTTCGGAAGGCGCGCGCGCCTAGCGGTACTCCTTCCGAATTAACGGAGGACGCTGCAGCAATGGGACGGTTTACAATAGCAGTTAGCCACCCCCGAAACCAGAGAACACATGACTAACAGGGAGTGAAAGGTTGGGAAAAAAAGTTTTGTTTTAAAACATCGTATGTGGACATTACTGTGCGGACGAGGATGTAAAGAGGGCCTTTTCCCTTCCGGTGCAGGTGAGAATTAACTTCTTCACAATCGCTGCTCCAGAAGCCTGTTTAAGGGCTCATTGCCTGGACTCTCAGAAGAAAGGGTTCCAAAAAGGGTTCCAAAAGGCTCCTCTGTGTCTCCACACAGGAACCCTGTCTGGTTCAAGGGTTCTCTGTCCGGTGAAATGGTTCAATCTGGGGGCTTTCACCTTTACACACCAACCTTAGAGGGTTCCATAAGAAAGTGAAAAGGGTTCCCCCCTATGAAGCCAACCGAAAGAACCCTTTCATAACCCTATTCTCTGAGAGTGTGTTCCTTTAAGGGAACCTTGAAGTCATTACCTTCAGCAGGCTCCCTTAAAAGAACAGGCATAAACTACTTTTAGCAGCTCAAGGCCAGTGAATGGTTAATGTTTATACGGCATGTTGTACACCATAATATTTTTCAGAGCTATTGGCAGAGTAGGTTTAAAAACAGGGCTAACTTAATCTGCACATGGATCTATGATTTTTCATAACTCAAAACAACAAGTATGAGGTAATGACTTTCAGTTCCCCAAACATGCAGAACATTAACAGTAACAGTAATATCACAGTACAATGGAAACGTAGAAAAGCCCAATGAAATGAGGTCTTTCTGAATCCTCAGAATACAAGTGCTTCTGCGAGCTAAATGCACATCTATTGGCAGATCGATTGCTCGACAATGCCAGGTAATCCATTTGGCTGTTACAGCCCCGTTCTAAGCATCAATCATTTTTGCCATCTTTGGCAAAAGGTGCTAAAGTATAAATTACGCTAATGCCGTCCCAGAGAGACAGAAACAAAGACTCGGAGAATATGGGCCGGTTTGGAATAACAAGATTATTGTGAAGCTTGGCAGAGTGTCAACACGAATAGTCCTTCCCGTCTCCGATTACATTAATTTTTACAGAAATAAGCAGTTTCCATATTCCAACCAAAATAACATCGCCTCTAGTCCCTGTTAAGCGCTCATGGGAAATTTTTAAAGTGGAGCGCGGGGCCAGGAATGGGCGTGGCTATGTTTACTGTCAGTTCAATATTGATTTGTAGCATAGGGGAGGGGAAAGTACATAATAGTCAACATACACACATTAGCATCAATCCAAAGACGCCCGGTTTAGCTGAGTAGCCACTTTCCACAACGTAGCGCCACAGCGGCGCTAATATCAGCGTCGTGACGACGGCGATGTCAAACAAAGGCAAATCAGGTGTTGACACAGCGGCCTTCCGCAGGGGAGAGAGTTAAGACAGTTGGCATTTGAGCGTTTTTGGGGGGGGGGGGGGAGCAGAAGAGGCCAAACAGCACGGGGGCCTGGGAGCTGCCAGCCCCACACTGCCCGAAGGTCTGAGAAACATAAACCGTCTCATTGGTCCGAAATCCCAGAAGAATTTTCAATCATTTATGATTAGATATAAATACGAAGACTTGTCCTCAACTGACCCCGGGGGAAAAATGAACAAGAGGAGAACTCCAGCAAACCAACAGGATACCAGCAGGAAATATGCAGACTATATACAAATAAAGCAACATTTTAATAAATAAATAAAATAAAAAATCATCCATTGGTGTGGCAGGCATATACATGTTTAAGACAGTTAAAAAGAAACGTCCATTAACCCTGAATGCAAACCAACTCGACAATAAATTCAGTATTGTGCAACTAAAACTTAATACTTGTGCATATAGAGTGCTTTATTTAAACCAGTGTACATCCAGGCCCAATCAATCCACTTATCCTTCAGTAGATTTAACGACCCTTAATGCTGTTTGACAAGCAGATTTGTGTCTGCAATAACGAACATCTCTCGGTTTTTCCACCGTTACATTCAGTGTCCACACTACTCAGCCTTATCTCTCGCTGACGGCCAGCGCAAACAAAGATGGGCAGACTGCCCGGCCTCGAAACAGACTTTGATTTATATCAGCTAACGGCACCGCCACGAAGCACGTGAGGCTCCGGCGAGCCCATACTACCTAACGCCACAACTCAGATGGAGCGGTTCACGTGAGCCGCGCATGTTTGCCGTTAAGCCCATAACGCTACGAGAACTGCCAGGTCGCTGACATGGAGACTGGCCAGGCACGCCCATTTCCAAGAGTTAATCGTCAACGGTTACATTCATTATGCAATTCCGTGGAGATCGCAATTGCCAAAAAATGCAGAACAATTAAAACCATTGTGGCCAGCATTCTTACAAACAATTGTTTTACAAACATTTGATGAACACTGACGACTTTTTTTAAAGATAGGCATTGTCGCCTGCATGCTCAGAATGCAGGTCTCGTAGTGTGTACAGATGGTATCACCACAAAAAGACAAATTTAAAGTGCTGGAGTGTGTTGAAGACAGATACCGCACTCATTATGAGTTACTCTTATCGCGAATGCTATTGCATAACACACAATGCTGCTTTCAACTGTCAACAGGATATGCCACTTCACTGAGTAACATAGTGCTGCCACCTACTGGGTACAGGAGGCATGGCATACTGGACAGTAAATTTACATTTTATGCATTTAACAGATGCTCCTATTTTCCAGGGTGACTCAGACAGCTTGCATTCTTTAGATTAAATATATTGTACAGCTGGATATTCATACTGAAGCAATTCAAGTAAAATATATTTCTCAGGGGGCCCCATCTTGGAACAAAACCTACAACCTTGCGGGCACCACCTGGGAACAAACCCTACAAGCTTGTGGGCTGCACCAGGGAACAAATCCAACAACCTTATGGGCCACACCAGGGAACAAATCCAACAACCTTATGGGCCACACCAGGGAACAAATCCAACAACCTTATGGGCCGCACCAGGGGAAAAAACCAACAACCTTATGGGCCACACCAGGGAACAAATCCAACAACCTTGTGGGTCCCATCTTGGAACAAACCCTACAACCTTGAGAGCCCCACTGGGGAACAAATCGTATAACCATCAGACTACACTGCAGCCCTAATTAAATTGAAAGTTCCTCTCACCTGAGAATTTTCAACTGAAGGCAATTGATTCCTTCCCAAAATGAGAAAAACACTATTAAAATCAAGCTTCCTTTAGGCCTTGTTTACGTTTTAGAAAGAGAAGCCAGGGGAAATGTGCTTTTCACAACAACATTTTCCATCCAGACCCTATAAAAACTTATTTGTTCCCTTCCCGTACTATACAGCCAATTTCAACTGCACCTTCGCAAAGGACAAGCACAGTCTCTCAAATCCTTAAAGATTTAAAAGCAGCCTAAATTGGACAGCTTACCCAATACCAATATTGGCCATACTGCACATCACATGTGTGCACATATAAACACACATTGACACATAAATAATGAGTGTGACTTACAGTGCTGTACTTGAAATGTTTTGAACCTCCTAAATCAGCTCTATGTTTTAAAATAAAATCAGGCACTTCCAAAATCTTATTTACAGAAATATTTTGCCAAACCTTCTGTCAGTGTAATAGCACAACATGAATACACAGTGATTACATTACATTACAGGATCATTTAACTTTTCTTACATAGCATTTACATTGTATCCAATTATACAGCTGGATATATTCTGAAGCAATGCAGGTTAAGCACCTTCCTCACAACAGCAGTGTCTTACTGGGGAATTGAACCTATCATCTGTACGTTACCAGACCAACCCCTTACCCATTATACTACATTCCGCCCACACAACAGTGTAAAGCCATCCCATCAATCCCATCATGCTTAGCAGGTCATGTGTCCACCTTACCTCACATTTATATCCTGGCCATCTCAACAGAAGCGCTAGAAAAGTAATATGAAATTCAAATGAAAGATCATCTAATATTCTTAAGCTACGATATTAAACATTAGCCTACTTCTTATCATAAAAAGTTGCTTATTGTGGTCAGCATTATGTCATGGTTACGATATGCACAATATTTGGACATGAGAAAAAGGATTTATTTGGTATGGGGGGGGGGGCTTTACAGACACAAACCAGTTACAGGCATGACTGGAAAGAAATGCGGCAAATCTTTATATAAGAATGTTACTCAGCTGCAATATAAAAATTACAGATGTATATTATTTCTACTATTATATGCTGCAGCACAGAAAATTTCACTATTTGCACAGCGTTAAGCCAGAGTATACACACACGATAAAACTATCAAGCTTATTTGCATTCCGAGCGGGAGAGACGTTAGAGCACTGCATTTGGCTGCAGGGCCTGTGCAAGTTATTATCCCAAAATAAAGCTGCCAATCTATTTTACCACCCAGATTCATGAAATTGCATCTCTGAGAAGACACCAAATGAGAAATGTATTACAATCAATGTGGATAAATGGCACCCTGAAAAGTGTGGAGGACCTATAGGGCCAGTTTTGTCCCAGTTTTTTGGACTTTGTCATAGTCGTACATCTGAATAAATACTGCTATTAAAGTTTAAGGTTAGCCAATTCATTTTGCAACTGAAAGGTGTTACATACAAAACAACTTTCTGTTTTGCAACAATGCTGGGCTGAGGTGAATGATTACAAACCTCATTAGTGCAAGCTAACTGACCAGCAATTTCCAGAAATACATTAACGCATGTCATTAGAGGCTTCTCCAACATGTTACGTAGGCTACTGCGGACACGAGCTCAAGGTATGTGCATAATCAAGGAATACGGCAAACATCGCACTCTGAAATTACTCTAGTGGTGATATAATTAGTCATCCTTAGAAACTAGACCTAACCTAATCTATCCCATCTACGACCAATCTTGAAGTGGGGCAGGCACGTCGCAGAAATTAAGGCGGCTAAAGAAGGGGAAGCTAGGTTGATATTTAACGCCATATAGCAACATTGTACGTGAAAGACGCAAACAACCAGTCTCACGTGTCCCTGATGTTTTGATGAAAAAGGAAAATAAACTAACAATGTTAGCGACGGTCCAAATAATAATAAACACGTGTAACACTGGAGTTAAGGCATCCTGATACCGCAATTATGTAACATTATAGCTTGATTCATAAACAAAGTTAGTCGAGCTAAGTAGTACCGACAAAATCCGCCAGTCTTACCGCTTGGTTTTGGCTCTTCGTGCCGAAAAACTTCATCATGCTCATCAGCACAGCTGTTTTCAGTTCCGCCACTATCATCTTGCTTGCTGTGGAGAGTTTCGCCCTCCTTTGCAACTGGGACAACAACAAACCTGTCGCTCACGACGACACTCATAGCTCTTCCTCCAGGCCTTGACCGCTTCTTCGCGGCACGGCGTCAGCGAGGCTCCGCGCTGCAGTTATTCAAACTCGCCGGTCTGTTGCTATAGGTGCAGCAAGACGTGTAGGGCACGCGCCGACGGTGAATCAACGGCTGCTTGTCTGCCCCCGAACGTGCCTGATGTATCGTTCTGTGATTGGTTGATTAAGTTCTTTGGCCAGGTTGGCAAAACTATAAAACAACCCAGTCTCTGTGCTCAGACTGTGACTAATCGTTTGGGAAACAATGTTCATGGTATTATGAAGAGGTGACGCGAGACGAGAACAGATTTAAAGGACCATTTTTAATTAACTGGGTATCAATACACTCCCCTGTCTCATCTGACAAAAAACTCGAACATTTGAATCTGAATATGCCTCTAATTGGCATTGACAAGGAGCTCCACAAGAGGACACCCAGCTGGAAATTAAAATATCTGCTGCCAACAGTGTTCAACAGTGAGAACAGCTCAGAAAAAAATCTAAATTATTATAGCTAATTGCATTTAGATTTAATTACCCGTGTCTACAAGTATTAGAATTAGAATATTATTAAAATTCTAAAGGCGCACTGCTGGCTTTCCTCTTTAACATTTTCACAAACAGTTTCATAAACTATGTGAAGCAGAATTTCTTGCCCAGATTGTCAATATTCTTCCATTTCAGACTTTGAGAATCCTAATTGCCTACATAGCTAATTCTGGAGTCCCTGTAGGTTGCTACCTAAATTCTTCAGCCTCAGAAATCTGGCCTTAAGCTCTCAGAACAGATTGTGAGTGCGGATGTCAGCTTGCATGCAATTTGTTTGGAATGAGAGCATTTAGGGTCTCAAGCAGGGAGAGCTTCATACTCTGAATTTCTCCAGCAAGTAAGATGTATGAACAGACAAATATGTGCAATGCATTGCCATGAAAATTGTACTTAATGAGGACATTCGCTGAGCAAATGAATAATGGAGTAATGCATAAATTATTGTGTAACAGCTAAAACGACAACAACAACCACAACAGCAATGGTAATGATCATAATAATCCACCATCACTGGCTTCTTAGGGATTTGATTTTATGAGTCAGGTCAGGTAGAGGGCATCTAAGACGGGCCCATCAAACTGTTACTAATGAGAATAGAATGCACATTGTTGATATGAGAGTTGAGATAAAAAATGACAGAGAGCACATTTATCGAATGATCATCTATTTGACCTCCTGTGGTCATTCCGGTGTCTGTCCGGTTCATTAGTTCCTCTACCATTTTCCAGCACATCTGTGTGTCATAAACGCACGCAGGTAGAAGATCTGGTCCCTGGGGTGCCCTGTTCTGCAGTGAGTGAGCATTGAGCTCAAAAATCACACGCGCCCGTGTTGTCGTGGGTCCGTCTCTGGAACGAGGGGCTTGCATAGGCTGATGGAATGAGAAAGCACTTCTCAAAATGCCTCATTCCTAATGACTTCCCTTCCCCCTGAAGAGAGAAAAACTGGCCCTGCAGGCTGTCTGTCAAATCAGCTTCCAGGTCAGCACAAAAAAAAAAAAAAAAAAAAATGAGCAGCCAGTTATGCATGAGTGTGGGGCTCTACTGCAAATCATGAAATGCCTATTTTCTTCCAAACTGCAGGCTAGCAACAGTCTAAGTACTCATAGCCTTGAAGCAGATATTCAAGACTACGCAGTCAAGTAAAAAAAATGTGGAGCAAACACAACCTGATATTTCCTTTTATTTTTTTTTTTGTATTCTTTATGCTGTGAAAGTGTAAATGTACAAGTGTACAAGCTTAAAATTCAACTTCAAAGTCAGCTCTTCAGTCTTGTTAAGCTTGGAGGGATACTGCTAATTTTATTTATTTATTTTTAGCTGGATTCTGTGACAACAGCACTGTTACTCCTTTCAAAATGTTCACAAGCAAAAAAAGCGAATAGCAGATATTTATAAACTAAAGTAAAATATACCCACTGCTATATACCTAAACTCACCTGCAAATGCAGCATCGAAGGCTGTTTGTTTTCCATATATCAGGCAGTATTTATACGCAATGAAATGCTTCAATGCTTCAGATGAAAAGCAATGAAAAGCAGCATTAACTCCTGCTGGTCTTTCGGTGAAACTACATCAATAGATTTAAAAATTTTTTTTTTTTTTTTACCATGGGAGTACTAGAGATGTGAAGCCATGGAGAAAATGAACACTTACATATCAAAATGATTTCTCACACCTTGCAGTCTTCAAATGTATTACCCTTTCATGGTAAAATACAGAGCATCACCTGGATCGTGTAAGGACTTTTTTTTTTTTTTTTTTTAAATCTGCAGTTATGTTTTGGCCACTAGATGGCAGTCACAACATGTTTTCATCACAGGAAAGGTGAGTGATTACTAGTAGGCCATAGGCATGTAGGCATGTACTGTATTAGGATTTCGGGTACAGTTACGGATTATCTATACATTGTGTCATTGTGTATATTGTACTGTAGATTAGATAGTCTGTTCCAAATTCTTAATATTGAAAGCTTTGTCTCTGCTAGCGTATAATCTTATTGACATGATTTTTTTAGCTGAGATTTTTCCTTTGCTATGGTAGATTTATGTCTGGGGTTCCCAAACTTTTTTCTGATGTGACCCCAAATGAATGTTCACAAATTTACGTGACCCCAACACCCCATCCACACAAACACACACACGCCTTGCCTAACAACACAGGTTAGCCGTGACTGTACTGGCGATATACCACAACTTCTCCTGCTTCATTGCTTTATTATAGTTGCAATGTTGTGATAATCCACGTGTCGTGACCTACATTCACATATTTTAGAGACAAAAAATTTTTTCTTTAAAAAAAAAAAAAAAAAACTTTTTTACCCAAAACATTTCAGGCAACCCCATCTTTAAATCAGGCGACCCCTCCATGGGGTCACGACCCCCAGTTTTGGGACCCCAGGAGTATGTAGATACACACAGGTTCCCCAGGCCCACATTAACGGACATCGGATGCCCTCTCCTGTCTCTGTCTCACACCGGAAGAGTGTTAACAGGTAAGGTCATGTGGGGGTAGGGACACCAGCAGGGATTTTGGGGCCCATCAGAAGATCCCACATTGGGCCCCACCACCACCAGGCTTCCCTATCCCTGCGTAGGTACAGCAGACTTTTTGCGGGCCCCAGTCAGTCAAGGTCCTTGAAATCATCCTAACTGCCCCCCCCCCCCCCCCACCTCCCAACTCCCCCCTCCCAGATGACATCCCTGTGTAAGGGCCCACAGTGGACACAGAAGTAGCTGGTGCTCGCCAGGTTGCCAACGCTTCTATAAGAACACACATCCTTAAGGCACATATCAAAGCCGTGACCCTAGAGGGCATCCAACCAATAAGCCATCTGCTGCTCAGGTTTCCAAACATCCAGCAGCCCAGTGGGGATGGCACGGTCAGCCTAGAGATGGAACTAACCCCTCTGGGACATCAAGAGCTTAGGATTTTGGGCTGCACCCCTACAGCCAAGAGCTCCGTGTTGTGCAATGGTTCCACTCTTTGAAGCTGTTGTGTGTGTGTGTGTGTGTGTGTGTGTGTGCGTGCGTGGACACAGATTATTGTGGAAATGTTGTGATGTTGTGACCAAATATAACATACATGGTAACATTTTTTGCAGGAATTTGTTGAAAATCAGACTGATCTTTTACGTTAACGGTTAGTGGTACTTGGTAAACCAGTAGGTTCGTAGTTCACGCTGGAAATGTGATGCAGTCTAGTGTGTCCTCCGCCACATATAATGAATCTACTACACCGCCATATGGAGCTTAGGGGGATTTATTTATTTATTTATTTCCGAAGTCCACCGAGTCACTGAGACAGCGCAGCCCACCGAACAGCTGGGCTAATATCTCAGCGGCGGGTGTGATGTGCTAAATTAAAATATATTCCAGAAAATACTTGCAGGTGGTAACGTAAGTATGTGATAACTAGCAGTGAAAGGAGAACGCGGTGACGAAGGCGAGCGCAGTCATTGGCTAACAGCATTAATAGCAGAATTCCTGAGTGACGGCGTGACCGTCGAGTCAACACAGGCATTTATTGCCAGCTCTCCCTGACACCGGGAATTCCGCTTTGAGTAGCCCACGCGCAATGGCACTGCAAGCCCTGGAGGCGCCAGTAAAGTAGGACTCTCCCTTCAAAATAAAACACAATCACGCCAATTTCGCCCAATTAAAAATGGTTAGCCTAGCTACCTTATTAGCATCAGTGACACGATGCAAGAAACCTGTTATTTAATTGCATGGTCGGTCACAACTAGCACACATTAGCTATGTTTTACGTATGGCGTAACAAAACAGCGCACTTTGCGTTTGTTTGAAAGCACGGTCAAGATGTCGCACTTAGGTAGCTTATGTGCGCAATATAATAGGAAAATTGAAAAGGAAGAATAGTGTTCATTCTAAAAAAAAAATTTTTGTTTGTTTTTGGCACGATTTATTCATGTCAGATTCGGCGCTTAAAGAAAACCACAGCGAAATAGGATTCAGCTGTGAATCGTCGAAGATGAAGGGGTTAAACAGGTGTAGCCGTTGCTACCGGCGAGTTGAGCTCATCATTGCAGCGGACAGAGTATTGAGGGACATTAATCGACTCCGGCAGACTTGCAGGCTCGCAACTAGAAGGAACTAGAAGGCTCACAAAAAAGCGGCGACGCCGGCGATGGGATGGGAATGCGGACACAACAGTAAAACCACACCGTCATTAATGACAGACATGGAATAACCGAGCACGCGTCAGCGTAAACAGACGGGAATCGGGAGTTTCTTCTCTTTCGCGAGATGACGTAAATTTTGAACAAACGCGAGTCGCCTGGCACCAAGGAAAGTGAAAACTATCTCGACCCCCCTTCTGCATCGATAAGTGGCGGTCGGCTCAGCTGCAGCGAGCCCGACGTCTCGGACAGAATACTTCGATGCTAGAAGTTTTGAAGTGTGTGTTTTTCCCCCGTGGATTACAGTATTCGACACAGAGTCCGTTAACCATTTGAAGTGTCACCCGTCGCAACGGACACCTTGGCCGCAAAAAGTCTTCAAACTCTTTGGGGAGCAAGTCAGGATGCCGGTTAGACGGGGGCACGTGGCACCGCAGAACACGTTCTTGGACACAATCATTCGGAAATTCGAAGGCCAGAGTGAGATTTTTTTTGATTCCCTTGTTATAATTTTAAATGTTTATTATGACTGGTAACTGTACAAAGCAATCATATTTTTCATTGTAGGTACAGTAGTATGTGTCACGAATATCACCTTCTACGCAGCACATTTTCTGTAAACGTGACAACCCTCAATTAGATATAATTTGCTAATTTATGTGTGCATATGCCTACGGTTATAATTGTTTGTGAAACATTTGAACCCTGTTTATTTTAGGAGTGCGCCGGAAGAAATATAGCCTTGCCAGATGTTTGTTAAGACCATGAGCTCCCTCGCTTCGCATAGTGGACAAGGAGATTGTTGGGTACACTTCATAACTGAATTCGATTGTTAGAATTGGGATGTTAGAAAACTGATGTCGTCGAAGGTAAATTGAGTATTGTGGAGATATAGGCTGCCATACACCTTTGGCTATAACAAGTAGACCTAAAGAACTTTTAAAAAATTAAAAAAAAAAAAAAAAAAATCACAATTAAACCATTTTAACTCTGTTCATAAGCTGTCATCGGTCCAGTTAAAATCTTGCAAGCTGAGCACATTTACTCTCTCAAAAAAGCAAAATAATGTAACCTACTCTCCTTTCTTATAACCAGGACATTCAAAATGTTATTTTTGAATTTGAGTATCACTGGGTTTTTGAACAATTAGCTTATAAAAGAAAATTTGATATGAACTGTCATTAAATTAGGCTTGATAAATCGCAATTACCCAGAAATTGTATGGTTCAGAACAAAGCGCGCAGTTTTTGTGTGTAATGTTCTACCCGTGTGCGCGCAGTGCATGAGCAACATACGCATGGCAACATATGAAACGCTAATAGCTCGTAGAAAACCCAGTCAACCTAAACTAGTTAATGGTTTTAGAAAGTAAATTTAATCACTACACGTGTGAGGGTTACATCGTAATTAAGATTCCAGTGGTCAGTGCGATTCTGAGATTGTTGTTTGTTGATTTGATTGATTGATTCTTTATTTTTATTTTTATTTTATTACCCGAATCGTTTAGAGCTGAAAAGTACACGTAGAAGACTAATTCCGAACCTTCCAGCAAATCACTCAAATCACTGAAGCTGGCTGATAATTAAAGTGATTTAAGAGCGGATCGTTGGCTACAGGTCTGGTGGATCTCTGCGGTGCTTGCTCTTAACGAAAAGCGCCGCGTCTCTTAAGAAAAAACACTGCAAATAAGTTTCCCCTGGTGCAGGCCTTTTGAACCGCATTTCCCGAAACGGTGTAATGACACAAATAAACAAATGTTTATTTTATGCTGCGTCTTCAAAATCAAACTTCAGTTCACGGGACAGTGTAGCTGTACTGTTGGGAATTAAGAAATGTATGGTTTCGACCCTTCCATTTATCAACCTAAGTACAAAGGGGATTTACTAAACGTGTGACGTAGTCCTACATCTTGATTTAAAAAAAAAAAAAAAAAATAATAAAATGTTTTGTTGATGGTGAATACATCAATGTCCTGTACCCTGATAAACCGGACAGACTGTCGGCGTGATTTTATATTTAATACTTCATGGATCTAATCTCATTTATCGTCGCAGCATTAGAGCGTATCCCATTAATTTAGGTAAACTTGTGTGAATGGGTGGGAAGTGTCTCCCAGCTGAAGGCGTTAAATCATGACTTCAACAAGACTTCCCGGTAATATGATGATGTAATCTTGGCCCATCTTGAAAGGGAATTATAATGAGAAGTCCTGGCCGTACATCACAACTCCGTTCCATGATTCTGTATCATTATTATTGCACGTTAATCATGGCTCCAGTCTTCTTCAGGCCCTTTTTTCAAGAATGATGCTCTTCAGATCTTCCACGTTGATTGTGATAAGTGCTTTGATCCACTTTAAAGAAGAATCCACCCTCTGTCAAACACCTTGGATCCATAATTCCCGAGGAAGGCAGTGCATCAAAATTAGACTTTATCAGGTGCTTTGAATAAGGTTTTGATCTAGTCTGCGAGAAGGCTTTGAAACTTTAAAGAGGAGTAGCCTAAAATGATGATAAAATAGAACTGACAGGTTTGTTTCATATTTCTTGCAATGTCTGAGCAATACAAGCATGATAACTGTAAAGGATTCGAGTAAGTGGTAGTGGGTGTCCTGGCACGATAGTGAGCTTACCTATGCTCACTAAGCATAGTCAACTTTACTTTATCATTTAACATAATTAACCAATGGATGAGTAGGTTTTGGAATGTTTTCAAATTCTAGAAAATTCTGAGTCAGTGTTCTAGAACTCCATTGCTTTCAATTGGTAGTGATTGTTACATCACCATTGGAATGTTCAGTTAATAACATTCTGATCACATTCATTGTGACTTAAAGGGTTAGTGGACCTACAGATTAACATGAAGACCACCAGTTAATACCTTTTCACTTGATTTGGTATTTTAGCGCTTCCTTTGAACCCATATACATTTTTTTAGTCAAAACACACAACAGCATTCTAGTTTTTAAATGACATTTGAAAACACAACATCGCAAGTGCTGTAAAACAAGTAATTTAACATGATCAGTACAGGCGTTCTGCAGCAGTATAGTATTGGCCACTGTGAAATATCAGCAGCTGATACAAGAGAGCCTTGCGTCAGTAGCTAGGACAGTGACATCTTAAAGACAGTTGTCACTTTAAATGGAAGTTCTTTTTCCCGCCCCTCCTTCTCTCTCATTGGCCGCTTGTGATTTGGTGAGTCCAGCCAAAACCATCACTGGTCCCCCGATGGTTACAGAACGAGAGATTAAACTCAGATGGATATTCGTCAGTGAGTCGGCAGAGTGTGTCACAGCCTGGGTTTTCTTTTCTGGAAGCAGAGGAAGTGCTCTTGTCCCTGGCGGCGGCCTACTTCATTTTGCTAAATCTGTGGCAGTCCCGAGTTGTTACCCCCCCCCCCCCCCACACCCACACCCACCCGCACCCCCACCCCCCGTCCGCCCTGTTTCTGTTTAACCAGGTCTTCTGTTGTATCATCACCCCCCCCAACCTCCCCCCACCATCCCCAACCATCACAGGAGCACACAAACCTCCAATTACCCAAACATGAGAAGGATATTAAGTGTTGCCTTGTGCACACACAACTCGCCATCGCCCCGGGCAACTGGAGCAGCAGGTGCTGGGAAAGGTTCCCTGGAGGTTTTTCGCCCAGGGAGACGGCCGGACTCCGTCCCGTCTCTGTCCGTGTCGGGTCAGAGCGTGAAAACAAATAGCGACAGCGGTGCTGAATATACGCCTGTTTACCTGCCGCGACAAGACCCCTAATATGGCTGTGCCTTTACGCACTATGGTCTTGGGGACAAAGTAACTTCTGTGCCAGAATTGAGTCATTTTGAGGGCATACTCGCCAAGTGAGGACTGTAATATATTAAACTTTAATTAAACCCCCACAGGCTTTATGTGCATTACAAAAGAGATACACCTACTGTCGGTGTAAAATACACTCTTGTCAGAAGTGATTTAGCACTGAACGTTTTGAGGGACGTACGGTAATGCGAATGCGTATCGCTGGCTCCAGCCGTATTCGCGGCTAACGGAAAATGTCCTCACTATGCTACCGGAATGTTCTGTCGGTGCTACAGAATCCCCACTGCTTGGCAGCGGCATCGCGAGGACGTTTGTTGTGTGTCAGCCGGTGCTCGTGTAACACGACGGAGTCGCGCTCAGAGTTCGGTTTCCTGGCGTTTTTTTTTTGTTTTTTTTTTAACGTGCGTCGCCAGTTTCGGGGGCTCTTTCCGCCTTTGGCCGCCACGCGCTCTGTCAGGATTTCATTTCCACAGACCCCTTCTCCAGTAAACCTGAGGAAACGGCCCGGATTCCCGGCTGCCATCGAGCTGTCAGGCGAATGCGGCTGGCTTGGCGCTCGCGCTTCCCAGAGTCCCCCCCCTGCGCCCCCCCCCCCCCCCCCCCCCACCTCTTCCGCGGGGCCTGCGGTCTCTCACAGCTGTCTCTGACACCTCGCGCTTTCCCTCCCCGGGAGGGCGTCCCTGGCTGCGCGCAAGACTATCCCTCAGCCTACGGGGGCCCTAAACAATATTTTTATTTTGGTGCCTCCTCGTTATTCAGTGGGGGATTTGGGGTCACCGACCAGGGTGGGGAGGGAGATTTGTGATCAGGGGTGGGTTGGGGGGGGGGGGGTGCAGGAGGGAGGAAATTGCAGTTGCAGATCGCAGGTGAGGGGGAGGTGGGGCGGTGGTGACATTGCAGTTGTGACCTGAGGGGGGGGGGGCGGGGGGGGGGGGGTTGTTGCTGTCCTCAGTTGGGCCCTATACAGTGACAGATGTACTGTCTGCCCAACTATCTCATCCCCCACCCCCCCACCCCACTGTGTGTGGGCCTGGCTGTGCAGAACATTAGCTACATTAGCCTAACCATGTGCCAGGTCTGACGATATGTCTGTCCGTGGCAGAGATTTGCTGCCCAACTCCTGTTGCTGGAGATCCACCGTCCTGTAGGTTTTCACTCCAACCCTAACCACGCACCTCAGTTTTGAACAACACACAAAAAAAGCTAGTTCAGTCTTGAAATCACCAACATCGTAAATATCGCAAAAATAAGATCTGTCCTATCTTTTGAGGACACTGAGAAAGTTATGCACGCTTGTATTTGTTCTAGAATAAAATTATTGTAGTGCTTTCTGTATGTGTCTCGGTCACCAATCCCTAGCAAGCTGTTCGAAATTCTGCAGCAAAAAAAATAGTGTCGTGGACAAGATGGATGTCACACACTGCCCCAGTTCTGGCTTCCACCGCTCCGGCTTCCACCGACTCTGAGAATGGATTAAAAAATCCCACTGATTACCCATAAAGCGTTGTATGGCCTGGCGCTGGATATATCACCACCACAAGAGTGTTAGTTCCCCACCGGCCGCTGAGCCCTCTTAGATCATCTGCTCCGGCACTGCTGGCTGATTCAGAGTCTAGACTGAAAAAGCGGAGGTGATCGTGCTCCTCTGTTTGGGTCCCCGAGGGCCTGGAACAGCCTTTCTGATGCTGAATCAGCGGCTTCTTTTAAATCGCTGTCTTAAAAACTCACTTTCGTACTAGTCTTGTTTTCATGAATTCTTAACCGTTTGTTTTATTTCATATATATATATATATATATAATGTTTTATTTTCCCTATATGTCTGTGTCTTTTATATTAAAATTTATTTTTTTTTAATCTCTGAAAAGCACTTTGTGCTGTATTATGCATGATAAGTGCTATACAAATACTGATATTTATTATCTTTATATGCAAAGTAAGGGTGTAATAACTATTTATAGGACAGTACTGTAGCCTGTAGGAGAGAGACAAAAAAACTGATTTTACTTAAATCAAGCTGCAATTAACTTGTGATACTTTGGCCATAGGCAGTAGACAGTGGCACAGAACAGTCTGTACGTTGTCAATGTAACTATATCTGTGAATTACAGTACATCTTAGAACAGTTTTTCATCTTTTCACCTGTTCAAACAGTTTTTCACCTGTTCTAAGCTGCAGATTGTGGGCTAAGTAACTGAGCCAACAGCTGGAATAGGAAATGGGCATTTGGCTTCATTAGTGTTTTGTGAGACTGCACGCATGACCAGTTCTCCTGACTTTGCTGTGATTGTGAAGTTGCTTTCTAAGAGTACAGAAGTGTAGGCTACCTTGCGCAAAGGACATAGTGTTCCATAAACATAGCGGCTGCACTGGTTATTTGAAATGTGCAAGGTTGTGATTTGTGGGAACTACAGTGTTGTAGGAGCTATATTACAGTGCTTTTTGTACTACCCCAAACTGCATTTTTTTTTTTCAGCTATATTGTACGAACATTCAAATCACATATTTGCTTCCGACAGGAAAAAAGGTTTAAGCATGTTTGTGACGCGACAAGTTTGTGCAAACTGGTTTTCACAGTCAACTTAAATATTTAAAAAAATTCCTTTTCATTGCAGTGGGGTAAAAATTGCAGACATCTTCTGTACTGGAGTGGTCTGGCGCAAGATTTTCCTCGCTTGACATTTTAGGTGGCCAGATGCACACAGTAGTCTTTAGACAAGGCAAATATGCCTGAAATAAATACAATTTTCAAGCTGCGTTTGCCAAGGACAGTAAATGGAAACATTTTTCTGTCTTTATGTTTTTCCTTCCTTATGATTCTGGGAAAGGTAGGCCAGAGTCACTTGTGTGGGTGTAATATATTGTTTGAGAGTGCTTGGCTTGAAATGACAGGGTGAAGTTTTGGACTCTCTGATCATAGTTGTGAGGCTCTCTCCATTAATATAGAAGGCTGGGGTTATTTTTATGATTCTGTGCCTAACGTAGCAGGAAGCATCCCATTCTGTCCGTTTTTCTTCCAGGAAAAATAGTGGACAATCTTATTGTCCACTAGTCTTACACTACCCTCTCTGTGTCTCCATAGAGAAACCCCATCTACTGTAGCTTGGGTCCTTTGTCAGGCAAAATGGATCAATCTTGGAGCTCTCACACACCTACCATAGAGGTTTCCATAAAGAACTGAATAAGATTCCCCTATGAAGACAACCCAAAGAACCTTTTCAGAACTATCTATAATCTATAATGAAGCCTTTAATTATGCCATTGGCTTGTCTGTGTATACATTGAACAAAAGCTGACGGTTTTGGAACCACTGGAGTTGTCCAGGCAACAGCCGGAGCCTTCTAGCCAATGAACAGGGAACGAGAGAAGGTGCGTTTTCAGAAACGGTTTCAGACGAGGCTAAAACTCATGCATTAATGCAAACATTATACACCTTTCCGCACTAGAAACGGTAACAGGCGAGGCTAAACTCATGCATTAATGCGAACATTAAATACCTTCCGCGTTGCCACGAGGGCCGCCTGGCTCTCGTAATCAGTTTTCAGCACCTCTCTCTCCAATGCCTCTGAAGAGGGAGATGATGATGAGCTCGCCCACATTACACATCCCGTCCTTGTTCCCGTCGCGTGGAGACGCAACGGCGGGAAACGCGTCCGAGCGTTCCTTCCTGGTTGTTGCCGGGCGGGATGGATTCCCTTACGCGTAGCTTCGCCCACTTTGTCGGGATTTTTTCGTTTAATTGCCGCTTTGGGCTTTGTTTGATTTGCGGTATTAGCGCTTGTTTGTCGGTCTCTGTCATCGCGTGTGTTTTTTTTTTTTTTGCGCTCTTTGAGTTTTGTTCTGACTCATTTGCATACACTGCTTTCTTTGTTTCCACAGAAACCAACAGCACTACCTTAGCTGCAACACTCCTGCACATTGCCACATTTGTGTCTTATTTAATAATTTAATGTTAAAACATAAGCTTGAAAACCACCTTAATAATTTACGAGAGTATGCTTTGCCTTTCACTTCAGAAAAAATTATTAGTAATGAAAAAATCGTGTTTTTTTTCAACGGAATGTATAAAAATAAACAATAAAAAATCTAATGTAACTACAGGGAAAACAAAACAGACATTCATGACAACAATAAACAAAATTCATTTATTGGGATGAATAAAAACTGAATCGCTTACTTTAAATCAAGTTTAAAAAGATATCACAAGGCTAATAAGATCAATTCCCTCCTGGGATTTGGGCAAACACTGAATTTGAAGCCAACATTTTTCTTTTTCAGTATTTAAACATATATTTGCATTTGAAGCAGGGGACCTACTGTAAACAGTTTTTAAGAACCTTAGCTTTTTTGTTTTTTTTTGGCCTGTGTTTACTGTGCACGCGTGTGTGCGTGCTTGTGTGTGTATGTATGTGTGTGTGTATGTGTGCGGGTGAGTGTGTGTGTGAGTGAGTGAGGGAGGAGGTGGGCGGCAAACGAGATGAAGCAGGTGCACCCTCATTCATGATCATCACATCACAAGTTTTAAGGGGGAAGAATTTAAACGCCCCGCATCGTCTGGAACGCCCACGTTCAGGAGGAAGATGATTAAAGCCGCGCAGGTTCATGGAGGCGAGCGAAAGTGAAGGCTCTGCTTTCTCTGAAATAAAAGTTTTCCTAAATTACCTCCCACTTCCTCAATTTTCACACTCACACTTTTGGGCTTTTTTGCCTGCCGGTTTTAAAAAACTCTGATCATCAAAGGCAGAGTGGCTGAAGCCAGCTAATGTGTGCATTTCTTTAAAAAAAAAAAAAAATATATTTTTTTTTAATTTTAAAAGCACCTAAAGACACACACAGGTGAGAAAAGAGCGTTTCTGCCCACGGCTTATAAACTTTTCAAAATGGCTCCAATTAGCCGGAGACCACAGGCACTGGAAGAAGTGCTGCTGCTGGCCGAGGTCTTTGAAGGAGAACATAGCCGGCGCCTGGATTAGCTGGGACGGGGGGGGGGGGGGGGGGGGGGGGGGGGGTGGAAGAATTCCTCCTGCGCGGATCCCTCGGCTACTCGCTCTCCGGCCTAAAAGTCCTCGATGCGGATTTATGGCCGAACATTTCCTGAAAATTTCATTCCAAAAAGGGAATGGAAATAATCGCTTGACGCAAACCCTCCCGTGATAATGAGGGGGGGCGGATCGAGGGTGTCAGCAAATTCCGGTTTGCTTAAAAACTGCAGTAATTTGCCTCAAGTGTATGAAACCTTTTTTTTTTTTTTTAAACGTGTTTTTTTTGAATAAACAAATATCGGAATGATTCATCGCGAAACCTTGACCTTGTAGCCTTCTTGCCTAGACTTTCCTCCTGTTTCATGATTCCGCATGCCTGTGATGTACAATAGGTTCCTGTTTCAACAGATGACCGGACTGCTTGTTCCTTTTTTACTCCTCATTAGATTTCTGAAATGGATGTGCCTCCAAAGAGCTGATTTTGGTCAAAAAAAATATCTGAGTGTATGAATTCATTCAAAATGCGATGTTAAAACATGGGGTGGGATTGGGGGTGCTTCTGGAACATAGTGGGACTTTATCCAATCAAATGTCATTACTTGTGGGCCTCAATGAGTTAATTCTGCTAACTTCCCCTATGTGCAGCTGTATAGTGGGATAAATGTTCATGAAAGACAGCACATGGCAAAACTTGTGTTGAGGTCTTTTGAAACCTTCACCCCCTCCTATAATTTGTATTGAGCTCTGCGTTAAAAGAGACCTTTATAAACTGGACGTGACATTTTGCAGTGAATCATCAAATGGTCTCAAGATACTTATGCTTCATTAAAAAAAAAACTGAAAACTTTTTCTGGTACTCGGATGCAATAGCCTGACCCCCCCCCCAGGATTAATCAAAACAGCGAAGCCATTTTTAGGGCGTAAGCACTTTGAAGTTCTTACACTTTGTAGTCGTACATCAGCAGATTATTTTTGGAATGATTGGGGGTGCCGTGGGTGCTTTGTTGATTTAATAGCAGCCTCCCTCGAGGTGTCTCGGTGGTTGTCGGTGGTTTCCTGTTGTCAGCTCAGTCTTTGGCCTGCGTTATGGCTGCACTTATTGCAGAGTCGTTATTGCAGCATGGGCAGCCGTGGTACTAGGGAACTCAGGGAGCTGCTGGTTTTCACCTTCAAATCACAAACCGACACAGACCCAGCAGTTTAATTGAGATACACTGTCATCAAATCGCAAACCAGCACAGACCCGGCAGTTTAACTGAGATACACTGTCATCAAAATCGCAAACCAGCACAGACCCAGCAGTTTAACTGAGATAAACTGTCATCAAAATCGCAAGCCGGCACAGACCCAGCAGCTGAATTGAGAAACTGATCAAAATCATAAAACCAACGCCAACCCAACAGTTGAACTGAAATAGTGTCATCAAAATCATAAACCAAACACACGCCAAACAGTTGAATTGAGATGAACTGTAATCAAAATCACAAACCAGTGTAATCAGCTCCTTTGATTGGTCAGTCAAGAGCCACCTAACAATGAAAACCAGCAGACTCTGTTCTCTCAAGGAACAGGCTAGCCCCCCCCCCCCCCCTTCATTATAACATTAGAAGGTGAAATCATTCACTGGCGTACTTGGCAGCTGTGTGTGGAGCTGCCACCACCTGTGCGAGGCGACGACAGGTGTCAATCATCGCCATGACTGATGCTGACCACTTCTTTCCTCCCTCTATCCCCCATCCTCCCCCCTCATTCTCCCCCCCGTCACCGCCCCCCCTCACAAACCCCCCCCCACACCCCCCCCCCCCCCCCCCCCCCCCCCCCCCCCGCAGATCGCAAGTTCGTCATCGCCAACGCGCGGGTGGAGAACTGCGCCATCATCTTCTGCAATGACGGCTTCTGCGGCATGTGCGGCTACACGCGGGCCGAGGTCATGCAGAAGCCCTGCACCTGCAACTTCCTGTACGGCCCGCGCACCAAGCGGCTCGCCGTGGTCCAGATGGCCCAGGCGCTGCTGGGCTCCGAGGAGAGGAAGGTGGAGATCGCCCTCTACAGCAAAGACGGTAGGACTGCGTCCTGCGATCGCCGCCGGCCCCTGTCGCCACTGGAGGGAAACTCCGTTTTATAGAGGCCTCCGGTAGAGCCTAACTCAGCTCTGTGAATCTAAAAGTTCCGTTTTTGCGAGGATCGATAGTTCTGAGCTTAGTCTGATTCGGAAATGTTGACAGTTACAGCAGAAAATCACACACAGTGGAATTTTTTGGACTGGACTTAGCCAACCAGATTTTACACATTGACTGGACTGATTGGCTGAACTTAGTCAACCAGATCTTACACATGAGAGTACGGTTATACTGTAGGGAGCCACACTTTCCACAGCGGAGTACCGGTCATTTGGATTTAAACGCTTTTCAGTTTACACCGAGAGATATTGCTGCTTACACAGCTGCAATTTCAACAAGACAAGAGGGCTGGAAAAGTACTTGAATTATACACACATCAAAATGCTGGTCAGGGATGTGTGTTATAGTCTGAGGGTGAGTCTAGGTATGATGTATTTGTCTATTATAGCTACAATATATGACCAAAAGTATCTGGACACACCCCTGTTTTTCATGGTTTGGGCTAGGCCCCTTAGTTCCAGTGAAGGCGAATCTTAATGTTACAGCATACAGTCACATTCTAGACGATACTGTGTTTCCCCCAACATTTTGGGGGAAGGCCCTTTCCTGTTTAAGGATGACAGTGCTTATATTGCTTTGTCATATGTGGTATGTAGTGGAATGTTGGCACCAGATCCCACAATCCTGCGGTTTACCTATTATTAATTTAATATTGGTACAGTGTGGACTGTACCAGTCTGTAGTTTACAAAACAGGACCAGGTTAAAACTTAGTATATGGCTGGGCTGAACCGGCCGACATCACAGACATGCGCGGTGTAACTTTATCACTCAGTCCGTCAGTCAGTCAGTCAGTCACAGACATTCGCAGTGTAACTTTATCACTCAGTCAGTCAGTCAGTCAGTCACAGACATGCGCGGTGTAACTTTATCACTCACTCAGTCAGTCAGTCAGTCACAGACATGCGCGGTGTAACTTTATCACTCACTCAGTCAGTCAGTCAGTCACAGACATGCGCGGTGTAACTTTATCACTCACTCAGTCAGTCAGTCAGTCAGTCACAGACATTCGCGGTATAACTATCACTCAGTCAGTCAGTCAGTCACAGACATGCGCGGTGTAACTTTATCACTCAGTCAGTCAGTCAGTCACTCAGTCAGTCAGTCAGTCACAGACATGCGCGGTGTAACTTTATCACTCAGTCAGTCAGTCAGTCAGTCACAGACATGCGCGGTGTAACTTTATCACTCAGTCAGTCAGTCAGTCACTCAGTCAGTCAGTCAGTCACAGACATCGCGGTGTAACTTTATCACTCACTCACTCAGTCAGTCAGTCACAGACATGCGCGTTTGTAGGACTGGGCCCCGCTGTTGCGGTCCAGCCAAATATTGGGGACCAAAGAACAGTAGAATTACAAGCTGCTATAGCAGTATCAAAGCTCTCTCTCTCTCTCTCTGTCTCTCTTTTCCATATTCCTCTTCTGTGGAGTGATTGCTGTCTCTGTCCCTGTCTCTCATCCACCACAGCGGCGTGGCGTTAGGCGTCAGAAGTGATTAAGCGGGCCTCCTCTTCAGTCCAACGGGCCGTCCGCGATGCGGTCAGCGCTTAATCAATCAGCTCTGAGGAGCGGAGACGTTCTCGCTGCCTGCGGATTGCCTTTTCGGGACGCGCGATACATTTATGCATGAATTCGAGGGCGCGGGGCGTAATGGAGGGGTCCGGGTTCAGCGTGATTACCGACCGGGGGGGTGCGGGGGGGGGGGCGCAGTCCGGTTGGATCTGAAGACGAAACTGAACCTTGGGACAGGAAGTCCGGAGGAGTGAGAAGGAGATCCTCAGCAGAGTCTCAGGAACTGAAATCTCTTGTGAAAGCGCTGCTGGGTTGGCGAGTGGTCTGGAGCGAGGCGATTAGCTTTAATGACTTCAGTGAGACGTCCAGCCGAGTGGATTACATCTCCAAATTAAAATGAAGGCACTCCATGTACATCACCCTCCGTAGGATCATTTGATATATATGTGTATGAAGTGTCATTCCAGAACAGAGTGTACTGCTGAGGGTCGAACACCTCTCTCGTGTCTGCAGCCCTGAAAGCAAGGCCCCTGGTGGATGAAGTCAGGCGTATTTTAGGGTCCGAGGCGCAGTCGTAGGCCGAGGTGGCCCAGAATGGAATGGGGGAGTGGCTAGAAGTGAAAGGGGTGGAGTTTCACCCAGGGTTGTTAAGCCAATCAGCAGGGAGACCCAAGGGCGTGTCACAAGGGGAACTCGACAGCTGAGCCTGTTTTCTGCGAGCTGGCCCTGCAGTGTTTAACATGCCCCCCCCCGATTCATTCATCAGCTCCTGTCTCAGTGATGAGGATGTTCAGCTGCTGTTTCATTGGTCGAAAAGTAAAACAAATAATAATAATAATGGTAAATGGACTGCATTTATATAGCGCTTTTATCCAAAGCGCTTTACAATTGATGCCTCTCATTCGCCAGAGCAGTTAGGGGTTAATACACTTACGCCCAGGGCGGGGTTTGAACCGGCAACCCTCCGACTACCAGACAATCGGTCTTACCTCCTGAGCTATGTCGCCCCATAATAATAATGATAATAATACGTCCAAGCGTAATTGACGTACTGACGATCAGAAGCTCTGCTTTGTGACTAGTTTTGTTTTGAGATTGAAAATAGTGCAATAATGGATAGTGACAGGATGCTTATTTTTCACAGTGACAGTGGAAAGCCTGGTTCATTAATTTCTCTAAGTGTTGCAAAATGCTCTGGCCTGTCTGTTTGTCTGGGGATCCGTGCGAACAGACTAATGATGGAATGTAATGACATGAAGAAGCCCCCCCCAGGGAGGCTCTGGAAAGATGTAGAGCTGTGTGTGTGTGTGTGTTTGGGTGTGTGTATGTGCGTGCATGTGTTTGGTTGTGTATGTGTGCATGTGTGTGTGTGTGTGTGTGTGTGTGTGTTTGGGTCTGTGTGTGTGCGTGTGTGTGTGTTTGGGTGTGTGTGTGTGCGTGTGTGTGTATGTGGGTGGGTGTGTGCGTGTGTGTGTATGCGTGTGTATGCTTGTGTGTTTGTGTGTGTGAGCAAGAGAGAGAGCCAGAGAGAGATTGAGAGATTTAATCAAGAGCTCATTGTGCCTCGTATTGTATCTTCTTCTGTGAAAGCACAGAAATCATTCAAATTACCCACAGTCCCCCACACTCCCTCTCTCTTTTGATCTATATTTACGGCTTGTGGTTTTGTGCCAGCCACAGAATGGAGTCAGTGCTGCGTCCATCATTGCTGCCGATGTCCTATGCAGATCTACTGTAAAACCCTCCCAGGCTTAGTAGTGGAAAATGAGGTTGCTCACCTTCTGGTGGAGTGGGTCTGTGCGGCAGTACCTCTTCCTACCATTAGGGGGAAAATGGAAGGCAACATTCTCACAGGCCATACGGTTTTGGCTCTAGTCCTGTTGGTACCCCAGAAGAGGAATTTTGGGGAACACGTGTCCCGCCCCCCAGACCCCAGAAGAGGAATTTGGGGGAACACGTGTCCCGTCCCCCCCAGACCCCAGAAGAGGAATTTAGGGGAACATGTGTCCCCCTCAGACCCCAGAAGAGGAATGAAGAAGAACACTTACTCCCCCCCAGACCCTAGAAGAGGAATTTAGGGGAAACACGTGTCCCCCCCCGAACCTCCCCCACCCCTGTTTGGCGTTTAGCCCACACGTGAGTTAGGATTAATGTGGCACGCCACCCGATTATTTGTGAGGCCTCGCAAGATCAACAACAGTCGATCCTTAACCTCCCTCCCCAAGCGTAGAGCCACCGTGAGCTTCTTCTCTCTCGACGTTCCTCCGTCGTTTCTCCCCTCGACGTGTGCCAAGGCCCGGCCTTGTGACCCCCCCCCCCCCCCCCCCCCCCCCCCCCCCGTGCGGTACCAAACACAATTAATCAAAGTAATTACACGTCAGGGCACACTTGCAGCCGAAAGTGGCTTTGAAGGAGTTGTTATAGCCCTTTTTTAAAGGAAGGCTTCCTCAACGGACAGGTTGGCGTATCAGTAACACCTTCAACTCCTCTGCTGCTGGCCAGATGTATGTATGCAGTGTGTATGTAGTGAATGTAATGGGGGATATTGCAAGAGGAAAGAATTACCATCAGAAAACAGGGCCACCCACAGCTCTTGAACAGAGACTGTTGAGTTCGTATTTTTGCACCCCGGAGTTTAGCCGGTTTGCCCTTCCCGGTACCGGTTAATTTGACCTGACAGATCCGGGACTTGTAGATGGACTTCTTTAATTCGGCTGCCAGCGTCGGTCCCAGCCGATCAGCACCGGCTCTGCTGTAATGATGTCCCCCTCCCCCCCCCCCCCCCCCCCCCCAGCCCCAGCCCCCTATTATAAGAGGCAGTTTGCCCTAATAGCATATTGATTGAAAGCCACCATCGGACTGCGGGAGAGTTATGCTCGCTGGGAGGATGGTTGGCCACTAAGCGGCGTCGCTTCCGGAGTTGTCCCTTGTCCCCCCCCCCCCCCCCCGTTTTACCACCGAGGAGCGCTCTTAAATCTGGGAAGTGCTCACAGCCCACCTGTGTGATCAAATCCGTGATACCAGTGACCTTAGAGGGGCCAGAGAGGGAGCAGAGGTACAGTACAGTACACACACACATACACAAACACACACACGCACGCGCGCGCGCGCACACACACACACATGCACAAACACACACACACTCACACACACATACACATACACACACATGCAAACACACACACTCACGCACACACACACGCAAACATACACGCACACACACACATGCACACACACGCCCGCTCTCACACACACTCACACACACATACACACACACACACACACACACACACTCACACACAGAACAGAGCAGTGTAGGACGTAAGTTCGTTTGTCCTCCCCAGACGTACTCGGTGTCCACCGGGGTTTGACTGAGAGCCTACAGCAGTCTCCTGTTTTCACACTCAGGCACCCTTCCGGCACCAAAAAAAAGTTAAAAAATCTACTGATGCAATATCTGAATGAGTAATGCAACCGTGCGCGCAAAAACAGAGGCGCGAGTGTGACCTGGAGCGACCCGCGAAACGAAACGCTCAGAGGCACGTTCGCCCAAAAAAAAAAGAACAGGACGAAGGAGACGCAAAGCAGCGCTGCGGAACTCTCTGCGTCTGGTGTAAACTGTGGAGACGGGCCCAGGGCCTCTTTCCTTTACTGGTCATCCGTCTCTGCCGAAATAAAGCTCTGTGTGGAAACCCGGGGGCTGCCCCCCCCCCCCCCCCCCCCCCCCCCCCGGGCCGTGTGTCATGTTCCCGCCGCTAACGTCGGTCAGCGCTGCCGATCGCGTTCTGCTTTTTGTGCGAGTTTTGTGCGCGTGCGGTGTGTGTGTGTGTCTGTGTGTGTGTGTGTGTGTGAGGGAGAGTGTCGATGTGTGTGTGTGTGTGTGGTTGTGTGAGTGTGTGTGTGTGTGTGTGCGTTTTGTGTATGTATGTGTGTGTGTCTGCGCCTATGCATGTGTGTGTGCGTGTGTGTGTGTGTGTGTGTGTGAGTGGTGTGTGTGTATGTGTGAGTATGTGTGTGTGTGTGTGTGTGTGTGTGTGTGTGTGTGGAATCGTGTGGGGGATACAGATAAGGTCTGTGTGAAGAGGGAGTGACAGTATAAGGGGGAAATAAAGTGGTTGAGTGCAGGAGGGAAAGAGAGAGATAGTGAGGGAGGAAAAGATGAAGAGATGTGACAGTGTGAGTGATAGAGTAGAGGAAGATAAAAAGAGAGCTGGAGTGTGGTTGCCTGTGTGGATGTGTGTGTGTGTGTGTGTGTGTGTGTGTGTGTGTGTGTGTGTGTGTGTGTGTGTGTGTGTGTGTGTGTGTGCGCGTGCGCGCGCGTGTGTCCGTGTGTGTGTGTGCGTGGTTAGTTGGTGTTTTTGTACATGTGTGTTTTTTTGTGGATGGGGTTTGTGTGTGTGTGTGTGTGTGTGTGTGTGTGTGTGTGGGGTTAGTTGGTGTTTTTGTACATGTGTGTTTTTTGTGGATGGGGTTTGTGTGTGTGTGTGTGTGTGTGTGTGTGTGTGTGTGAGCATCTGTGTGTATGATTGGGAGTGTGCATATGCCTTGTGTGTCTGTGCATGCTTGTATGTACACATTTGTATTCATTGTGTGGTTGTGCCTGTGAGCGTGCATGCATGCATGTGTGTGTGTGTGTGTGTGTGTGTGTGTGCGTATGTGTGTGCGTATCCACCCACGTGTGTTTTTCGGGAGCACCCCGCTGGACCCTGTCCCGGGCCCACGCCGCTCTGCTCCGCGTCAGCGGGAGGGGCGGGGCCAGCGCCTCGGACGGCTCCCATTAATCCCGCGGGACGTCCCGAGGCCCTGTCAGCCCGCGGGGCTCGAGCACGGCCAGCGGGGAGAGCCGGACGCTCCACACACACACACCGATCGTTCACCAATCAGAGGCCTGCATCAGGACTGCACAGCCCAGCGTTCGCTCCTGGGGACGCAGCTCAACCAGCGCTGTGCAAGTGCTCCACAGCGGCCGGGTTTCTGCCTTTGGGTTGTAAATCCTAAAAAAACCTGGGAAATTAATATCTGGCCCGCTGTGGGGGGACCGTGAGTCTCTGGTCTGCATCTCAAGGAGCCATATATTCTGCTGTGCTGAAAACCAACACTACAAGGGACATTCAATAAGCAAAGGAGATAAATAATGTTTTTTTTTCAAGGGTCAGGAAAGGGGAAGGGGGGGGGGGGGGGTGGTCCCTCTTTTCTACCCCTGTCTGAGTATGCAGGGGGAGAGCCTCAGCATTGTTGCGCTGTTTTGGCAGTTGTGACGTAATAATGCAACGGTTTCCCTAGCGACAGAGCTACAGCATCAACATTCCACAGTATGCAGTTGTCGTGTGTGTACAGTAGCAGCACATTTTGTGCTATAAACTGACTATAAACTGATAGTGGTGTATTTACATGTGATAATCACTGCCTGCTATCACTTGCCTTTTTATTTGTTACAAGGCCTTGTTGGGGAAACGTCCATTTGTATCTTTCATCACTAAAGCAGTTCAGAGAGAGAGTCCACCATGCGAGACCCAAAGATTGGCTCACCTTCGAGGTTCCTCCTCTTAATTCTGAACTATGTAAGGCAGGCTTTCAAATGCCATGGAACCAATTAAATGAACTACAGCAAGAGCCTAAATTGAACAGTTTGGCTACTCTGGGTTCAGAACCTTAATAAAGCCCTATTTAATTGTGTCTTGTACCTGCCAGAAGTGGCATTTAGTGGAGGACTGGGATAAATGTATTGCTTTGTAGTTTTATAATTTTATTTTACAGTATATTGTTTTATATTTTATAATTACATTTGTATATTATATTTAAAAAAACCGCACCGTCTGTGATTTAACCTATAGCATGTGTGGATGTGAACATTTGCTAGTTTTAATGGTCTTGGAAAAAACAATTATTAAAAAAAGTAGACCTAGAGACTTCCAAAGTGTTCCCAAGGACAATCCCAAGTTTGGATACCAGTGCAGTAAACCTTAGAAGAAGAAGTCAAATGCTTAAGGTCACTTGGCAACCACTGGCCTGTGTGTTTACGTTGCTGCTGTCTGTGCAGAGTCATCTTTTAATACAACCGAGCAGAAAATGAGGTCACGGGGTCAAACGGAATCGAAGTCCGTCACTGATGTCAATTAAATGAGTCAGATGGCCTTTTTACAAATGCAAATGGGGCCGATAAATCTCCCGCAGCTCCCTGATTTATTGAAGAAAGTCAGCGAAGGTCTTGGGTCAGCATGTTAGAGAGCGTTGGCGCTTTCAGAAAAAAGTCGTTTTTCTTGCAGGGGCTGTAAAATCCTTGCCATTTTTTTTTTTTTTTTTTTTTTTGTTATACACGGAAATTAAGAGCCCGATCAGTGATGGACGTGAGCCAGCGGTATAAAAACTCTCAGCAAATCGATGTAAACACATCATAATACAGGGGGGCGGGGCCGGAGGGGGGGGGCGGGGGGGGGGTTTGGCAGGGGGTGGTTAATTAACGGTGTTTTCACTCCCACACCCAGCAGAAGAGCAGCAGCGGCGGTAGATCACGCGTTCCTTACAGACGGCGATCCCTCGGTGTGCAACAGAGCGCAGGACGCGCAAACGCGTTTTAATTTAGCGACTGGCGAATCGCGGGGCGAGGCGAGGGAGCCGTTTCTTCACGGGACGTTAAGCGACGGTTGTGATTTTGGCACGGCGCCGCGGTTCGCTGGCTCGAATTCGGCTGTCGGGGGAACGGGCCGGCGTGACATCATCGCTTCGGTTCTGCTGGGCTCATTTCACGGATAAAATAAGCTGTAATACGTTCCAGTCCTGTGTCCCTAAAATCTCTTACCTATCTATCACATTACGGGCATTTAGCAGACGCTCTTATCCAGAGCGACTTACACAAACAGCATTATAACATTGTATCCAGTTATACAGCTGGATACATACTGAAGCAATGCAGGTTAAGTACCTTGCTCAAGGGCACAACGGCAGTGTCCTACCCAGGAATCAAACCTGCGACCTTCAGCTCCTTACCCGCTATACTACACTGCCGCCCCAGTGCATAGAGTAGGCGTGATTCACGTATGATGCTTATACTGTACGTGACTCAGTACTGTAGGTACATGCTTGAATGTATTGATGTATATAAATATAATATTATGAATTTTGAAATGTGAGATAACGCTTTTGCAATATAGTGAGGTGTGGTTGTGGTTGTGTTGGGCACTAACTCCTTAAAAGGGCTGTTGATTTTAAAGTGAGTTCCCATCACCCGTCAGTGTAGAGGGGGCATCCAACCACAGCATATAAACCTGCTTAACATTACGATTACTATTACCATGGTAACATTTACCTGAGACCTCGGCTGTTGATTTTACAGTGAGTTCCGTCACCCCGTCAGTTGTAGAGGGGGCATCCAACCACAGGGGGGGGGGGGCAGTTGGAGGGGGTCCAGAGGCAGTGGTATAACAGGCAGTGAGGGGAAACGCACGGCATCGTCAATATTCTCGCTCCGCCGCGCGGCTGATCCCCCTGACTGCTGATCCCTGATTGGTCCAACCCCCCCCCCCCCCCCTCGGGACCCCCCCTAGCTGAAAAGCCAGGTGTTACGATAGATCCGCTCGATATCCTGGGTTTTCTGCCTGGTTGGTTTTTACCTAACTTTTTAAATCCCCCAGCCATAAAGTGATGAAACTTCTTTTAAAAATGGAAAAAATTTACTACATCACAGTTTTTCTAGACAATTGATTCTTGCTTGACTGACTATGCACCTTGTTAGGAATATGCATGCCTGTTTGTGGCTGTGAGTGCTTGGCCCCCTTAATTGCTGCTTGCAGCTATATTTTGTCAATATAACCCTTTTTAACTTATGACCACTGCTTTCAGTCACCAGAAGTGATTGTGACATCAGCTTTAGAATGTTCGGTTAAGAACACGTGTGTGTGATCTCACACGTTGGTACGGGTTAAATTGGTTGAGGTAGTGATGAACTGGGTCGAGCAGTGACATCACGGACAGCCACGATTCTGTCAGGGTTCAGCAGGTCCGGGCCCTGACTGACTGAGGGGGTGGACAGCCTTTTAACAGGCGTTCCTTTTAGACGGCTATAGACTCTGTATCCATGACAACCACCGGCTTTAAACTTTTTACAGTAATGAATGGGGTGGCGAGTACGGGTGCGTGAAGTCGGAAGGACTTATACAGTATATTCCTGTAATTCCTCGCCGATCACTGATCCTACCACAGTTGTCATATGCTGTGGGTTTGTCTGTTCTGGGGACGAAGTACCACCGTTTGTGATAGTTTTGCTGTGGGTGCGGTAGTGTTGATACATTTCTAAACTACTATTGCGTGTAAATTGGGAGACCTTTCATGAACCATAGCTGAAATAAATACGGAGACCTCAGATGATATACATTTATATGTGATATACAATGTTCGGCCTCTGTATGGGCCACCTCATGCACAATAGATGTATAAAATTGTTAATGCTACTCCAGAGCAGAACGATAAAACTCTGTCAGTCCGAAAATTTAGTTGTCTTGAGCGTGTAGCCTGAGCCTTTACCTTTTGTTCCTTTTTAAGATTCGAGCAGGGGCCTGTTTTTCATCGAGGGGCAGAACCTTTCCCTTAGCTGCCGCGTTGACTTGTGGCAGCGGAGTACGCCATTTCAAAACTCAAACGCCTTTTATTGGCGAATTTATTGCGCTGAAAGAGAACGGAAAATAAATAACTGTACGGCCTTTATAAATTGTGCATTAAGATAAATATTTAATGTTTTTGGCCGAGCTGAAAATCATTCTTGGAAACTAGGAATGGGCTTGGCTATTGCTACGTGGTGGATTTATACAGACGGCATTTGAGCAAAAACAGTCTGATCCTATGCATTTCCATCAATGCATCTGGGTCTTTTCCTTTATGGTCAACATGCCTGCAGGTGTGTTGCATGGTACATCATATAAAGGGCATCATACAAAGGTCTTCTGTGCTGTAAGTTTACATGAAGTGTGTCGCACAGTTAAGCTGTCCTTGTTTATTCAGTTATGGGGCACATACACTGTGTGACTGAAAGTATCTGGACACCCCTTGGTGTGGAGCAGTTTTTCATGGTTTGGGCTAGGCCCCTTAGTTCCAGTGACTTAATGCAGTGACATTTTAGACGATGCTGTGCTTCCAACTTTGTGGCGACAGTTTGGAGAAGGGCCTTTGTTGTTTCAGCATAACAGTACCCACGGGCACGCAGCGAGGTCCATTTCAAAATGGTTTTGTCAAGAACGGTGTGGAAGAACTTAAACTTGAAGCCCTTACCTCAACCCCATCCAACACCTTTGGGGTCAATTGGAAAGCCAACTGCGAACCGGGCCTAATCGCCCAATCGGTGCCCGACCTCACTAATGCTCTTCTGGCTGAATGGAAGGAAATCCCTGCAAGCAATCCTCCAACATCTAATATAAAGCCTTCTTCACAGAAGAGCGGAGGTTGTTATAGCAACAAAGGGTGGACCATCTCCATAGTAATGCCCATAGCTTTGTTGGATGTCAGTTGTCCGCATGCTTTTTGTGTGCCGTGTAGTGTACATGCGACCCATGATGCATTAGAATGACGCTGCAGCTGCAGCGGGCCCCAGTGCATGCAGCGGCCATTCCGCGCATGCATGCAGCCCCCGTTCCGCGCATGCAGCCAGACACAGAGGACGAGCGCTCGCGGCTGCGCGCTGCCTGCATCTCCTGTGGGTTGCGGGTAATTGGCTTTTCCATTTAAGCGTGTTCTCCTGCGCCCCCCCCCCCCCCCCCCCCCCAGAAGGATTTACATGTCAAAGAGATGCCGCAACGCTCCTCTCCTGCTCATTATTTTTTCCTGAAAAATCCTCTCTCTCTCTCTCTCTCCCTACCTCTCTCTTCCTCTCTCTCTCACTTCCCCCTCTTTTCCCCCCCTCTCTCTCTGCCCTGTCTTACTCTTTGCTTCCATCTCTCTCTCTCTCTTCCCGCTCTTTCTCTCTCTCACTCTCTTCCTGTCTGTCTCTCCCTCTCTCTTTCCTTCTCCCTCTCTCTCCCTTTCTTTCTCTCTCCCTCTCTCTCCCTCGTATATGTATGGGGGGTGGGGTTGTCGTTTCATCTATCTATTAAATTGTCTTGAATATTTTGACTTTTAACTGCAAAGGCTGTGCCAATAAACTGGTTAAGGTCTCTCTCCCCTTTCTCTATCTCTCTCCCTTTCTCCCTCTCGCTCTCCACCTCTCTCAAACCCCCCCCCCCTCCCCCCCACCCCTTTCACTCACCTGCTCTTGATCAGAATGTCAGTTAGCTCATCGTGAGTTTTTTTTTTTTTTGGGAGAGATGCGATTTATTTTTCTTAAAAAAATTTTTTTTTTTTTTTTTTTTAAATCAAAGGTTGTGAAAAATGTCACAAAAACAGTGCTGTCTCCTGTCGGGGGGGGGGGGGGGGGAGAGTTACCGCGGCACTCTTCACCAAACAAGGGGGGCCTGGCCCGTTAGCGGCAGCTAATTAGCCGCCGCCCCGGCCCGCGGGACCGCCCCCCTTTTATCCCCGGCCCACCGTCCCGCTAATTAGGCCGCCCTGTCACCGTGACGCCCTGCACCCCCTCAGACCCAAGAACTTTCCCCTCTTTCTTTCTTTCTTTCTTTTTGTGTGAGAGAAATAGCCGCTCTAATTATGCATTTAGATCCTCGGTCCATCGCTTCCCCCCCCCCCCCCCGCCGGCGCGGGGCCTGCCGCTTTGGGAAGCGCCTTCGCGCCGGAGGCCCGTTAGAAGGAATCGCCTGACGGGCCGCTTCGATTGGGCTCGCCGTCCACTCGGCCTTTTGGTCGAATTCTGTTTTTAAACGGGCGCAGCCCCTGCGACTGTACATTCTGAGCCTTTGACATTTGATCGAAGCCAGAACTAGCCGCTGAATGTTTAATTCAAGTTAGGGAGCTCGCTCACTCGCTCTCTCTCTCTCTCTCTCTCTCTCTCCATCTCTCTCTCTCCTCTCTTTCTCACTGTCTCTCTCTCCTCTCTTTCTCCCTCTCCCTCACTCTCTCTCCTCTTTCTCTCTCTATCTCCCTCACTCTCTTTCTCACTCTCTCTCCTCTCTTTCTCTCTCTATCTCCCTCACTCTCTTTCTCACTCACTCTCTCCTCTCTTTCTCTCTCTCTCTCCTCTCTTTCTCCCTCTATCTCCTCTCTGTCTCTCTCTCTCTCTCTCTCTCTCTCTCTTCCTCCCCCGCTTGATCTCACCCCTATTCTTTGCACAGTAGCAGCAGTCAGAGTGGATCTGTGGTTACATGGGTATTTATTGCTGTGTTATTGATGCAACTGAAACGTTTTTTTTTTTTCCCCAGAGTCAGTTCCACAGAGTTTACACGACTGCTTACTTGTGGGGCACAGTGGAAATTTTATTTATACGTATTTTTATGCCCTTTGCTGTTTGCCTGTGTTTGCAGAAATTATATAGCAAATAAAATATATTTAGCATATGATATGGCACCGAATGTGAGTTCAAGCTTATCTCTGTGTGTGCGCTGTTGCAATCGTTTGTTCAGTTCAGTCCAATTCCATTTTTATTTGTATATAGGCTTTTTTTTTTATTTTTTACAGAGAACTGTCACAAAGACACTTCACTGAGTAGCAAGGCAAGAGAGAGAGAAAAAAAGAGCAAACAGAGAAAACACCAGGCCTTAACCCCAAAATAGCAAGTAGCCTACATACAGTGGGGAGAAAAGCCTTAATATATTGACTGTATAATTTTATAATATTATATTTCGCGGCAAAGCTTCAATATTTGTATCCTTTGCAGTTTCAGGTGGGATTCGCGGTTTAATTTTTTCCCTGCTGTGTGAGTCACGCTCAGCCTGAACACATCCATCCATACGAACTGAACCGCCAGAATGTCAACAAGCCGCTGGCGTTTAGAACACGGAACCGCGATACTGTTACATGACTCATTGTGTTTCCCACGGTGACCTATGTATCACACCTGGAATCGCAAAAAAAAAGGCTACTGTTTTTTTTTCTGTCGGGGCGAAATGGCTTGAGCGTTTGTTTGTTTTTTTTCTCCTTCTCTCTGATCTCTATCTGACCGCTGCCCAAACTTTTCCCTGCAGGTGTCAGCAGTATTTCCGAATTCATCCGGAGAGTAACTGGCTGGTGGTTTTTTTTTTTTTTTTCCCCCAGTTCTGCCCTCAAGCTAAAATTCGCGGAGGAAAAACCTGGCATAGCAAATCGCCGCGTTTATGAACCGCGGCTGATTGGTCATAATATTTGCGTAGGATTTATTGCTCGCCGGATGCAAATGAGACTCGCGCCGCTCCGACGTAATAAACAAACGTCCGTGCCCGGTCGGCACATCTCCGCGATGTTGACATTTTGATGGGCTTTTTGAGCCTGAATTGGAGTCGGCTGTGGCGGGGGGGCTGTGTTGTAGCTGGTGGCTGTCGGTGTGTGTGGGCGGTTTGTTATGGTCCCCAGCGTGATGGACAGGCACTGCTCTGCAGTAAAAACGGGAAAACTGCCCCGTTTGCTTACTGAGAGCCGGGTTATTTGCGGTGGCTGGTACCGGCGCTCCGATGCCAGCACGCGGTTCGTCATTTTAGTCCCGTCCTCCTCGCTAATTCCTAAAAAAACGATCCCGCTGAAGGCGTCCTTCTATCCCCATTGGGGCCCGCTGGCGTTGGACTTAATATTTAATAGTGTGTTTTATTTTATATTTAATATTTAATACCATGTTCTATTTTATATTTAATATTTAATGGTGTGTTTATTCCCCCCAGACTTCAGTGCCGGAGGGAACATACACTTTTACCTGTGAGTGTGAGTGCTAGGCACACACATTTAAAGAAGGGCACACACACGCATGCACACTCACGCATGTATACACACACACACGTGCACACAGACATGCACAGGCATGCACACACACACATGCACACACTCATATGCAAACACAAACACACACACATGTACACACACGCACACAAGCACCAACACACTCCTATGTGCGTTCACACGCACACAAACTCATACACACATAAACTCATGCAGACATAAACTCATACAGACATACACATGCACTGATTTACACTCACGCGCACACACGCTCCCGCACACGCGCACACACACACACACATGCATTTTTAATACGCCCCAGCTCTCCAGGCAGAAAAGGCAGGAGCGTTTTTCAGTGGAAATATATGGCCTGGCGTATCTGAGCTCCCCAGCCTTGGCATCGCACGAACAGCAGATTCTTCAAACGGCTGCTCAGAGCAGCGGCAGGACCTCCTGGGGGGGGGGGGGGGGGAATGAACGATTACGTGCCGTTACCGATGGCGACCCCTGTTTATATGGAACCCCAAAGTGCGTCTCCTCTGCGCCGGGGGGGGGGGGGGGGGGGGGATTTAACAATATCAGCACAAATGCGTCTAATGAGGACTGAGATCACCGTGGCAACAGCACGATTATTTCTCAGCCCTGCGCATTCGTACTTAACCCCAGAGGCCTTCGCGACCTTTGTGACCTTCGCGGGTCACATTAATCAGGAAGTCTTTACCTGGTCCCCGGACTCCAGGTTGTTTGGTCTTCGGCCCGAGTGTTTGAGCCGCGTGTTTCGGGAAAGCTGTCTTAACTGTTGATTGGCAGTCTTCACTGCCTCTAAGGCTATAATACCTTGTGTCCCGCACCCACAGGGGGACAGCCAATCAAAAACCTGTAATTTTAAATATCAGGATGAATTGTTTACTGTACGTTATTGCATCTTGCATTTATGAAGGTGATCTTTGGTTACCTGTGGCTCACGATGCACCAGAAAGGATTTATCATACTGCCGCAGTGCTTAAAAAGTTAAAAGAAAAACACTATTTTGAAATGTCTTTGATTTGACATTTTTAGTGTGTTAAATGCGTGTGCTACTGTGTTTTGTTTTTTTGCGGTATTCCCCGTGAGTGGCCCACACTTAATCAAGCTCTAATTAAGCCTCGGAAAGGGATCTCATGCTTCTAATTACGGGCGTGTGTTTGTGCGCTGGTTCTGTGGAGATAGAAGATGTGGCCTCCGATGAAAACAGCATCGCAGAAAGACTTTCACACCCTCATCGTTAATCTGGATAATCCGTTAATGGCTGCCAGGGTTATAATTAGGTGGTGGTGAAGACTGAAGCCATTAAACGTTATTAATTGCCTGTGTGTGTGCCTGCTAATTATGGTCATGGTAAAACACAGACACTAGTCTGAACATACGTGTGCACACACACGCCCCCACATACATGGCTACACAGCATTAGGTACACATGCATGCCCCTGGATATTCTGTACACACGTGTACATACATGCCCACGCAAACACATGCATACACGCACGTGCACACACAAACACACACACCACACACACACATACACACTCACACGCACATGCACAACACACGTACACACACACACTCACACGCAAACAGACACACACGCGCGTTAATGTGTTTCACCCATCCAGTTGTGTCCTCATATCTCTGTTACACTCTTACTAACTTTTTGTTGACTCACATTTTTTTCTCCATTATAAAAAAACTGACTGTCTTTCTGCCAATTCATTGTTTACATTACATCTATTATCGATTGTTATGAACTTGAAATTTGAGTGGCAAAACACTCCTTTTTTAAATTCCAAATAGCTAACAAATGGGTAAAATTTAGAGGCCACATTTGTGTACACATTTTGCTAGCGAGTCAGTTAGCTGGCCAAACCAAAACAACTGTGTTGTGGGACCTATATATGCAGCCACTTACTGTAAGATGTAAATTGGTATCCTACCAAGTTCTTATTCTGTATTGATCTGTGAAGTAGTTGCTTATTTCCTACTGGTATTGCCTGAATCAACAGCAAATGTAAGAATAGACAGCATACACATGCATTTTCAGAATGCAGAACACGTTTTATCAGTTTTAAAAATGCAGAAACCAGTTTAAATTCATTAATTCAATGTTGGGGCTGAAAACTGTCTTTTCCAGAAACAAATTGTTCACACAAATGTGGCTTCTAAATTCATCCTCTGTAGCCGGATAACTTTAAAAACCTCACTGTGTTTCTGATCATTTCTGTGGTGGAAGTAAGCATGCATTCATCAGTATTGTAGTCCACCAGCATAAAATAAGCGCTTGCGTCGTTTAGCAGCTTGATATGTGGAAACACTTTGCCGCAGGTTAGATTTTGCTGAAACGATGCCGCTGATTTTATCAAGTGTACGATGATGTAACGGTCAGCTGGGACGTGACATCACCCCTGCTGGGCTGCGACATCATCGTCAAGTGTACGATGATGTAACGGTCAGCTGGGACGTGACATCACCCCTGCCGGCTTGCGACATCGTCGTCAAGTGTACGATGATGTAACGGTCAGCTGGGACGTGACATCACCCCTGCTGGCTTGCGACATCGTCGTCAAGTGTACGATGATGTAACGGCCCGCCGGGGGGCGATAGTCTGATTCAGTGGGTTCAGGATTCACTGCTTCTGAGGTCACCCCCACAGTTCTGGGTCGCCCCCAGACAACCTGAGATCAGTCAGGATTCGCCCCCTGTTGCGTTTGCGAACGGAGCCAAAATGGCGGGTGCTGAGCCGAGTGATTAACCCGGCGGCGTGATCTCTGTGTGATTAAACACGGCTGCCACGGCAGCCCAGCGCGGCCCTGTTAATTAATGCCGGACATGCTCCATTAATTCTTAATGGCGTGTTTCTCACTCCCCAGCTGAGGCTCCGGGAAAAAGGGGGAAGGAGGCGGAGTTAATTTGTTTAACCCCCTTTAAGGTGTGAGGTCGTGAAAATGTGCTATTAGAATTGCTCTTAACCGAAAATTCTAATGCTGATGTCACAATCGCTGCTGGTGACTGAAAGCAGTGGAGTTCTAGGACACTGACTTAGAATGTTGAAAAAAAGAAAACATTCCAAAAAGCCTGCTGTTTGCAGGGTGAAGGCCCCACCTGTGTATTTCCCTCTGTACTGCATGCTCTGTGTGTCATGCCCAAGGTCTGTTTTAAAAATACGGAGTGCCTGGGACACAGTCCTGGAAAAACCCAGCGCATACTCCACATCCCGTTTGGGATGCTGCCGCACACTATTCCCGATCTTTCCTTCCTTGGGTGGCTACTTTGGTTTCCACGGCGACGAAGGCCATTGGTTGCCGGGCGATGGAAAACGGCCCACGCGGCGGCCCCCAGTCAGTCACGTGACCCCCCCCGCCCCCACGCAGACGCGGATGTGCTGATGTCACGCGAGGCGAGGCTGCCAGTTTGAGATTCCTCAGCGACTGCGTGTATAGCCCCGCCCCCTGCACGTGCTCGCCGAGCATGCTGGTATGTGCGCGCGGTGTGTATATATAGCCAGCGTCTGAAGCGTGATTGGACAGCTGATTGATTGATTGACTGGCACGTGTGACCTTCGTGTTCCGTCCCCGGCTCTCTGGAGCCACGGCGTTGCCGGGGCGGTTGATTGACAGGTTATCTGCATGACACAAGGTGGGGGGGGGGGGGGGGGGGGGGGGGGGGGAATCTCAGGGGATGATTGACAGCGGGAGGCTTAAGGGGGGCGATACCTGATCCCCGGGCCCTGTGTCTGTCCCGGGACGGGCATCACAAAATGCCCCCGCACACCTGTGTCATTACCTGGGTGCTCTTAAATAATACCGTGCTCATGTTTCCCCCAGCAGAGAGGCCCAGTCTGGCCACTTGAGCAGGGAGGATAGGTCCTCAGGGTCGGGGCAGACTGACAGTACCTGCCTACAGGTATAAGCCCCAGATTAAATGCGTGTATGAAGTGGATAAACAAGTACAGTTCCTGGGACAGCAGCTGCAGTCTGTAAGGCTGCCTGGATTTCGAGCGGCCTGGGGTTAGGATGCTGTGGACCTGTTGGCTGTCTTGGGGGGCTGGAGTCCCTGACGATGAAACCATAACCGTCAATCAATCAATCAATCAATCAATCAATACGAAGTTATTACTTAGAGCTGAGCTAAATATCAGTAGGAGGAAGTGCTTGTATACGCTCTCTTGGGTTTCTTACCTCTCCTGCACTGTCCCAGTCATGCAGTCTGTTTTTTAAATATATTTTGTCTGTCTTGTACGTTTTACTAGAATATATACTAGTGTATATATAACCCTATATATCTCTCTGTTTGTCTATCTGTCTGCCTGTCTGTCTGTCCTATCCATCCGTCCATCTATCTTCACCTACCTGACCGTTAATAATATAACGTAGGAGCCGCATTACTGGAGTGTAACTACGGTTTTAATATTTGAGTGAGCTCAGCCGCTGATGTAAATGATGTAATGCTGCAGCTGCGCTCGCTGGAACACTCTGCTGATGGCGTCTGAATTCTCTCTCTCTCTTTTTTTACAAGTCCCCCGGTTTACCCGGAGCTTAATGACCCTCCCGCCACCGCCAGTCACCAGTAAAACAGCTGACGCGCTCGGCCAAAACACTTACGCCATTTCGCCGTGCCCCCGCGAATCTAATTAAGAGTCACTGCCGTGGGGCGAATGGGAGGGGCTTTTTTTTTTTTAGCGCAGGTGCGGGGCCGATTCGCTGGATTGATTCCTGAGGTCGTTTCGGGCAGTCTCCTTGCCCCCCCCCCAGCCCCCCTGTGGGCCCCCCCCCCCCCTTGTGCCTGCTGTAAAATGCAGAAGTGCTGTCTCAGTGACCTAACCCATCGCCCAAAGCACTCTCTCTTTCCACTCCAACGTTCTCTCTCTCCCCCCCCCCCATCCTGTCTCTTTGGACCATGCTCCATTAGCAATGCATTCGCTTCGACCACCCCCCCCCCCCCCCCCCCCATCCCCCCATCCCCCACCTCGCCCACACACACCTGCACCTAGGGATCTGTCTAACCTCTGATCTCTGTATCGTCTTTAAGAAAGCTCTGATGTAACGTTACCACGTTTCCTGCCTTGACTGCAGATTTCTGATTGGCTTAGTCCGAGCCACTCGATTTCCTCTTCTTCAATAGTTTCGACAAACGGTGGCGCATCAGGATCACCAACTGGTCTGTGGGGACACTTCGCAAAATCGTTAAGAGAGGCTTTTGGTTATTAAAATTCGCTTTTGTGTGTGTCATTTTTTTCTTTTGGAATTGGGATCATTCTCTTCCCATGAAACCTCGGTGTGCGGAGTGCTCTCATTGACCCTTCAAGGCTGTGAGGTCACAAATGTGTGATTAGAATGTTCTTTAGTTGAACATTCTAATGCTGATGTCACAATGGCTGCTGGTGATTGAAAGCAACGTTGAAATTCTAGAACACTGACTATTTAATTCTGAAAACAAAAAAGAACACGCGCACCAGAAAGCCTGCTCTTCAAAGAGCTAAGGAGCTGTGCTTAGCTCAAAGCATCCTTTTTATCCTCTTCCCACTTGTAATCTTTGTTTTTTTTGTTTTTTTTTAAAGAACACAGCAGATATCCTCTGTAATTTTTCTGCCTTTGTTTTTTTTTTTTTTGTATTTGCATTTCTGAAATACGTGATTTGCCTCCTCATCAAGCTGGGCTCTTTTTTGCAGTTGTGCAAAGGTTTGATTCTTCACATGAAAGGTGTGTTTGCACTGTTGCCCTGTAGCTTTGGAGTTTGGTTTGGGTCTAACTGATCCGCTTTAAACTTTCAGTAAAAGAGGAGGGACACTTTTGAGAAATGTATTTCATAGCCAGTGACTAAGCCAGCGTAAATCTGGTTCTTCTCGCCTGTACGGTTTGTTTGAACATCATAAGATATCGATGAAAAATAATAACAATTGAGTGTGATGGTAGCTAGGCATTTAGGGCTGCTTGGGTGTTTGTAAGTGTATGTAAATGCTGGTGCAGCAAATTGAGTGGGAAAAGGGAGCAACTGTCTATAAATCTGACTTTTAAAAGAGAATTTGGAAGTTCTGCTTTCTGCTCGCTGATTTGCATCTTAGAGCTGGGCAATTTAAGCCTCTTCTGTGATTTTTTTTTTCTGCCTCGTCGCAGGTGTGACGCATCGTTCTGCTGATGATGATGATGAAGGATCATCTTCCTCTCGTAATCACCCATAGTCATGCAGAGCAGAGGCGGTAGCATCCGCGCCGGTGGAGAATGGGGAGGTTCAGCTTGTGACAGCTGGAGGTTATTGCCGATGTGCTGGGGGGGGGGGGGGGGGGGGGGGGGTTACTGGTTACTAAGATTTTCTTCATGGGGTGGCGGTGGGGTCACAGGCTCAGTATGGGGGGGGGCAACACTATCGCCAACACGTATATTAGCCTATGTTAATTCACATTAATTTGGGGTCACAACAGAATAACACTTGGGAACCCCCATGCCAGCTGCAGTCCGTGCTCCCTAGCTGCACTCTCAAGGATGCGTCAATATCCAACACACTTCTTGTGTTACTACTTTTGTGTTACTTACTTTCAACACATTGAAAGTTACTGCTTTTGTACTGCGAATGTACAACTTACTGTTATGAATGGAAACTTTCTAACACAGACTGTGTTGAAAGTAACACAAATTGTGTTGTCCTTACACAAGCCATGGAGATGTGTTTTAAAAAATGACACTTTGTGTTGTTGTTTTTTTTTGACACATACAGTATGTTTTCAATGAATGAATGAAAGAATGAATGAATGAAACATTGCATTTATATAGCACTTTTCCAGACGCTGTAAGTGCTTTACAGTGATGAGGGGGAACTTGCCTCACCCACCACCAATGAGTGTACCCTTTGAGAGTGTATCATTTGAGGGTGTATCGTTTGATAGTGTACCCTTTGAGGGTGTACCATTTGAGAGTGTATCGTTTGAGGGTGTATCGTTTGATAGTGTACCCTTTGAGAGTACCATTTGAGAGTGTATCGTTTGATAGTGTACCCTTTGAGGGTGTACCATTTGAGAGTGTATCGTTTGATAGTGTACCCTTTGAGGGTGTACCCTTTGAGAGTGTACCGTTTGAGAGTGTGCCTTTTGAGTGTACCCCTTGAGGGTGTACCTTTTGAGAGTGTACCTTTTGAGGGTGTACCATTTGAGAGTGTACCCTTTGAGAGTGTACCTTTTGTGACCCACCCTCCCACTCCTCCTTTTTCAGTGTGCCTTGCCTCTTCCTTTCAGTGTGACCTGCTGTCCTCCCGTTCTGCCTGTTAAAGATTTTAAGGCTCATTAATGTTTGAAACCTCGTTAAAGGAGCAGCCAATCACTGCTGGGCCCTGCAATTACGACTGAGGCTTGCGTGAGGAGTTTTACAAGAAGCTGCATCTATTGCGTAAGAACACCGAAGTAGAAATGCAGAGAATTATGTAAATGCCATTTTTAAAAGCAATTGCTAGAAATTTTAGTTTTTTAAGGCTCACTCTCAGAAAAGGACGTGTTAATATCCAACATGCTTTCTGTGTTACCACTTTTGTCACCTTGAACTCATTTTGTGTCAAAGTTACTACTTTTGTGTTACAAATTTACAATATGTGTGCTACAAAGGGTGACTTTTTTGACACACTGTGTTGAAAGTAACACAAAATATGTGTTCTCTTTAACTAAACATGGAGGTGTTCAAAAAAGGACACTTAACACATCTGTATTTTTTTTTTTTTTTTTTTTTTGTTTCTAGTGGGGAAGAGCTGATTTTAATTGTTGTGTGGGAAAAGGGGGAAAAAGTTGCTCGGGGTACCGAAAATCAAAATTTCATTTAATTACTACTTGTTGTTGTGATGCCTCTGGTGCTTGTTCAGATTCAGTCTATATACCTTTCTTGAATGACTAATTACCAACACCGCATCAAATACAGCGTTTTAATCAGGCACATTCAAACAAGCTTATGGACACATCCCCTACAGTCCTGCAAAGCTTAACACTGGCACAGGCATTTTCTTATCATAAGGAAGGCATTAAATTACGACATTCTCTGGTACAGGTGGTGGCAGTGTGTTATATAGGCAGGTATAAGGGTTGCAGGTTCGATTCCTGGGTAGGATACTGCCATTGTGCCTTTGAGCGAGGTACTTATCCTGAATTGCTTCAGTGTATATCCAGCTGTATAAATGCTATGTAAAAGGTTGTGTAAGTCGCTGTGGATAAGAACGTCTGCTAAATGCCTGTAATGCAATGTAATCTAACGTATGTTTCATCCACACCAGTGATAACAGTAAACCATTTGTTTGTTCGAGAAACAAGAGATGGACTCACAGTTGTGATTACTGTATCAAGTTAAGCAAACATTCAATTCACAAAAGGCCCATTCCATTGCCATTTTGTTTGAGGGGAGAAAGTATGCAGTAATGTGTGTAATATACACCAGTATATCACAGATGTCATTCCAGATATTAAAGGAGTACATATTTTACCCTGTCAAAGTGGCAGAAAGTATATTACATGCTGTAACAGTTTTGATTGCTTTAATAGCTGTTTCATGCACTTTTATGCTTATGTTGTGAATTATTGTTTTCGGTGTCATTTACAATCCACTAATATAGCCTTTGCACAGAATGATATACATAAAAAATGTCAACGTGAGATTCATAGCGTCAGTGCATTCAATATATTTAAAATACGTCCAGCAGATTTTTGATTATATAAACATATTATTTTTTCATACGGGACTGAAGGTCGTGGTGTCAGTTCTAAATTCCTGCTTTGATGGCTGTAGCTAATCCAGCTCGCGTCCGCTTCAAAACAATCCTTTTTATTTATTTTTTCTTTTTTATTTTTTTGAAAAAGGGAATAATCTCTCACTCTCTGAGTCTCTTACCACCGCCCTATCTTGGAACGGGGATTAACGCGTTGTCCTAAATCACCCCTGGGAGACGGTACAGTAAATCCACGCGGCGGGGCGCACTGTAACGAAGACGGATTGGCTTTCCCCACCGCTGCTGCCGTCTCCTTCAGTTTGGCACGGTGCCTTGTATTTGCTCGTGGAGGCTATTATCCTGCAACCCCAAACACTTATCCTCTGTCATCCCCTCATATGATTTTAATGCCTAATCTCTGGTCATTTCCTGAACTTTAATACAGGTGGACAACGCCGAGAGCGGCTTCGGCGCAGAGCCGACCGAGGGTGGGCTAAACCCGGTAGAACACAACCGCCCGGCAGTGTGGACGGTCAGGAGCCGTTGTGGTGAAATTAAGTTGTTATTCTCCGTACTGGCTTCCGGAGAACAATGAACGTCACGCTTCTTTTTTTTATCCGTACAGGTGCAATGTTCAGGTTTTTATCTGCCCATTGCTGAATAAGAGTAATTGTTTATTCTAACGCTATGCTTTAATTGCGGCTGTCACCATTTCAACGGAACATCTCTTTGTAGTTTTCATTTTTCTTGTTAAGTGAATTCACAAGCATGCTCGTTATAATTGGCGTACCGCTCTTAGAAAGTTTGGCACAAAGAAGCTGTCATACTAACCGTTTTAACTGTTAAAATATAGAAAAGATCGTTTCTTCTGCATATTTTCTGTATGGGTGAGCTCCCCACAGTTAAGAGAAGACATGACAGGCCATTATCAGATAATGACTGTATTAACATTGTCTGTTCTCGATCCTGAAGGGCATCGAACTTTAGTGGGGACGTCTCTGAAAGAGAATAATCGGGAGAACCGAACCAAAAGATGTATTACCCTCCGTGCCAATTAGCTGATACTGACACTTTAACACTGAGCCATTTCTAACAGTTAAGGTACATGCAAAGTGACCAAAGTTATGATTGTCTAGTCTTGCCCCTTAAGAGGGCCACCAGTTCAGACCATTCAACATAAGTTAGAGGACTAGATGACTACGGATGAACTATTACACACTAAAACGTCCAATGTCAGTTCAACTCTGAAAGTGTTAATTCAACTCTTAACAGACAAAATTTGGTCCCACATTTCAGAGTGAATTCACACTGGACATGTTACCGTGTAGTTAGGCTTAATTGTGCATGGTATATTCATTAACACATGCATATATACTGTACACTTTTATATACTGTATGCATGCATTTATACTAACAGAAGCATATCATTCTTCATTAGTCTTCATTTCACTGGGAATTTGTGTATGTACAATGCACTGTTTCAAATCAAATGAGCTTAATCAAAGTGAATACTCTAAGTCAGGGCTGTCCAATCTCATCTGTAAAAAAAGGGCCAGTGTGATAGTTAGTTCTTAGTTAATTAGATGAATCAGATGTCATTGTGCTGGGCTAAAACATAAACATGCACTCTCAGCAGCTGTTTTGGGATAAGATTGGACAGCCCTGCTCTAAAAGCTCAGAAATACTATTCAGTGCCCCCCCCCCAACCCAATCCACCCCCACCCCCCCAGGGCTAGAGGTGAGAAGCCCTGTGCTAAGACAGCCAATGTGTAAAAGCTAAAAGCTCTCGAGCAGTGAAACTGTATCTGGTCCATTTTAACCATGTCCTGTCATCAGTCATCAACTCCTCCACTTTTCCCCCCCCCCCCCCCCCCTCCCCCCCCCCCCTCCCTCCTTTTAAAGCACCACTCTTTCTTTCACAAGCCATTTGTCCTGAAATTGCACAAGAGAATCCCAGCTTCCTACACACACACACACACACACACACACACACGCATTCATGCGCACACACAAATACGCACACGTATGCACACACACACACACAAACCCACATGCCCTTACACACACACGCACACACACACACACGTGCACACACATTTATACACACACACACACACACACACACATAGACAAACACACACACACACACACACGTTCTCTGGTGATAAGTGACACGTGGGGGCAGCTGTTGTTGGTGGCAGTCTTTCATACACAGTAGGGCTGTTGGCACGTTGTCTCAGAGTGCATCAGGCACATTCTTCCAGAGTGGCATCTACTTAGGGCTTTGATTTTCAACAGGGGGTCTGTGGACCCCTGTGGGTCCCCAATTGTACTGTAGGGGGGTCCCTGCCCAGACTTGATACGCAACGACTGTATATAGATAGATAGCCCAGGCGATAGATTGGTCACCTGTCCAGAGTGTATCCCTGACTCTCACCCAGTGCATGCTGGGATAGGCTCCAGCACCTTCCCCCGTGACCCTCAGCAGGGGATAAGCGGGTATAGATAATGGATGAATGGATAGATTTGAAAATATACCCTTATTATAAATAAAATAAAAACCCTTTTTAACTTTTTTTTTTTTTTTTACTCTCATGGCCAATTACACTTCCTATACCTCTCTGCACTTTTTGGCCTCACCGTAACCGGAAAGGTTTGCGGTTCGAATCCCAGGCAGCCACTTCGGACTGCGGCGGTGTGACCTTGAGGGAGGTAAACCTTGATTTGGCTGTCAAATTTCCAGCGGGTGGCATGTAAAAAATACCGGCTGTCTGAGGCGACCCTGGAAAAAGCGGCTTTGCTCAGCAGTAATAACACCGGCTGGTGTTGATTTATCGGGTCTGTTTATGACCCGGGTGGTTCTGTGACACTTCATTCATCCCCCTCAGTAGGGTTGCCAGATTCCCTGGTTTTTTCGCCCAGATTCTCCGGTTTTCAAAAATTTTTTAAGCAGGTCTGGTTTGAGGTCCTCGCCGGACAGTATAATGTCAGATCAGAGACGTTGATGGGAAAAAGATTATTGTTATTTTGTAATGAATTCTCAACCACCCCCTCCCCCCCAGGTCGTGAACTGTTCCGAAAGCTAACCCGCGACAGGTGTGATCTGAATCTGGCAACCCTACCCCCCTCCCCAGGAATCTGCACTTCATCCCAGTCACATGATCATTGCATAAATGGGTGTAGCAGGAAATCGTCTGTTAAACAAAATGCAGCCACAAGCTCTTGACACTCTGACACCACAGGACAACTTTATTGCTCATGTCAATCCATGCATTATCTATACCTGCTTATCCTGGAGCAGGGTTGCGGGGGGTGCTGGAACCTATCCCAGCATATATTAGGCTGGAGGTAGGAATACACCCTGAACAGGCCGCCAATCTTCACAGTCTGGGCACACCAAGCCTTATTAATTCATTTTCTTGTGTAACAAATCACTCATTGTCAATGATGTAGTCTAGCAAGTAACTGTGACTTACATTCAATATATTCTCTGATATCTAAAAATGTTTTTTTTTGATTTTATCTACTCAGGCATTAGACCTGGAAACACCAAATACAAAAGTAAAGCAGAGGGCAGTACAGTGTAAAATTTCCATACAGAACTGCATGTGTTAAATGTGAATATTGATGACCTTGCAGGTCCAAATTTTTGTTTAGCTCAGGTTACTGTACATGTGTGTGTTTCCTCATCCTTCAGTGAAGGTCAGTGGTGCTAAGGATCATGGGAAGGGTGCATGGTGTCGTTTCTGATTAAAAAGTGAGTGCTGACCGTGCTCCCCCCCCCCCCCCCCCCCCCCCCCCGCTGGCGGTGGGGGAGTGTGGGGGGGAGTAGCTTAATGGGGCTTGCGCTGTCACAGATCCATCCCGCCCTCTCCAATCAGAGACGAGCGATGTCCGCCAAGCTTCTCCTTCACCGTCATTCCCCCCCCCCCCCCCCCCCCCAACCCGCGCGCTGATGATGTGCCCTCCTGGACATCTGGCGTGCTCCTCAAGCGGCCCTCAACTTATCTTACCCCCACCCCCAAACCCCCCCCCCCCCCCCCAACCTCAGCGCTCCGGCCCGTTTGGGAACACAAGGTCAGGGGCTCCAGGCATGCACTCAGAGGGCTCATGGCTGGGGGGGGGGGCGGAGAAAAAAACATTCCGACCGTGTCAGAAAAGAGCCCAAGCCGGAGAATTACTGAATGACGGGGCCCGCGTTGCACCTCCTCCTCCTGGCCCACAATGCACCTGTGTATCTGTGACCACATGTACGGCAAGCGCACGCACGTTTTGTGTCAGAAAGACGGGTAAAGACTGTGTTGTCCTGTGTTGTGCGGACCTTCGGAGTTTCACACACAGGTCAGATGTGTACTCCGGTGTTCTCCTGTGTTGTGCGGACCTTCGGAGTTGCACACACAGGTCGGATGTGTACTCCGGTGTTCTCCTGTGTTGTGTGGGCGTTCGGAGATGTGCACACACGGGTCAGATGTGTGCCGTAGCTGCCGTACCCCGCCAGGTGTGCCCTACCCGTGTGGCGCGCCGGTGTGCCCGTATGCACACCTCCCTGTGGGGATTAGCCGCGAGGTGCAAAGCGGACAGGAAACGGGCTTGAGGTCGTCCGCGGCTCAGCAGATGGCTCTGCCGTGGGCGCCGGTGTCGTGACAGACGCCCGTGGAATCGGTGAGATAAACCGCCCGAAAGTCCAGATGAGAATATGTCACTGCTGCGTAATCTCCCGGGCGACGCTTCCCCTGTGCTGTCCTTCCCCTCTGTCCTTCAGGGATGAGCCCTCCCGCCCCGGCCTAGATAGCGCTTAGAAAACCTGTGCCCCTCACCTGTCACCGGTTTTCTCTGCCGAGATTCGGCTCCCGAGAAACGACATCGCATTCAAAGTAGCTTCTGCAAAACCAGGCGTCTTCGAAGGGCAGGAGTTTTGGAATGTTTTTGTCAAATTCTAGAATTACTTTCAGTCACCAGCAGCGACTGTGACATCAGCATCGGAATGTTCAGCTAAGAGCATTCTAATCAAATATTTATGATCTACATCAGAAAGGGTAAAAAGCTAATTGTAATTGAACTGTCAGTTGGAGTGCAATCAAGACCGGGTGTAACTCAATGCTGTCTTGACCTTTTCCTGTTTAACCTCTGTGTCCTGTTGCAACATTTATCTATTCAATGACTGATTTATCTAGGCTGAATTTAAATTATGCATTGAACATAATTTAATTATGGGATGAATTTAAAATGATAAATCATTTTGTAGATATACAGAAATAGGAATTGTATACAATATTATAATGCAACATACAAGCTCATACATGAGGAATACATATTACAAACACACATATATCCACAGACACACACACGGGAAGGTGTTTGTGAATTCTGAGAGTCTGTGGTCATGTGTTATTTCTGTAGGACACCCTGAAAAGTGCCAAACTCTTGGTGCCATATAGGTATGGGGAATGTCGCCCCACCAAGCCGTAACTTTATGGGATGGCATACTTGCCCATGCCAATAAAATGTGCTGCATATATTTTAAAATCAATTTAACAAGGTTTAATATATTTTCAATATTTTCCATGTTATTGAAAAATTACAGGTCTTTTTCACGAAGGTATTGTAACGGCCACAGCACGGGATCAGACGAGGCCTATGCTGCGGTAAATAAAAAAGTGCATGAATATGAATCCTGAGGATATACGATTCATATTTTTCGGCTCAATCGCACACTGCCGCGTCTTTCTGCATATCCAGGTTTTAGATTTATTATTCGGTTCTGTAGCCAATTACTTGGTAGGCAGCCTCATTCGTTTGGCTCCCCAGAACGCGGTGTGTAGCCACCCATTTTTCCTGGGACTGTGGTTCTCATTAATTTAGTTTTGTTTGTTTGCGTGTGCGGCGGACTCTCTCTCTCTCTCTCTCTCTCTCTCTCTCTCTCTCTCTCTCTCTCTCTCTCTCTCTCTCTCTCTCTCTCTCTCGGGTGGTGTTGGCTTCCGGTGCCGTGGAGGGCCCTAGGGCCCTGGAAGAGAGGGAGCCATCTTTCTCCGAAAACCCAGCCGGTCCACAGACTCCCCACCCCCCCCCCCCCCCCCCCCCCCCCCCCCGAGCGTGCGTTTCCTCCCTGTCCACAGGAAGTGTCATAGCTGCCCTCAGGCTAAAATGATATAGAGCCAGGGCTCTTCTAGTGACCTAACCCCCCTCCCTCCCCCCCTGGCTAATTGACAGAGAGCCAGGCCGTTTCTAGTGACCCACCCACCCTACACTCAGGCTAAAAGATACAGGGCCAGGGCTCTATTAGTGAACCCCCGTCCCGTCCCCCCCACCCCCCCGGTGATCGGTGGCCCCCCCCCCCCCCCCCCCCCCCCGAGCCCTGCATCCCAAAGCGCGGACCCCCAGCTGAGTACCTGTCCCGGACAGTTGGCCCTTTCAGTTACACCTCTCAGGGCTGTAGCTCTGCTGATGCGGCCTTATTTTACCAGGTGTCGGGTCGCACCCGAATTCCCGCTCTTTCCCTTCCGGTTCCGCCCGAGCCTGAATTCGATACGCGTTAGCGGGAACGGGTATTAGCGCTCGTAACCGAATTATTACCGCTGTGTGAGGTATCGTCACGGTGACATAACGCAATAATAACAGCCGCGGTCCTCCCTTTGACATTCGAGAGCAACGCCGGCTGATTCTCCATTGAGAACGGAAAGCCCGTTGACTCATTGGTTACTGACGAATGTGTGAATGAGTGAGCAGTATTGATCAGGTGTGTCCCGTTGATTTTATCGTTCCTGTGGGATTGGTTTTTCTGCGTTAGTATGTCTCCCTGCTGCTCTGTAAAAAAAAAAAAAAAAAAAAAAAACCCCAGAGAATTGACCCGGGGCTCGGTGTGTGGCACTTAGACGTCACGCTCGTCTGTGGCTTATCCGATTTCCCGTGCTGTCGCTCGTTCACGCTCGGACGCCCGCCTGGCCTTCCTGCCGGGGTTTTTTTTGGCTCGTTAAAATCCCTGGATCCCGTTCGTGGCTTGTGGTGCACCGGCACATTCTGATTTGCCTCCCAAATTTTGCCCTTAGCAGCACGGACGGATGGACGCGCCATGTCTTTTGGGCGCCAGTTCACCGCCAACCGGTCTGGTGTTTTTTAGGCTGGCTTCAGTTTCCCTGAATCTGGACGGCCAAAAAAAAAAAAAATATTTTCAGTTTCAAATGTCATATATGGATGTGTGTATGAAACCTAAGTTTAATACAGGCGCATTAATATTTATGCTGGATTCGTCGGCCAGCCATAACAAAGATGAAATTACATTCAGGATGGCGGGATATCATGGCTGCTAAAGCTTTTATGAAGAGAGGGGGTTTCTTTTTCCTGAAATGAAATACCTCAGAACAAAATTCAGTATGTAATAAAGGTGGTGCCATGGAGTTCACGGGGGGGAGGTTATTCAGAAGATTGTTTTTAGCCTTTGAAGATCTGCAGCTTTGCCACCGGAATCCCACTCACAATGTTCATGGAATGTTTTGTCAGTGTTGTAACGTTGCCACTGCATGGCATTGTGGGAATGTTTTCTTTTAGGTCTTAGCTGGGATTTTCTTTTTCACACTGTGTGTGATAGAACCCCATCCCTTAGTTTTTTTTCCGTCATTGAAAAGTAGGATATGTTGAACATGTGCCTGATGGTATTCAGTAGTTTGAGCACCACAAGTTTTGAAGTCCTATGATATTGTATTTTTTTTAAATTGGCTTTGTTCTTGCTGTTCTTCGTAGCTCACAAAGAAGAAAAAGAAAGACCAAAAACAATCCCTGTCTCGGCTCACCTCGGGATACGTTCTCTTGATCTTGCCAGCTCTAACGACATGAAACATATTTTCAAAAATATCGCAAGAAGCCAAAGTCTTCTGCGGAACTACAGAACCTCTCCTCGCTCCTTTTTTGGCTGTCGCTGGCGGATCCGTGGGCGGACGCCATGTTCCTCACCCCTTCACCCCTTCGGCTTCCTCAACGCGAGAGTCCCGGGAGGTGAAACACGCAGCATTCATCAAGCAAGGCTTCGCGAAAACGGCTGATTCCCGTCGTGTTTCCGTCGAAAAACTTTTCTGTTTCTGCGCCGATTCCGGTCCCCGTAGACTCGCTGCTCCGCTGGTCTCTCTGAGGACCCCGGCGCCGACTGGGTTTTGCGATGTTCGCTTGTCAGAGAGTCGGCCGTCCACGTCGAACGCCTGTCCGAAAAAAAAAAAACTTCACCGAGCCGCTGCCTGAGAATGTAAAATGGTTCTCGGGACAAGTTCGGCAGGCCTAACTGCCAAATTTGGCGAGATTCTGCCGTCCGCCGTCAGTGTCCTCCTTCTCCCTTCATCCGGCTCCGTGTGCTGTTCCCTCGGCTTCCTAACTCTTCTCCCTGCCTTTCGGAAGAACGTTCCCGTCAGGAATACCCTCCCAACTGCCACGTCGCCCACGGCCGTGTTACCGCCAACTAGGCGGCCTTTCAATCTCAGGAGATTTTCATGTATTTTTTTACTACTCTTTACATCAGTACTTTCTGTTTTTTTTTTTTTCTCTTCCCTGGTCATAACTCTATGTCTGCCTTACATACCCGCAATCCTTCATCGATTCAGGAGGGGGCGCTGTTGCGGAAAATCCTCTGGGGAAAAAAATGCATTCAGTCAGCCGGTGTGTTTTTTTTTTTTCCCTCCCCCATTGCAGTCCACCAGCGTAGCCGTGCGGTCGTTGGGTCGGAGGGCTACGGCTCCTACGGCTGACGTGTGCCAGGGGACGCCGGGTAGTGCCCACTTCCTCTGGTCCCCCATGCTTGCGGGTTAGCGGTTTCACCCGTTGGCGGGTGTCGCACGGCGTACGCCCCGTGCCAGATGCGAATCGGACGCTACGCAGCTGGGCGCTGGCGGACTGCAGGTGCACTTCCGGGCCAGAGGTGGCGCTGTTGGAGGGGCGAGGGGAGGAAAAGCATGTACAAGCTTATCTAACTTTCACTGTTTACATTGTCTGAGTTGTCTCACGATCGGAGTTTACTCCACAGAGTGTTGTCATGGAGATAAGATTTGTTCTGATGTTGATTACTGCTTATAAACGGACCTAGCTGCCTCATCGTCCGTTACATTTTTGTTTTCACACTGTGTGGTCTCCAGATCTGATAGGATTACACAAAAAATTTTATTATGCATCATGACAGGTTTACCATATATTGGAGTGTCTTTGCTTCTCGAACTCTGGATCCTATCAGAAGATTTATTAAAGATAGTTTCACCCTTCTTAGAGTGAGGTTATCTCTAAAGATTTTGATGGAGTAAGCCAACATAAGCATGTGGTTCACAGGAAAAACAGTGTTTTCCTTTCTGGTCTTGGAAGAGGTGATGAATTGAGAAAGAATGTCAGTGTAACGGGAATAATACTTGCTTGAGTGGCTTATTTGGAATTAAGCACAGTGCGGCACTTTGGTTATTTTGACTGCTTTTACAAACACGTTTACAAAGCAAACAAAGATTTATGCGCAGTGATTCTTTGTGTTAGGGCGGCAGAGTGTAGCACAGTGGGTAAGGAACCGGGCTTGCAACTGAAAGGTCATGGGTTCGATTCCTGGATAAGGACACTGCCGTTGTACCCTTGAGAAAGGTGCTCAACCTGCATTGCTTCAGTGTATATCCAGCTGTATGAATGGATGCAGTGTAAAATGCTATGTAAAAAAGTTGCGTAAGTCTCTCTGGATAAGAGCGTCTGCTAAATGCCTGTAATGTAATGTAATGTGTTAATGCGCACAAAGTGCTCGTGTCAGCGTTGTTATCAGACCTCCGGATGCGGTAAACAAACGGTGCCTCCCGCGCGTCTTCCGACTCGCTCAACCTACCGTGATTAGCGGGAACGGTTTCCACGGCGATAAATACCGGTCACAATGGAAATTGTCAGAGCACGTCAAAAAAAAAAACGAGCTCAGGAGTCGTTCGGTTCTTTCGAAAAAATTTTGGTACGTTAAAAAACTGCTGACGGCCATTTTCTTCCGAAGCTTTGGTACATAAAAAGCCCGAATGCGGGAAACAGAGTAACCAGGCCTCTGTTGGCAGTCCTCTCCTGAGCTGTCAATCTTCTGAGGCTCCGCTGACTGTCCTCCTTCAAGCTCCCTCGATAAACGACACACCAGCGCCACACCGTTAATGTATGAACGGCTAATAAATCCCTTATTGCTGCTCATTCGCCCTTTAGCTAACGACCGGGCCAGAAATCTTCTGGATTGCTCGTTAAGGCGTTTCCCACAGAAACGGATACCTTTGCTGCGACAGGGGTTAAGTATATGAAGTTCTAGCTTATTACATTACAGGCATTTAGCAGACACTCTTATCCAGAGTGACTTACACAACTTTTACATAGCATTTACATTGTATCCATTTATACAGCTGGATATATACTGTAGCAATGCAGGTTGAATGCCTTGCTCTCTTGTACAACGGCAGTGTCCTATCCGGGAATCGAACCTGTGACCTTTAAAAGCGGGCCAGCCATGAGCTGGGAACTGGAGAGTTACCGCTCAGTTTTGCTTTCTTTCGTCTTCTGTGATGTTAGTTTGTTGTTTTAGTTAATTTTTTTTGCTCCGAACCCTTGAGGGGGGAGGGTGATGGTGTTCATTTATTTCATTTCATGTTTGTGAGGGTGCGCTCTCTCACTCTCTCTCTCTCTCTCTCTTTCTCTCTCTCTCACTCTCTCTCTCTCTCTCTCTCTCTCTCTCTCTCTCTCTCTCTCTCCATGGGGCAATCAGCGGTGTTTCCCAGAACTGCCGCATCTCCCTCCCAGGGGTGTCACACCGGCATGTGACAACTTATAATCACATTTCATGATTATATCTGCATCAGCAAATTGCCTGCATCTTGTCTAAAGACTTGAGACTTAAAGTTACTTTGCTTATTTAAGAAATAAATTAATGCGTACAGTACGTATGAAGTTTAAACTTATGATTTTGCCGAGTAGACGCGGAATATCAGCAGGAAAGTTTTAGAATTGAAGCGTTAACGTTCTGTGTAAATGAAAATCCGACAAATCTGTTTTGCAGCTCTAATGAGAATTTAAAGTGCGTCCCCCTCACAGAGGAGACCGCAGGGCTTATCGGCTCCTCAAGGGAAGTCCCAGCATTAACCATGCTTCTGCGGTTTTAATCGCGCTTTCTGGACGATTGCGTTTATGTTCTACAGTATAACTTCCGCCGATGAGTACATTAAAACTGTGCGGTGTGGCGACCCGCACTGACGGAACGGCCTGGGGGGTAGACAGATGGCCTGACGATAGACCAACACAGGGAGGACAGACGGACTGACGAGAGACCGACACAGGGAGGACAGGCGGACTGACGACGAGACCGACACAGGGAGGACAGGCGGACTGACGAGAGACCGACACAGGGAGGACAGGCGGACGGACGAGAGACTGACACAGGGAGGACAGACAGACTGACGACAGACCAACACAGGGAGAACAGAAAAACTGACGAGAGACTAACACAGGGAGGACAGACGGACTGATGAGAGACTAACACAGGGAGGACAGACAGACTGACAAGAGACTAACACAGGGAGGACAGACAGACTGACGAGAGACTAACACAGGGAGGACAGACAGACTGACAAGAGACTAACACAGGGAGGACAGAAAGACTGACAAGAGACTAACACAGGGAGGACAGATGGACTGACGAGAGACTGACACAGGGAGGACAGACAGACTGACGAGAGACTAACACAGGGAGGACAGACTGACGAGAGACTGACACAGGGAGGACAGACAGACTGACAGCGGCTTGAAGAGAGTGACAGACTGCGCATCTGTGTGTTTTGCCCTTGGGGGAGATGTGAAAGATGGCTGCAAAGTCAAACTCAGGCTGGCTTCCAAAAAAAAAGCATCTAGTTTTAACTGTTCATTTAATTTACAAATATGCCATGTTCTCTCAGGGCTGTAATTAAAATTTTAAAAATGTTTATTTTTTAATCCTTCCATTCATTTCTGGTTCAGTTACTGTAGAGAAGCATACCATATTATCACTAAGGTGAACCACAAACAGTTATAGCACTGTAGTCTGGGGGGAATAAACACGCTATTAAATATTAAATATTAAATAAAACACAATATTAAATATTCAGTATGAAATATGAGCAAATCTCAGTATTGGCATCGGCAACAATGTTTAATATTAAATGTCTTTTTGATTCGTTTCCTTTGACCTTGACAGCCTTTTTGCATTTTTTTTTTCGACGTTTTTTTTCGGGAGGGCCTCGAAACTGACGTAGCTGTGATAAACGACACCGCAGAGTTACGGGCAGCAGCAGCGCAATAATCCTTGAGGAAAAAACCGCCTCTGAAATATGAATAAACTTTTTAAAAGTGCAGGACCAAGGAAAAAAGGCCAAGGCGCCCGGTCTCTGGGTGGAAAAAATAGATTAAAAATCCTTTTTTGAATGGGATAGAACAAGGCAAAAAAAAAAGAAAAAACAGACCGACGTTGGCAGCAATGTTAAGCCACACAGTAAAAAATGTCCAGTGTTAATTCAGCTGTTATAGGGACTACATATGGTCCCCGTTGGACTCCCAGTATGTACTCTGTTATAGTTTAATGAACACTGGACATCTTACTGTGCCCAGCCGACTGGCTAGTTATCTTCTTCAAACTGTGATCAGTGCCGATGTTCTCACCGTGTGTCAACAAAGTCAGGGAGAACGAAGTGCTTTGTGTCTCTGAAAGACTTGGTTGACAGCTTGTTTTTTTTTTTTTTTTAAAACCACCTCTTCGGATCAACGCTCCTTAGTACCCACAATGCAATGTCACACAGGTCGCCAAGCGACAGACAAAAGCTTAGTGATGTCATCATTAGCGCTAACGACTCGTAATTAAGGTGTTGATTGACACGGCGTCGATTTAGCGTGCTAGCTGCTGTGGAGCTGTGTTTCTGGGAGAGGTGATGCCGTACCTGGGCTTCGTACCTCTCCTGGTGGGAGGGGGGGGGCATGTTTCCATCGCCATGGACAGTCCTGGGGGGAGCTCTGTTTCTCTCTAATGGCTCCGCCCCCCACCAGCAGGTCGGAGTCACTGCTTTTTCAGTTCTGAAAGTTCGCCTCACTCCACTGGGCCTTGATGAGTTATTTAATGGCCGACCCCCCCTGTGAATGTGCGGCTGCTTGCCCTGGGGGGGGGCGCCCTGCTTTACTCTGGAGGAGATGGGCCTGGTTCAGCAGGGGGAGCCCGGGGCCAGTGTCCTCTCACAATGGAGCTTAAGGCCCCACGACCCATACCCTACTTAGGACGCGGACGCTTTAAGATAAGCAGGGTTGGTTTCATGTGTCGTCGCGTTCTCAGGCCGGAAATGTATCCTGTGTAAGTACCCAACGTGGACGCTTTGAGCTACGCAGAGTTGGTTTAACGCACCGTTGGGTTCTAAAATGCGTCACCTGAGATCCTTGACGTGACGTTAAGACCCAGCTGCAGTTTCACGTGTCGCAGCTAGGGGCGCTATAGCAGGCAACAACGACAGTATGAAGCCGTCTTCTTTGATTTGTGCTTTCTTTCCGCTCAGTCTGTCGCAACTGCCCTGGAACGCCCCCCCCCCCCCCTTTGAGGACTCTGGGTTTATTACCTCCTCTGGACATAAGAACGCGCGCGTTGAGTATGTGCAACCTAGCCGTGCGTTCGCAGTGCCTTGGCCTGGCTTTGTCGTTTGCGTTTGCATACTTGCATAGAGTATGTTTCCACCCTAACTCGGAGAGATCATGTGACTGAGTGCGGCGCCTCCGGTGGATTCTAAAACTCAGCAGTCATGTGACTAAACACAACTCTTCTCTGGCAGTTTAATCTCAGGGAAATGTAATCATAACAGCAATTCTGCTGCCAGGGTTTGAAACCGTTGTGTCGTACTGATGAAAATGATTCACCTGCTTATCTTGCAAACAAACACCATTTCCATTCCTGAGAGATTTTGGCCATTGCCAAAATAAAAGGGCAGTTGTGTACAGAAGTGGCTGCCCCACACACACATCCCACGTTCCCTTCTTTCAATTCACAAGTGGAAGAGCTGGCATCTGCTTGGTATGACCTAAGCTTCAAGGACAGCCTTCTAATTCTGTGGAAATCCATTTTTCCATGGCCATCATTTGTTTTTGTTTTTTAAATATATTTTTTGTATTTTTAATAATACTGTTGTTGCCATCTCTTGGTATCATTCACACACTGTTGGTATTTTTTTTGTAGCCAGAGACCCTGCATGGTTCTCCTTCATGTATGTGACAAACCGTAAAGGAGAAATGCAAAAACGTAGAGGAGCATCTACACCCTGTGCACGTAGTGATAAGACGATGTCCACAATGGCTGCATTTGTCAAGGCGCTATCTGGAACTCCGTTGTGTATTGATTGTGTAGACTCTGTGTGTAGTTAAGCCTTTGGGACCGGGATGAGCCGTTTCCATAATTGCCTCCACTGAGATGTGAAGTAAACTGTAATTAACTTGTGTATTCACTGAGAAGCCAAGGACAATTCTTCAAGCCACTGCTCAATTTTTTAATCCAGGTGCCGGATTAAATTTTTTATTATTTATTTATTTTTGTACAACTTTCTGCTTATAAACTCTTTTCATTTTTCAAAAGGGGAAAAATATTTGGGTTGGAAGTTAATTTTACTGTATGAATGAACTGGTCGAGACGTTTTCATAAACGATTAGTGAGAAGAACAAGTGATCCGTACCCTGTAAAGAGTACAAATGACAGGTAGCGCAGCTTTCAAGATTGTACTGTATGGTTTTCAATGCATCTTTTCCCTGCATCAACGTAGAGAAGACCCTGTTCTGCTCTGCTCTGTTTCAGTTAAGCACATGGCTGTCGCCAGGGGTATGCAAGGATGGCCCAAGGCTGGCCTGAAGCCTGACTGCTACTGTACAGTTAGTGCTGCTAAGACGCTAAGTTCTCTGTCCGCCATGAATAAGTTAGTTAGCCGCCCGCACGCAGATCTTAGAAATGAATGAATGAATGAATGAATGAATGACTGCATTTTCTATAGCACTTTTCCAAACGCTCAAAGTGCTTTACAGTGATGAGTGGGAACTTTGATGGGCGATAGAGAATGTGGCTGTTGGGTCTCGGGCTGCTTCCGTACACTCACTCAAGCATCAGGTGAAATGTTTTCACGTTTTGGTCCCCTGCCTGTGGCAGTAGTTATGTCGGTCCTTACAAAGAGCTGTAATTCCTGTAATGAGACTTAAAATATTAGCTTGTTTTAAGTTACTGTTCGCTTGCTTGACAAGTGAAATTTTCTTACCACGTTGGCAAATCGTCAAATGAGTCAAACTCTTTCACCTTATTGGCGATATTTTTGTCTTTTCTTCTTATTTAGCCAAAATAAGTAATAGAAATACTATTTTAAGTCTAATCATAAGACCAAAAAACACTTAAGACTGACTTAAGATTTGTTTGGTTTTTGGCTGTGTAACCGTGTAGCCTGCTGGTATGCTCTGGTTAGCGGCGAGGGTGACCTCCAAACCGCATGACGTCATTGGGTTTGAGCGCTGACGAGCGACAGGTCACGTGTCCATTATCCGGCTCAGTGACGGACAGGTGTCAGAGCAGAACTGAGCCGGTGGGATGAAGAGGGGAAGACCCACGCGACGGAGTCAAGGGCGTTCAAGGACCTCCGCGCTCGGCTCGGCTCGCCCCACGCATCGAAAACAAAAAAAACGTTTGATTCACGGCGATTTTGGCGACGGCCTCGCTAAATTTGGTATTCCGCTTTCGAGAGGAAGAAACTCTCCCAGCAGCTGCGACTGTGTTAAGGGGGGTAAACGTCGGCGCGAGTGAGCTGGCGTGAGTTTCCCGGGCGTTCCCTAAATAGCCCGCAGGAGCACTCGAATGCTGATGCGCTCTGTGTGTGTGTGTAGTACGCCACCCAACGCCACTTATGTCAGCCACTTGTGTTATGATGGTCCTAAACCCCTGGGCCTCCCGAAAGTCACATGGGTGGGAGGGGGGGGGGGGGTGGGGGGGGGGGGGGGTGACCTTGGGCTACGTTAGCCAGCCTCCCTGCCTGCAGTGGCAGCTGTATCCCGCTCCGTGTATCAGGTTCCCCGGTGGAATAGGCTGGGCGGTGCCGGTTCGGACTGCTCGGATCTCGCCACCGTTTGGATCGGGTCTCTGATGCGACAGTTATGCAGTCAGGGGTCAGGGGTCAGGCGTGGCTCGTGTGTGACATCACGCATCGAGGTCCTGTCAAGGAGAAGATGCCGCAGCGAAGGGAGAGATCTGACCTCAGTGTGGGTCCATAGGTAAACAGCTCCCTGCAGAAGGGAGGGAGGGAGAGAGGGAGTGGGAGGGAGAGAGAGAGAGAGCGAGAGATATGCTTGCATATGTATAATCACCTCCACATAAAGGGACTTTGATTTTATAATAGTGATAATAAATCTTTATTTATATAGCACTTATCCAAACAAAAGTTACAAAGTGCTTCATAGGAGAAAAAAAACTAATTTAAATACATTGTGGGGGGGAAAGATGAATTGCCTACTACTGTATAGTGTATAGAAGAAAATCCCCAGATTTTAACATGTTGTGAAGACCTGGGATAACGCTCCACTATGGCAGTGGGACCTGTGCCCTCCTGCTTAACGACAGTTTTTAAAAAAACCTTGTGATGAAACAGAGATTTAACTGTGTGCTTCCGTTTCGACAGTTTAGCACGCTACCGCCCAGACACAGGAACACCCATAGCAGTGTGCGCAGAACGAAAGCAAGGTGATGTCACTCAGTATCGACAAGAAGAGAGCAACCAAACTCTGGGGCCGTCCAGAGCCCGCCCACTAGGCATAAACACTCTTCGCCAGTGGTCTCCAACCCTGGCCCTGGAGAGCTACAGGGTCTGCTGGTTTTCATAGTGACTCTGCACTTCATGGATCAATTGGAGCAGTTGATTACACAGTTAAGTCAACTCACCTGGTGTCTTGGGTCTCAATTGGGTGCTGATTTTATGGTGAAAACAAAAACCAGCAGACCCTGTAGCTCCCAAGGACCAGGGCGGGAGACCACTGCTCTACGCAGTCATTTAGGGCCACAGCAGTCCCAGGGCCACACTATATAATTTTTTTTTTAAAGGTAACTCCGTGATTTATGTTGGAGCACCAGGGCGGCACGGTGGTGCAGTTGGTAGCACTGTCTCACAGCAAAGGAGGTCGTGGGTTCGAATCTCGGCTTGGGGCCTTTCTGCGTGGAGTTTGCATGTTCTCCCCGTGTCCGCGTGGGATAAAGTGGCGATCTGGACAGGGTGTATTCCTACCTCTTCTGCCTCTCGCCCACTTGCACGCTGGGATAGGCTCCAGCACCCACCGTGACCCTGCCCAGGACAAGCGGGTATAGATAATGGATGGATGGATGGATGGATATTGGATCACTTTGGGGCCACAGCAGCATTCTTGTTTAGGGTTGCCAAACCCTTGGGGCCAACTCCGGGTCCATACAAACTAGGGGCCGATACAATCATGCCAGCAAAAAGCAGCAAGCTTTGAGAGTGACTGACCTCTAGAACAACAACAACAACAAAAAAAAAGCCTGGCAGCTGTGCATCTGACCAAATTACAAGAACAAAACTTCAACAAATTAAGTACAGAGATACAGTAGGCCAATATTAGTATTGGATATGTCAAAATATATACTGATTATATCAAATAGAACATAACAGAATCAACATAACACGTAGTAGGCGAAAATGAAAGCCCCTGATTAATGATTCAATCAGCATCTGCCCTTCACTTGTGCTCGAATATATAATGAAGAACTGATCTTCTTTGTGGGACAAAATGCTAAGACTGTTAAGACTAAGAGTTAGCTGGCCAATAAGCCGTGACCTGACGCATCAAATAAAAGCGATTTAGCATGCTAATTTTTTTTTATCGTCCTAAAAACGGCATTAAATATTGGCAACGTGTTCTTTTTCTGTCAGGGCACCACTTAGACAGCGTGAGAGAATGACGGACCCAGCCGTCGCAGTAAAATTCCCAGCGCGTTCTGGAGTAATGAAATGAAAAATAAACCGCGTTGTCTAATTATGAGCTACACGCACACGTATGACACAAATTGATTAAGCTGTCTCGTTAGACAGATTACCATCTCCCGTAATTACTAGCAAAATGAAATATTTACGAGGAACCGATCTTCATCATTTATCATTCTAAGAAAAACGTGTCATTTGTTTTTATGTAGTCGGAGCGGCACGGTACGTCTCGGTTATATTTTCATCTGGCCGGCAGGAATCGTAGGAGATGCGGGGAGAGCATTTAATGACACGGCGCATCAATCTGATTCTGAACCATCCCGCTTTCCGAAGGCAAATTATTTTACGAGCGCGAGTTCGCGCGGTCCATATTGCCCTCGGGCGAAAAGACGTTTAAGTTCGTCATAATGGATGATGATTTAACGGCTCGGCTGATTATGCACTTATTTTTAATACTGGCACGATTCGAAACTCCGGGGGTTTTGAACGCCATACCACACGCCTGAGGGAATGGTTCTCCGTTGAACCGATAACCTTCATTATTCAGTCGTTGGAGTGGGGGGAACTTTCTTATTGATCCCAGCGGGACGTAACTATACTGTCAGTGGGGACTCCCGCCATTGATTTTGTAATTATGGAGAGGAACAAATCAAGTTATCATTGGTCTGAGAGATGAACCGTCGCCCTGGGCTTTCTAGCACAGTCGATTAATCACAGGGAAACAACGTCGTTTGGGTTTCTGGAAAGCGCTTCTTTCCGGGGAACGGCGGTTGGTTTGACCAACGTTACCAGAACCAAGCAGGCGCTAATTAGCCATGTTAGCGCCAATGAATTTTTTGGTATCCAGCTGGTTTTGGAGGCACCTTTCAAAATTATCACAGAACTAGCCTCAAAAGTCGTTAAAACTATGTTCAAGTTTCACCTAGATGTAAACACAGTAAAATGTCCAGTGTTAATTAAATTCGAACAGGCTGCATATAGATCTAGTAGGGACCATATGTACGCTGTAAGAGTGGATTTAACATTGAACATTTTATTGTGCATTTACATTTTTATTTTATTGAACATTTTATTGTGCTTGTTAAATTATAATGGTACTGCCTTTTTTTTTTAAATCTCTCCAGAGAACGAGGCAAGGTGCCCTTTTACAAAAAAGCAAGCGGCTGGCTAACACGCTTCGCTAATTAGCCGAATCAGTGCAGATTGTATGGAGTTTCTGGTGAGGGTTCCCCCGGATCAAACACAGCAGTACCGGGGAAGGCCGAACTCCAGGCCTGGCTTCTCTTCTCTGCCCGTTCTTAGCTAAGACTATCTCGGGTGAAGTGAGTGAATATAGACTCTCTCCATCCATCCCTTTTTGGGTTAGGCCCACGCCTACATAAGTCGTGTTTATTTGCGCTGAGTTATAAATAATATGTTGCCATGACGATGCGCCAGCAGGGCCCCGCCTCGTGAACGTCGGGGAGTCGCTGCCAAAGTCACGATCGGCGTTTGTTTGGGGGGGGAATCGCGCGTTTGATTCGCTGAAGCGCTCTTACTCAGCGTCTTACCCAGTTTACCGCTTATCAGTGACACATTATTCCGTTACAGTATATGCCGGATACTACAGCAGTGATATATGCTGTTCGCTATAATATATTAATGTTCACTGCGTTGAACCGAACTGTGTTCTTGGCTATAAATAGCTGTACGAAATGAGTATTGTACCTTATCGAACCTGTGTTTTGTAGTTCCAATGACCATGATATGCACTTTTTGTACGTCGCTTTGGATAAAAGCGTGTCTGCTAAATAAATGTAATACAGGGTACAGCGGCAGTATTCCCACAGTCATCAAAAAACTGCAGTCCTCTGGTTACAAATTCATTAATCCACAGATGGCAACCTGTACTGGGATTTACACAGTCTGGAAAGTGTTGCTAATGTGCGAATCGGAAAAAAACATGAATGAAACTACACTTCCGCGAAGGTAAAGCAGATGGTTTGTTCCGCACGGACATTCGTGTCCTTTGGTGTGGTTTTCTGATTGTTCGGTGCGGAGTCGTGACAACAGCTCGACACGTGCAGCTTTCATTCCTGACAACACGTGTGCGCTGTCTGCTGTCATACGGGCCTCCTGTGATATTGTTCTGAACAGTGTCCTCTGCACTCATGTTGGAAATATTAGGGCCTATGTAATGTACAGCAACAGCACTAGCCTGGAATATTAATTGTGAGCAGGGACTTGTGTGTGCGTGTGTGAGTGCACTTGTGGACGTGTGAGTGTGTGTATGTATGAGTGGACGTGTGTGTGTGTGCGTGCGTGCGTAAGTGCACTCGTGGACGTGTGTGCTTGCGCGTGTGTGCGCTCAGGCATGTATTTTTGTGTGTGTGTATATGCATGTGTGAATGTGTGTGTGTGATTGCGCTCATGCACGCGTGTGTGTGTGTGCGTAAGTGCACTCGTGGACGTGTGTGTGCGTGTGTGTGTGTGTGCGTGCGTGCGCATGAATGTCGATGCTCTGATGTCTGGCGGCGTCCCTGGCTGCTGATAAACACTGATCGCAGACAGATGGAGCGGAATCTGTCTCCTCCCCTCAGCAGCGCCGACTCCGACTCCGCTGGCGTCTCCGAGCAGACGCTCCATCCGCGGGACCCCGTCCCACTCAGCGGCAGCAGCGGCGGCGTCGGACGCGCTCCGCAGCGCGCCGATCCCGTGTTCGCCCCGTCGACACGCTCCGCAGCGCGCCGATCCCGCGTTCGCCACCGTCTGCCGCTCTCTGAGCTCTCCTCCTACCGTCGTCCTCACACGATGTGGGCACGAGTTACAGAGCCAACCTAATTTATTAAATTCCATTTTCTTGCTGGAGAGATATGCCAGGCAACAAGATGTCCTGTGCAACCCAATTCGACCCCCCCCCCCCGATCTCCAGCGCTCCTGTACAACCCAATTGGACCCCCCCCCCCCCCCCCCCCCCCCTCCACCCGTGTGTCCTGTACTGTGATTCTGTCTGTATTCCTTTGTGTCAGTTGCAATACAATGGGAAAACTACAGAGGAGGGTTGCTTGAGGAGGTGGTGCAGTGGATAGCACTGTCGTACTGGCACCTCACAGGAAGATGGTCCCGGGTTTCGAATGCTGAATCCGGAGTGTGCGGCCTGCGTGTTCTCCCTGTGCCTGCATGGGTTTCCTCCGGGTACTCCAGTTCCCTCCCACAGTCCAAAAGCATGTTAGAGGCTAATTAGAGAGACTAAATTGCCCATAGGTATGAGTGTGTAAGTGAATGGTGTGTGCGCGCTGTAATGGACTGGCGACCTGTCCAGTGAGTAATCCCGCCTCTCGCCCAATGCATGCTGGGTTAGTTTTCAGCCTCCCACAACCCTAACTTAGGAACACATGGGGTGGATAATGGATGGAAGGATAGAATAACAAAAGAGGGGAGCCTGGCTGCTGCCATAAAAGACAGGCCTTTTTTGTCATATAAAAAGTAAAAAAATCTTATTTTTAGTTTTTAGTTTTTTTTTTTTTTTTAAGCAGGATAAATGCAGCTGTTTGTTGAGAGAAGACCACCCACCTGCACTCGGTGGCACTGAGCTTCCTGTAGATTACCTGTGTTTCCCCAGGGGGATTCCCTTTCACCTGCAGGAACACAGAGGAGGAACAGCGTGATCAGGAAAAAGAAAAAGAGGGAAAGAGAGAGAGGGGCTGCTCAATTGAACAGGTCTACAGGGAGGGGGGGGAGGTGAATGCTGTGTGTAGGTGGAGGAGGGAGCAGCGTTTTTTTTTTTTTTTAACGCGTTTCCAGCGGAGTGAAGGTGTGTGAGGTTACAGTCTCCGCCCTGGCGACGGCGTTTGCGGTGTTTTATGTTCGGAAAGCGGTAACGGACGCTAGGCGCTTTTAAATGCTAACGGGGCGGACAGGAGAAATGCGAAACTAACTGTTATTTAAGAAATGGGCAAAGTTATAAAGCAAAACAAAAACAAAACAAAAAAAGTACAATGGGTAAGGAACTGGTCTTGTTACCTAAAAGGTCACAGGTTCGATTCCCTTGAGCAAGGTACCTAACCTGCATTGCTTCAGTATATGTCCAGCTGTATAAATGGATGCTATGTAACTGCTATGTAAAAAAGTTCTCTAAGTCGTTCTGGATAAGAGGGTCTACTTAATGCCTGTGATGTAAATGTTACCTGGAAAAAGCGTGGTTGATACCACCATTTGTCCACCTGTTTCTTTTTTGGGTTTCTTTTTAGAACACACTCCCTCTCGTGTGTAAAATATTTGAAGTGATAATCCTGTTTCTAGCTCTGTCTCTCATTTATCTCATCGTCTGTTTAAAGCAGGGGTTTCAACCGTTTCTGATCCGTGCACCCCCCCCCCCCCCCCCCCAATGCTGAACGGCATTGACACTCCCAAAACAGACGTGTTAAAAGCAACAAATAACGTGTCATTTTTTAATAGACCTCCAGCTCACAGTCTGTGCTAAAATGTGTCCTTTCGTAACACATAAATTGTATAATTGTAACACAAAAGTAGTCACTTAGACACAAAATGTGTTGAAAGTATCACCGGTGTAGTAACACTTTGAGTGTTTCGGATGGTAACACATTCTTTTTGAGAATGCACGGGGGGGGGGCGTGAATGGGGGTTGGGGGGGGGGGTGAATGGGGGTTGGGGGGGGGGGGGGGGGGGGGTTGATGTGCGAGCAAAGAACACATTCCCATCATTATTGCTTTTCTTAAAGCATCACTAAAAAATGAGTATCATCTCTCCTCAGCAGAGAACGTGAATGATATTGAACCTCAGAAAGACTTAAGAGGGAACGCGTACCGGAACATTTCTCCATATTTCTTTGTTTTGAATAAACCTGCCACACAGAAATGTTCCTGCATTCTTTTAAAAAAAAAAAAAAGTTTTTACGTAAACTTGGATGGAGGAATAAATGCTGTAAAACTGGCAGGAAAGGAAAGGAGGAAAATGGCCACAGAAGTTTCTGGAACCGAGTGAGGGTTTGAGAATTTGTGAAAGTTTTGCGACTGAACCAGAGCAGTGGATTGCTATAATTGCACCTTGTGTGCATCTGCTTCTAACCTAAATCCAGGTGTGAGGTCACAAACGTGGATTAGAATGTTCTTAACAGAATAATTCTAATGATGATGTAACAATCAGTGCCAGTGACTGAAAGCAATGGAGTTCTAGAACACTAACTTTTGAGTCTTGAAAAAACATGCCAAAAAACCTCCTCTACGGGTTAAACCTGGATGGCAGTTTCCCTGTTGGCGGGAGGTGGGGGAGAGAGAGTGGCTTTGAACAAATTACTTCACCTGAATTGCTTCAGTAAACGTCCAGCCACATACATGCTTTGCATACAAGCTGCTCTGGATAAGAGCATTTGCTAAGTGCTGGAAGTGTAAGTCCATTGTGGGAAAACTTTAAAGTCTTGAAATGATCAAGGATCCAGGTCTCTCGTTTACTGGAATATGTTAAAAGCTTCTGTTACGCTTCAGAGAGGCTATTAACACTGTACCTGACCCACTGTAATCGTGTTAACTGCTTCAGTTTCCCTCAGGGGTAGACATCAAGAATAAAGGTGAATGTGAAAGGCTGGATTTTTATAAATCTGGATTCATTCCCGTAGAGAAACATTATCTAGAACAGGAAGACAGGACGGCTGGACATTAACATGCAAGTTTAATATACACCAGGAATTAATAGTCCGAACTGGGAACACGATGTGGGTGAGGAGTTTTTAGGTGAGAACAGAGAGCGCATTTTCTTTTTATGTCCTCCTGAACTTTGGGCATAAATTTAATGTAACCGTTACTCCACTTGCGCCAATTTATCGACTCCCCTCACGGCAAGACTTAACGAACCCTGTGGGGATCAGATTAGATCTATCAAGTGTCCCATCGCAGTCCGTGACCTTCACTGAAACCCTAACCTCAACCGTAACCCGAACATTTTTTTTTGGACATTTATGAACCTGTTTTTATTTATAGCCTTTGTACCGGCTGCTGTCCTTAGCCTTACTGTAAGTGAGTCAGGCAACGATACGGAAGCCCGGAAGGACACTGTACCACTGTTTTCCGTGACGAAGTTTCTGGAAAACACCCGAGTCGTGGCGGAAGGCGTTCCCTTTTTTTGGACGGGCGCTGCCTGTGGCCCCTGTGGCCCGCAGTTGTCGGGGGCTGCTGATTGAGTCTCTCTCTTAGCTACGCTGTCACCACGTCCGTCCCAGGACACCCGGTGGACCGGGGCCCCCCGCCCCCCCCTCAAATAATCTGGCTCTTTGAAGGCCGTTATTTCTGGCCCTCTTTTTTGCGGTGAGACAGACGGACGGGGCAGGAGGGGAAGGGGGGGCGAGGGGGGGGGGGGGGGGGGGGTCAGTGAGAGAGAGAGACGGAGGGAGGCAGTTGGTCTAATTGGAGCCGACGCCCAGCGCTGCTGACAGCTCAGCTCCCTTACCTCAGAGGCCCGGGCTCGTGCTGCCGGGACTTCAGCCCTTCGAGGTGCCGGAGCGCGAATGTGTCGTCAGAACATCCTGAACATTCTAATGCTGATGTCACAATCACTGCCGGTAAACTGAAAGCACTGGAGTTCTAGAATATTGACTTGCACTTTTGAAGGAAAAAAAAAAACATTCCAAAAGACCTACTCTTCAAAGGGTTAAATGACATGGCCACCCGTCTATTGGAGAAAGCCAGGCACTCTGCCCCCCCCCCCCCCCCCCACTCCTCCTCGCAGCCTCACTCCGTAAATCCTTTCTTCCCTTTTCAGGAACTACTCTTTATTCATGTGTTTGCCCAAGAGCATTTTGAGCTTGTGCGACTGCTGCAGCTCCCATAAATCTGAGACCAGCCAGACCAAAAGGCAAAGTCTGCTATTCTGCCTGCCCACTCTCCCTTTCCTCCTCCTTCTCAATCCCTTTCTCCCCCTTTCTTTTTCTCTCTTCCTCTCTGTCCCCCCTTTTCCCCTTCTTTATCTGCTTCCCTCTCTCCTTCCATACCTTCTTGTCTTCGTTCCTCTTCCGATTACCTGTCTTGCCTCATTGTATTCTTTCCTTCTCTCCCTCCTTCTATCCTCCTCTCTTCTCTCTCTCTCCCTCCTGACATCGACAGCATTGGGAAGAGTAGGCCAGGGTGTCATGGCCTGGCCCACACGTTTACCTTGGCTGAACCACCATGGCCCAGTTGTGATTGCCCACCTAGACAGTTCTGCCCCCGCTAGTCCTACGCAAGCCCAGCTATATGGCTACGCTGCTGGTTGACGTTAGCCTGTCTCTGCCCTGCTTCGGCCGATGCTGTCAGTTCAGTTGTGATTACTGACTGTGGTGTGAGTACGGGGGGCGTATGGGGGGGGGGGGGGGGTGTTCGGGGGGAGCTAAGTGATGTACTGAGTCACCAGTGGAGCAGATGGAGAGGAGAGGCTACTGACCTGCTAGACCCAAACTAGTGAGTGTGTGTGTGTGTGTGTGTGTGTGTGAGTGTGCACATATGAGTGTGTGTTTCTGTTTGTGAGAGAGGTGGAGAGGTAGAGAGAGAGAGAGAGAGACTTGCTTTTGGTACTTCCTCATTTCCCTGCGTGGCCACAGGGTGGGGCAGGGAAGGGGTGTGGTCACTGGGTGGGGCGGTGAAGGGGCATGGTCACATGGTTTGGTTGTCGGGGAGAGACAGGTGACATCACTGTAATGGGGCCCCTGCTAGGGGGTCAGATACAGGTCACAGAGTGGAAAGCAAGTTCAGGACAGGCTGTGCAGCCGTGTTTCACGGTCAGGAGGACCGCTGTGTCCCACTATTGACACGACAACCTGCTATTTCTCTCCCTGCTTCTTCCTTTCCCCCAATTTCTTAACAGCAAAATCACTGCGCTCAGAAAAAAATATGTCCTATATGATTCTGGGAGATCTCCACGGAAAAGCACCGTTTTATTAGGTCATATTTATCCATTCTGTCTAATAAAAAAAGGGGAAAAAATCTGTGTGGTTTATATCCCGGATCAAGGAAAAAAGGTCAGGTTATGATCATGCAATCGTGTACACCAACACCTGACACACACATAAATTAACTCCATAAAAGTATATCCGTTACCATGGCCACTGTCCTGTTTTGACATCATCACTTGATAGACAATAAAATCTTAATCGCTAATTCAACTCCAGCAGTTGAGTTTGTGGATGAAAGGTGCTCTGCTGGGTGTAAAATGTCCGCCGCCTGCATTTGGTTTTATGGCGAGCGTTCTGCTGCGTACTGTACATGTCACCAAGCACGCCAAAGTGCTTATTGAGCTCTGCTCCAGAAACGGAAAACGGAAAGAGAATGGCGAGCCGGCAGCTCGAGCTCGTTCTTTGACGGTTTGAGAGAAAGCAAAAGTCCATAAACAGACCGGCTGCGGAATGCCGGATGAGTGCGCGCGAGCGTGCTCGTGAAACATTGGAGGAGGAGGGCGGGAGCGGGGAGAGGTAATAATCCTAAATCACGAGAGCTGGAGGAAGCGTCCCGCTCCCTCTCGCAGCACGGGCCGTAACTCTCCCTGTCCCCGCGCCCTCCGCGGTGACTCAACGGAAACTTCCGCACTTCAGTTCAGCAAGCTTAAATTATGTGTTTTTTAGTATGGAATTATGACGCCGTTTAGGAACACACCTTTGTCCACGCGCTGTCCCTGTTGTGCGTCGCGGTTTATGTATTTCCCGAAATACCAGTCTTCGGGTTTATCGAACGCGCACCTACCAAGCATTTGTCAAGCTCAAATTCACTTTCCAATTCACTCAGTTATGATACGATTTCAAATGTCATTTGGAGATATGATAGATTGTAAAGCTTCAATAAAATATTTAGCCTTCGTGTTCAATTGTATTATTGCGAGATGCCATTTGAAAAAAATCAGGTTTATTCTAAATCAAACGTGTATGGTGTATAACATAATAACGCCACGGTTACAAGGAAGTAATATTGTGCACGTCGAGTGTCTGGCATAGGATCGCCATTTACGACCCTCTTGGGGGAGGAAGCTTTATTGCACTGATGCTGCTGCGAACCAAGTTATCAAAGGTCTTTATTCTGTTTCTACTTGCGTGGGATGCGCAACCCCCCCCCCCCCCCCCCCCCACAATAAAAACATGAAAGAAGAATTTCCACCATAAATTGATGCAGAAAAGGCACAAATCGGTGCATAAAAATTCACCAGAATGCAGGAAATGAAGTGTTTGACGCTCAAAATTTCCTGGGGGAGGACCTCCAAACCCCCTGCTTAATGTGTGCCCCCCAACGTTCAAATGAAACCTACGCCACTGTGTGTACGTGTATGTGTGTGTGTGTGTGTGTGTGTGTATTACTCCGCTCCTTGACGCTGATTAATGAAACATGAAAATTAACTAAATGCAAACATAGAGAGATTATATATATATGGAGCGACATAGCTCAGGAGGTAAGAGCGGTTGTCTGACAGTCGGAGGGTTTCCGGTTCGATCCCCCCGCCCTGGCCGTGTCGAAGTGTCCCTGAGAAAGACACCATAACCCCTAATTGCTCCCAACGAGCTGATTGGTACCTTGCGTGGCAGCCTTTCACCGTTGGTGTGTGTGTGTGAGTGTGTGTGTGAATGAGAGGCAACGATTGTAAAGCGCTTTGGATAAAAGCGCTACATAAATGCGGTCCATTTACCATTTACCGTATATGTATATTGGTTTACACACAAGCCTCTGGCTGTTCTGTATTAGCTGGAACTACAAGACTGAAGGGAGAGAAATTAGTCAAGGCAAAGCTAAATTAGAGCGAAGGCGGCAAGACAGCAAAGCCAATTAATTTATGCCGGCAAGTAATGGTGTGCGAGAACTTCCCACTGTCTGCGAAAGGCATGGCTCATTAATTTGACGCATTTGCTGGGAATTTACATAGCGAATTATAAAGCAGTAACGGCCTATCGCTCCCCTCCAGTGTATAGTATCTACATGCAATCAGAAATAGCCACTTAGCGCATATGAATCATGTGCTGTGCGCGTCTTTGAAACAACAGCGTGTTAAACCTGTTTCCGTTTACAAACTGCTCCGTCTGGGCCCACAATTAAAGCAATTGGAACTGTAACTAATTGTCCAGCATGTCATACATTCTCATACATTCGGACATTCGCAGTATATCCCAATCATGTGTAATGGCTAAACACTGACACAAGTTCAATTACTCCGTCTTGTATTTATGTACCTATTGATATACTTGGGGTGGAGTTTATAAATCATCGTTTCTAATTATGGTGCTGATTTACATATATATGTTATTGGAGATGACTGTACAAGGAGAGCTAGTACAGTTTTAGTAATGGCTGCTGACAGCCATCGGACAGCTGGATTGTGATTGGTAGAAGCTGGCACCACATCAGCCCAAAGAATCTTGGTCGTCCTAAACTCCCCTTATCCCTGTTGGGAGTTTTGGATAAATAGCCTTAATTTCCTAGGCACCGCTAGCAACTTTCACTGGCTTGATGCCATTTTCTGAGGCCATTTTTTTTTTCTTATCATAGCTCAGGGATACTCCACTCCAGGTCCCACAGGCCACAGGTTATTTGCACTGACCATGCACTACACCACCAGATTTCACTAATGAGCTTCCTTCCTGAACCATGGAGGCCTTTAGTTAAATCTGGTGGTGTGGCGCAAGGTTGGGCCAATACCTATAGACACGGTGGCCTACAGGACCTGGAGGTGAGTAGCCTTATTATAGCTTGTATTTTTTATTGTTGTCTTTATACTTATGCTATAGTTGGGGGGGGAAACAGGAGTAAGGAATCCAATGTACTAGTGCTTGTTTTCGTTAAAAGTGGCAAATAAAACTTGAAAACTTGGGGGCAAAGCCGCCTGTGTGCTGCCACTCACTGTTTTGGGCTTTGCTCATTTTCGTTGGCAGAGGCCTACCTACCTCTAACCCGTCCCATTCTTCTTCCAGCCCCAGTTAGGGACGGTAATATGGACTGTCCTGTCTGTGCCCCCGTTGTGTGCTGTCTGTGCTCCTCTTTTGTTCGTTTTCCCCCCTTGGATGCCCCTTGTGGCGGGCCAGGGTATTGTTTTGTTTTTCTTCTTGTGATTGTGGGTATGCAGCACCTGGTGGTTCCCCTGTAGAGCCAGCCAGTGAAGTTGCCCAGGTGCAACTCGCCAGGTGACAGCTACCTTGCGATTGCCCGTGTGAACCATGCCCTACAAGAGCGTGTTTATTGTTGTCCATAATATGCTTGTTCAATCGATTTACTTTTATTGAACTTTTGTTTTGTTTTTTTGTTATGCGTACTCTATTTTGCGGTCCGCCACACAGGAAACGAACGAAACCCAGCTGTTATCGGCTATGTTACAGAGAGATTTGTGGATGACATCAGGGTTCTTGTACATTTCAGTGCCGAGAACAAACTAGTTTTAATTTGATCGCCACAGGATCATGAGAGCCTGTTGTGTCTTCCTCTGCAGTCGCAGAAGAATTTTATTTGCGTAGCTCTACAGAGACAGTGATAGAGACGGTTTATCGGGAAATGGGACAGAGGTTCTCCGCACGGCATTGATCTTTAACGGCAGCAGTTAAAACCAAGTGGAGGCTAATCCGCTGTTATATGTCGCCCTCTAGTGGAAGCCAGTCTGCGCTTCTTTTATTTATTTTCAGTTTCGAATTTTGTCGTTGAAAAAAAGGATGGATACTAAGGTTGTATTGAAGCTAATGATAATTGATAATGAGTCCTCTTAACTGCTGATTGACAAAAGCTGGAATGTAATGATTGGCTGGTCTTAGGAAGCATCTGATTTTTTAAAAATAATTTGTGTTCTGTATAGACTGTTGATTGCAGGTAGTTGATCAGCGTGTGTGTGTGTGTGTGTGTGTGTGTGTGAGTGTACATGAGTGCGCTCGTGCACGTGCGTGTGCATGCGGGTCTGTAGGTATGTGTGTGTGTGTGTGTGTGTGTGTGTGTGTGTGTGTTTGCGCACGCATGTGTGTGAATGTCGATGCTCTGATATTTGGCAGTTCTCTCAGGTTGCTGGTAAACAATGATCACAGACAAATGGAGGAGAATCTGTGCCACACACACACCCCCCCCCCCCCCCCCCCCCCCCCCCCAGCAGCACTGACTCTGCTGCCCTCCCTGCTGTTTCTCTCTGCCCAGGCGTGTGCTTCCCCTGCATGGTGGACGTGTGTGTGTGTGTGTGTGCGTGTGTGTGTGCGTGTGTGTGTGTGTGTGTGTGTGTGTGAATGTCGATGTCTCCCCCCCCCCCCCCCCCCAGCAGCACTGACTCTAACTCCGCTGCCCCCCCCCACTCTGCCCAGGCGTGTGCTTCCCCTGCATGGTGGACGTGTGTGTGTGTGTGTGTGTGTGTGTGTGTGAATGTTGACTCTGACTCCGCTGTCCTCTCCACCCAGGCGTGTGCTTCCCCTGCATGGTGGACGTGTGTGGGTGTGTGTGTGTGTGTGTGTGTGTGTGTGCGCGTGTGTGAATGTTGACTCTGACTCCGCTGTCCTCTCCGCCCAGGCGTGTGCTTCCCCTGCATGGTGGACGTGTGTGGGTGTGTGTGTGTGTGTGTGTGTGTGTGTGTGTGTGTGTGCGCGTGTGTGAATGTTGACTCTGACTCCGCTGTCCTCTCCACCCAGGCGTGTGCTTCCCCTGCATGGTGGACGTGCGCGTGTGTGTGTGTGTGTGTGTGTGCGCGTGTGTGTGTGTGTGTGTGTGCGTGTGTGAATGTTGACTCTGACTCTGCTCTCTCTGTCCAGGTGTGTGCTTCCCCTGCATGGTGGACGTGTGTGTGTGTGTGTGGGGTGTGTGTGTGTGTGTGTGTGTGTGTGTGTGTGTGTGTGTGTGTGTGTGTGTGTGTGTGTGTGTGTGCGCGCGTGTGTGTGAATGTTGACTCTGACTCCGCTGTCCTCTCCACCCAGGCGTGTGCTTCCCCTGCATGGTGGACGTGGTCCCGGTGAAGAACGAGGAGGGCGCCGTCATCATGTTCATCCTCAACTTCGAGCTGGCGGCCGACGGCAGGCCGCTCGCCTCCCCGCACCGCGAAATCCGCCGCAAGATCCCCATCCCCTGGATCTCTGCAGGTACTCCGGAGTAAGAGCCCCGCCCCCTTCCGGCGTTCCCACTTTAACGCTTTTATTTTGATAAAATTCTTTCCCTTGGTGTATTTTAACTCACTGCAAAAATGGTCTGCCTTAACAAGTGTTTTAGCATTGTAATGAGACTTTAACGCTTTTATTTTTATTTTGACTCACTAAAATGGTCTGCCTTAACCAAGTGTTTTAGCATTGTAATGAGGCTTTAACGCTTTTATTTTGATAAAATTCTTTCCCTTGTTTTTTTTTTTTTTAAATCACTGTAAAAAAAAAAAAAACGTCTGCTTTAGCAAGTGTTTTAGTTTTGTAATGAGACTTAAAATCTAAATATATTTTTCACTCAAGTAGAAAATAGTGGCTTGTTTTAGGCTACCGTTTGCTTGACAGGTGAAAATTTCTTTTCTCTTTGGCAAATCATGAGTCAACCCGTCTCACCTTATTGGCCATAACTTTTGTTTTATGTAGCCAAAAAGGTAATTTTATTACTGTATTTTCCTTTCTTTCTTTGTCTCTCCCTTCCTCTCTCTTGCCTTTCTCAACTGTCTTCATCCCTGCCTATGTCCTTTTCTGTTCTGTTCCCTTTCTCTTTGTGCCTTGTCTCTTGCTCTCCCTCTCTATCTTGCTTTCCTTCCCCCTCTTCATCTCTACCTCCTTTTCTGTTTTATTCCCTCTCTGTCTGTCCATCCCTCTCTCTTTCCCTCTTTCCTCCCCTTCCTCATCCTCCCTCCTTTTCCCCCGCAGGCCGGCGATGTGGCTTTAAGCTCCGCCTCCCCCTGCTGGGCCCGGGGGGCGTGCGGAAACGCTCTCTGCGGGACGACCCGGAGGCGGGGGGCACGCGGGACACGTCCCACCTGGTCCAGGACGGGTCCCTGGCGCTGGGGGAGCTCCTGACCCCCCGGGAGCTCCGCCCCCGCCCGGGGGGCCCCGCCCTGCTGTGGGCGGAGCGGCGGGCGGGGACGGGACGGCGAGCCCCCCCTCGCCCTCGCCCTCTCGCCCCGGCCCCGCCCCTCCCGCTCCCCCTCCCGCTCCCGCTGCAGCTGCAGCTGCTGCAGTCGTCGCTGCGGCTGGACCGCGACGCCTCGCTGTCCAGCTGCAGCCTGACGCGCAGCCGCTCCCACCAGAGCCTGCAGAGCGCGCGCCACGCCTCCTCCGCCGACGACATGGACGACGGGAGGGCCCCCGCCCGCTGCGCCAGCACTGGTACGGGGGGGGGGGGGGGGGGGGTCAGGTGTGTGTGTGGGGGGGGGGGGGGTCAGGTGTGTGGGGCGGGGCGGGGGGGGTCAGGGGGGGGATGGGGCGGTGTGGGGGGGTCAGGTGTGCGTGTGTGTGGGGAGGGGGGAGATCAGGGTGCACAGGGGTGGGTTGGTCAGGTGTGTTGCGAGAGGGGGGTCAGGTGTGTGTGTGGGGGGGGGGGGGTCAGGTGTGTGTGTGGGGGGGGGGGGGGGGTCAGGTGTGTGTGGGGGGGGTGGGGGGGGTCAGGTGTGTGTGTGGGGGGGGGGGGGTCAGGTGTGTGTGTGGGTGGGGTGAGAGGGGGGTCAGGTGTGTGTGGGGGGGGGGGAGAGGGGGGTCAGGTGCGGGGGGGGGGGTGGGGGGGTCAGGTGTGCGCGTGTGTGGGGGCCAGGTGTGTGTGTGGGGGGGGTGAGAGGGGGGTAAGGGGGTCACTCCAAGAAAAAGTTCTTTGAAAGAGTCACTTTGCAGTTCCACTGTGTTTTTAACGTGCACAGGGGCGAAGGTAATCGTACGCAGACGTTTCGGCCCTGAAGGCCTTCTTCAGCGTCGTACATCCTCACATGCGGTAACTTTCTCTCCCAGGTGCGGTGAACAGCAAACCGGGCCTGCAGAACTCCACCTCGGACTCGGACCTGGTGCGGTTCCGGGCGCTCAGCGCCATCCCCCAGATCTCCCTGAACTTCGTGGACCTGAAGCCCGACCCCTTCATCGCCCTGCCGGCCGGCGACGTGGACATCCTGGCGCCCTGCAAGCTGATGGACCGCACACACAACGTCACCGAGAAAGTGACTCAGGTACCGGCCACACAGGGGCGCTGTGTCCTCACCGTGAGACCGCAGGGTGAGACGGGGGGTGGGGGGATAGCCCAGAACCTGGTTTATGGGGTCCTGTTACTCAGTGAGAAAGTAACTCAGGTACCGGCCACAAGGGGGCGCTGTGTCCTCACGGTGAGACACGGGCTGGGGGGTAACAGCGGGAGCTGGTTTACGGGGTCATGATATTTGGGGTGGCGGACTAACCCAGGAGTTGGTTTACGGGGTCCTGTTGCTCAGTGGAAAGTGACTCAGGTAGCGGCCACACGGGGGCGCTGTGTCCTCACTGTGGGGTGGTGGGGTAACGCGTGGGAGCTGGTTTACGGGGTCATGATATTTGGGGTGGCAGGGTAACCCAGGAGCTGGTTTACGGGGTCCTGTTGCTCAGTGAGAAAGTGACTCAGGTAGCGGCCACACGGGGGCGCTGTGTCCTCACTGTGGGGTGGTGGGGTAACGTGGGAGCTGGTTTACGGGGTCATGATATTTGGGGTGGCGGACTAACCCAGGAGCTGGTTTACGGGGTCCTGTTGCTCAGTGAGAAAGTGACTCAGGTAGCGGCCACACGGGGGCGCTGTGTCCCTCACTGTGGGGTGGTGGGGTAACGCGTAGGAGCTGGTTTATGGGGTCATGATATTTGGGGTGGCGGAGTAACCCAGGACCTGGATTACGGGGTCCTGTTACTCAGCGACCTGCGGACTTGCGTGGTGAGCTTCGGCTGCCTGTTGCAGTCGTTTAAATTAGATTAGGCTAATCTTCGGGGTCTCATTTGATGTGCGGTACGCTTCCCATGCACGTCGTACTTCATCTGTGACTGATGAGATGGTGATCCATCACCCTGGGTGAAATGGGCAGTGTTGACACGTTTCTGGCAGCCGTGAGAACAGTTTTATTGGCTTGTGGACAAATTACGATAATGGTTTTTAATGATGGCCTTATTTCAGAGGCATTTCAAAGGCATTGGAATTACATCACAGCTTTCAACCTGCTTTTACCCAATCATGTTACAGTAGTGTGTAATGAATCCTGAATGCCGGTCCCAAGCCCGGATAAAATGGAGAGGGTTGCGTCAGGAAGGGCATCCGGCATAAAACATATGCCAAATCAGATATGCGGACCAGGAGGGTCCACTGTGGCGACCCCGAACGGGAACAGCCGAAAGAAGAAGAAGAAGAAGAAGAAGAAGGTTGCAGTAGTGTGTCCAGGGTTACACGTGTGTACAGCCATGCACGTAGGTGGAAAACCTGAACACACACAGGAACTGCCACACCCACTCATGCACACACACGTACACACATGCGCAGACACGTACGCACTCATACACGCAAACACACACATGCACACACATACACATTCACACAAGAATATACACACACACACACACACAGAACACACAGCAGTGTGTTTTCTCCTCAAATGAACAGTGTGTGAGGGGAGTTGATGTTCTCCTCCTACACCAGTCTGGCTTTGCTCCTTGATGTGTTGCATTCCAGTAAGTTCAGTGGCACCCTTTAGAAAGTGGGGATCTCTCAACCAAAGGCAGTCCACGTTAAGATACAAAAAGTCAGACAAATGAGAAAGCAATGGCGACAGAATTTTGGCTCGTGTTTGACATGCACGTCTTCTTCAGAGACACTTCCCTCTATCACAGTTAATCCTTTGAAGTGTAGCTCTTTTGGAAGGATTTTTCAAAATTCTAAGTCTAAGTGTTCTAGAACTCCACTGCTTCCAGTTCCTAGTAGGGATTGTGACATCAGCATTAGAATGTTCTTTTAAGAGCATTGTGACCTCACAGCTTAAAGCAGTGGTCTCCACCCCTGGTCCTGGAGAGCTACAGGGTCTGCTGGTTTTCATAGTGACTCTGCACTTCATGAATCAATTAGAGCAGTTAACTCAACTCACCTGGTGTCTTGGGTCTCAACTGGGTGCTGATTTTAAGGTGAAAACAAAAAACCAGCAGACCCTGTAGCTCCCAAGGACCAGGGCTGGAGACCACTGCTCTATCACAAGCTGAGCGAGCCTCTGTTTGCATTCGGGCGTGAAAATGCGAAGCTGCGTTTCTGTATAATAGCACGGGGGGGCCGGAGCGGGGGGGGGGGGGGGGGGGGGTGAAGCAGAACTGCACGCAGGGCAGTGTCATCACCTGCAGGTCCGTAGGTTTTATTGTTTAATTACGGCGTTTGATTCGCAGGCCAGCGGCGATGAGTCAGCCGCGAGCTGAAAATCACTTCTGAGTAAAAGCGCTCATTCGAGGGCTGCTTCGCGTTTCGCATGTCTGGAATCCCACGTGGCCCGGGATTCCGTTTCTCTGAGCCGCTTTTTGATGTTTCAGATTTATGTTCGGGCCCTTCGTTTTTTTTTTTTTACCAATATCAAACTGATTTTGTAAAGCGGTGTTCCCTTGGGGAATCAAACTCACAAACTCAGTTTAAAAAAAAAAAAAAAATAGATTACTATTTTTAAAATCATTTTACAACAACAGCAACAACAACAACAATAATAATAATAACAATAACAGTAATAACTTCACTATTATTATTATTTATTATTATTATTATTATTATTATTATTATTATTATATATGTGTTCTGTCCTCATTAGCCGTGGTTGCTGGGATGCTGTTGCCGTGGTTATTCGCCGGCTGTGTCAGGTCCGTACGTGTCTCCGGGAGACGGTCAGGAGGTTGCCGCGGCGATGTCAGGCGGCTAATGCGCCGTAGCGGACGTCTGGATGAAACGTTGTTTTGTGACTCCAGCCGTGACCGACGCTGGGAAGGAGCCGTGTGCGTGAGCGTGTTGGACAGAGGGGGCCTGTCATGGGCTCCCCCCCCCCCCCCCCGAAATGGCCCACCCTCCCCTGGCTGCCCCCACCCAGCACCCTCCCCTTTCTAACCCCCAAATGTGCCTCTTGAGTCGCTAAGAAAGAACCTGGGCATAAGTGTCTTGAGTAGAGGGGGCCTGTCATGCCCCCCCCCCCCCCCCCTCTCTGGCCCCCCATTTTAACCCCCAAATGTGCCTCTTGAGCGTGTTGGACAGAGGGGGGCCTGTCCTGCCCCCCCCCCCCCCACCCTCCCCTTTTAATCCCCAAATGTACCTTTTGAGTCAGCGCTGTGCTGGAGAGTGCAGCACACGCTCCTCTCATCCGCTCGCCCACCAGCCGTTTATTTTTATTACATTTCTCAATCTGTTTTTTTTTTTTTGCGGTCACCGTTATGACACGCGGAGCTTTGTGGCGTAGGAGTGCGGCTCTGCGAACGCTAGCAGCTGAGAGAGACCGCGACCCTGCGGATCCTGGCGCGGCGCGCTTTCCGTTTAACCTCTAGCAGGCTGATCTGAGAATGTAAACTGCCGTTTTGACTCGCGTGATCCATCTCCGCCGCCGCAGCGCCATCCAAATATGTGGGATTTGACACGTGTCACTTGCTATAATTCGCTTGCTGAAGGGATAAAATATTGTGTACGAAAAAAGAAAAAACAAGCCACACCAATATACCGTATACGCAGTTTCACCCCTAAAGTTTATTATTTAATCTGTGTTGTTTTAATACTGTATATTGTCAACCTCTCCTTCTCTTGCCCACATGACATGACTGGGGTGGTAAATTAATTGTGCTTTTGCTTTTGAGAGCATCACTTCAGTATTAAAAATGAAGTCATATTTATTATGTGATATTATAGGATAGTTCCCCCAGACGAATCAAAACCGCTTCATTGGATCTCCCGTTCTTGCTGTTTTAACCATCTCGCTTGTTTATTAGATTAGGTTGCTGTTCCCTGTTTGTCTTCTAGTGCAAACCAAATCTGCTTCATCATCAGCAAAGAAAGTTAAGTGCCATCGTGTTGTTTTAAGGAAAATTGCGGGCAATTTGGGGGGGGGCAGTTTAGTGCTCTAGAGCCAAACTTTGAAATTTTACGCTGACTGTCCGGAATTGCACACCGAGACTCATTAAGTTTCATTACACCCAGTGATGTGCTCTACTCCGCAGTTCGCTGGCTAACACAAGGCTGACCCAAAGAACAAGGCAAAGCAAAGTAGCGTAGTTCAGGGGTGTCCAGTCGTATTCGAAAGGGTCGGTGGGGGGTTGCAGGTTTTTGTTTTAGTCCAGCACCACAACACCTGAAGTAACTGTTTAACTAACCGTGGTCTTCAATCAAAGACCTTGATAAGTGGCATCAGGTGTCTTTGTGCAGGGCTGAAACAAAAACCTGCAACCCACACTGGCCCTTTTCGGATAAGACTGTTCACCCCTGGCGTAGTTCAAGCGTCCGCGACTGAATAGCTCACTTTAGATCACGACCACCGGGAGTGTGATGATGATGATGATGATGATGTCATCCTCCCTGATGACATCATCGCCACGGGGAGGACGGACGTGTGGTAGGCGGAGCTGAGGGAGGTTTTGGCTCTGGACGTGTGATTGGTTAAGCAGTGTTCAGAGTCACCTCAGGTCTCTGTGGGAGTGCCTCTGTGTTCATTTAGATCACTGTGTCCCCCTGTGAGTCCTTACAGCCATGGCTCACTGCACACATATTAATACACACAATCACACACACACACACACTCACACACTAATGACGCATACAAACACTCTCACACATGTACTGTGCACATATAGACATATAGTACACATATACTCAAAGACACAGAGTGAGCACACACAGACACACACACAAACACACACACTCACACGTGCACGCACGCACACAACCTGACGTGCATGCGCACGCATGCACACACATACACACACACACACACACACACACACACACACACAGACTTGTGCCCATGCTTACCACTTCAATCCATCTATCATAGCTTCACACTTTAGGGCATAGATGTCAGCAGTCTGTTTTGCTGGTGCTGTTTTGGAGAGTTTGCTATCGCTCATTGCTGATTTATGCCTCGTGTGGAGTTAATAACGGTGTCCACTGCAGCTAAGAGGCAGTTTGATTGACAGTAGCCGATGACTCAGACGGCTGTCTGCCCTCCTGATGAAGCTCTCTGATCAAGCTGAATGGGCAAGCGTGGCTTTGAATACAAGTCCCTGCTTTTTCAGCCGGGCTCAAATTTCTTGCGCCAAATTTGTTATTGACCGTCTCGGAGGAGCACTTTTGAATCTGGAGACGTGCACTGCGCCTCAAGGCCTTTGCCAGTTTTTTTTTTTGGTTTTTTTTTTTTTAAACATCATTTTGACGTTACTCTTTCCTGGCAAACACCCTACACTCTGATTTAATACTGAATACTGCTAAACAGTAACTAAGTGCAGTATTTGCAATGAAAACACCAAGAGGGAGGCAAAGTTAGTGTGCTGGCTGACTCCAGTCGATTACAGTACTGTCACTTTCACAGCCAGAAGGTCCTGGGTTCGAATCCCACAGTAGGCTAAAAGACTTTAAAATTGTGTGAGTGAATGGTGTGTGTGCCCTGCGATAGATTGGCAGCCTGTCCAGGGTGTATTCTTGCCTCTTACCCAATGCACACTGGGAATAGGCTCCAGCGCCCCCGGCAACCCTATCCTGGATAAGTGGGTTTAGATGATGGATGCGTGGATGGATGGATGGATGTAGACAGGTATGGGCAAAGACATGCTGGTAGGCTAATTGGTGACTAATAGGGTAATTGGCCCATAGGTGTGAGTGTGTGTCAGTGAATGGTGTGCACATAGTGGCCTGTCCGGGGTGTATTGCTGCCTCTTGCCCAATGCATGCTGGGATAGGCTCCAACCCCCCCCCCCCCCCCCCACCCCCCCCCCCCCCCCCCCCCCCCCCCCCCCCCCCCCCCCCCCCCCCACCCTGCCCAGGATAAGCGGGTATAGATAATGGATGGATTGCCTGCTACATACACATGCTGTAATTCAGGTTAAATAGTTTGTTCACTCAAACCTGAAATATTGTGGTTATTCATTCATAGGCCGAAAGTGTGAGCAGATTTTTAGACTCACTTAGGTTCGGCAGTGTGATGACAGGTAGGCAGGTGAGACGGACGACAGACATAATTTTTTATCCTACAGTAGGAAAATGTTTTCAACAGCTGACTTAAAGCTTCCAGTGGATTTGGGAGTTTTGTCATCATAGGACACGTATTGCTGAGGTTTAAAGTCTTATTATTTTATGCGTGGTGGTGTAGCACGATGCTAACTAAGTGTGCTTGTAAATCAAAGGCTGCGGCTTCGATCTTCAGTCGGGGAAATGCGAGGTTCCTCTTTTCAAGGGATATAATGGCCCTTTTAAATCTGAGAAAGACAGAGAGCAAAAATGGATTTTTATTCATTTTTATGAAAACCGTTACAGATAAAAATCGACGCGGCGGCGCCAACATCGTCTGTCTTCCCCGTGGGCTAATTGCCTCCTCGTGGCGTTCGGGCTTTTTAAACATCGGAAAGCCGCTCGGGGGGACTTGTGCGATGTCGACTCCAGCTGTAGTCCGGAGGTAATTAGCATCTGTACGAACTTCCCCTCCCTTTGCCTGTCTGTTCTTGTCTTGCGAGATGTCAGGGTAGGCCAGGATCGCTTGTGCATGTCATTAAAAAAAAAAAAACAGAATATATTATTAACGGAATATATTATTGCCGTTCAGTGTTTTTTTTTTTTTTTTTTTTTTTTTTTTTGCTCTTTATACACTAAACCAGAAATGTATACATGCGCAGGGAGGGAGGGGGGGACAGTCTGTCAGTGCATCCGGATGAACCAGCGACACATCCTGACTCGAACCCAGGGCCAGACCAGGGCTGGCTGGTCCCAGCAGTCTGATGGGGGCAGAGGGGCAGGTCACATAACTGATGACGAGGTCACCATACCGGGGAGGGAGGGAAGCTGGCAGTTGCTCTGTAGGCAAAGTGTGACTTGCAAGCACGGGTGGTGGGGGGGGCATTACATTAATTTCTACCGCTCTCCCTCTGTAGCTGGGTTCCTCCCGAGGGGTGTCTTCCCATCAGGGAGTTTTCTCACCGCTGTTTGATGATTTTTTCTCCCACTGGGAGTTTTTTCTCTTTTTTTTACCTCGTGTGCGTGCTATTTGGGGGTTCAGGCCTGGGTTTTTTTTGCTTTTCCTCTGCCACTCTGTAAAGCATCTCTAGAGAAGTTTTCTGTAAAAATGGCTATAGAATAAAAAATAGATTTGAGTAGTCATAAAGCACGTTCTCTGGTAAGGAGAGCCCTCTCCAGGTGCTGAAAGCTGTGCTCTCCTCTCTGTGTCGGGGAAGCACTTTTTTTTTTTTTTTTTGCTGTGCTCTGAAAGTGTTGTGACACAGCTGGGACACTGGCACAGGTGCTCTGGAGAGGGAGAGCAATGAGCCTCAGTCTGCCAGCTTTGCCACCCCCCCGCCCCCCCGCCCCCCCCCCCCCCCTCGCCCTGACCCATTTTAAGCCCCCTGTGCCCCATTAATCACCATGGGATGGGGACGGGGAGACGGGGGTGACAGGGGGGCAGGGGGTGGGAGTGGATAGGCCACAGCTCACCGAATTTCCTCATCAGAGGGGAGTAATGGGACCGGCTGTGATTAGGGTGTGAGAGAGTAAGTGTGATGGATCTGCCGGTGGTCTGCTCTGCTGTTTAATGACACCTGCAGCCACGCAAATAAGCAGAACCAGAACTTTTTGAGTCGCTGTTTATAAAGCTGGTCGTTCTGTCTGGGAGGTTCTCCTGCTCCTCTGGATTTTAGCCAAAAATAAGAAGTTACTGTAGTTGAGGGGTAAAGCTCAAGTTTAGCTACTGATGTGCTATATTAACTGTTTTAGTGATTGTAGTTTTTATTTTTGTTTTTTATTAATAACACTGGCTGCATGCACACACAGAAACACCACACACTCACGTGCACACACACACTCACAAACACGCACACACACACACACACACACAGACACACACACACAGTTTTGCTATAACTTTAATTCTGTGGCAGTCTGATTGACCTGTCTGCATTGACACCAGCAGCGGGAGATACCACCATGTGGAGGTGAAAATGAAAAGGACAGACTGGCGCCCCCCTAGTGGACGCTGGCAGAGGGGCAGGTCAATGAAGATAGTCATGGTAACTCTCAGAGCAGAATAATTACCCATGAGCACACTGGGCACAGCCCGCCCCCTCAAATCCCTCACACCCTCCTCTCGTCTCCTCTCCTTCGCTCCTTCCATCCCTCTCTTTTTTTGACATAATTCCTCCAGCACTCGTTTACCGCACACGTGTTCTTCCACGCTCTGCTGCGCCCCTCTCAAATCTCCCCCCTTATTTTTTTCCCAGCATGCCTTTGGTCCCGAATGCCTCCCTTCAGCCCTTTTAACCTCTTCAGAGTGAAATGGCTCACAGTCACAGATCAAACGTTTCCTCAGCTTCGAGAGCACCGCAGGGTCAGAGCAGAGATAATTAACCCATAAGCGAGAGACCCGCGCACTCCGTGTCTCCTTCCTGCCTTAGGGACAGAGTTCCTGTCATCGGCCTGAAGAATTCTGGGATTGTTATTCCCCCATGGTTATTAACGAGCAGGCCAACTGCCAGTCCACGTCAGACTCTGTGTTTTAGTTTTGTGCTTCTGAATCTTAACAGGCAGAGTTTCCTCTTCTGCAAACTGTTCAGTTTGTACTCGTAGATTCAGCTCTCCAGTTTAAAAGTAGTTTCACAATTGCTAAAATATCTCCAGGTCCCTCTTTCTCTCTCCCTCTCTCTCTCTCAACTCTACTCTCACCACACGGCTCTCTCTCTCTCTCTCTCTCTCTCAGAACACTGGCCTGCTCTGTGCAGTTCTTCATACGACGGCTGGAATGTCTTGTATTCATTCTCCAACCCCGAAGGCATTCCAGACATTTGAACCAGTTGCAAACACAGTGCAGTTCGATAATACAGCCCTTGTGAAAAAAAAGATATTTATGCTGACATACAATAAATTGCCAAATGCCAAATCCAGAATCCAGAAAAAATGCATATTTTAATGCATATGGTCATTTCTTAATAACCCTTTACATTATGGCCAGTTTCATATACTCCATGTAGCTCCCCCTATGTTCAGCAAAATTTGAATCACTTTTATGTGCTATAATTTTAACAAAATATTTAATCACACTTCACATGTTAATGTATTCCACAAAGCCTTCATGGAAGCATGTACAGTGCCTTCATTATCACGAATAACTTTAATAATTCTTAAATATTTATGCTGGAATTAAGGTGAGAAGTTTGACTATAAGTGCCGTTGTTTCTTATGGTCTCATCTGAGAGTAGAGGCATCGATCGCTAACTGGGGGGAGCTGAGCCACCCTGTGGCTCCCCTGTATTATTGAACAGTGAATATTATTGATTTGTGAAAAAGATGAGGCTGTGCCCCCTCTCCCGCCCCCCCCCCCCCCCCCACCCCAACCCCCCCGGTGTGTGGTGAAGCAACACGATCATCACTATCTCTGCCCATGTAAACATCAGCCCAAATGCCAGCGGAGCTCTGATGTTTCCCAGCATGCACTGCGGTGGCCCCGTGGCACAGTTCCGAACAGGAGCCAGCTGTCTCCGCCTCCCCGTCAGCAACAGCAGGGGTACAGTAACTCACTTTTTCAAGAGTCTTTCATTGTTTGTTATTTCAGCTTTCGGTGTGTGTGTGTGTGTGTGTGTGTGTGTGTGTCATTTGGCCTGGGCGGTTTGTGTGTGTGATGTCATTTGGCCTGGACGGTTTGTGTGTGTGATGTCTTTTGGCCTGGACGGTTTGTGTGTGTGATGTCTTTTGGCCTGGACGGTTTGTGTGTGTGATGTCATTTGGCCTGGACGGTTTGTGTGTGCGATGTCTTTTGGCCTGGACGGTTTGTGTGTGCGATGTCATTTGGCCTGGACGGTTTGTGTGTGCGATGTCATTTGGCCTGGACGGTTTGTGTGTGCGATGTCATTTGGCCTGGACGGTTTTGTGTGTGCGATGTCATTTGGCCTGGACGGTTTGTGTGTGTGCGATGTCATTTGGCCTGGACGGTTTGTGTGTGCGATGTCATTTGGCCTGGACGGTTTGTGTGTGCGATGTCATTTGGCCTGGACGGTTTGTGTGTGCGATGTCATTTGGCCTGGACGGTTTGTGTGTGCGATGTCATTTGGCCTGGGCGGTTTGTGTGTGCGATGTCATTTGGCCTGGGCAGTTTGTGTGTGTGATGTCATTTGACCTGGACGGTTTGTGTACGTGATGTCATTTGGCCTGGACGGTTTGTGTGTGTGATGTCACTTGGCCCGGGTGGTTTGTGTGCGTGATGTCACTTGGCCCGGGTGGTTTGTGTGCGTGATGATGGAGATCCCTTTAACTTCAACCGTCCCTTTAACCAGGCGTAACCATGACAGGGTGTAGGAGTGTCACTCTCCACAAAATTTAATTCAGATTAACTCTTGATTGCTCTGAAACGCTCCCAAGTCGATACTTCGTATTATTTTATGGATCCCGTTGGAGCAGTGTGGGCAAGACACTGGGAAACATGTGGTTCATAATAAACTAGAACTTAATGATGCTTTGCACTCAAAGGACAAATGTTTCCTTCCATCTTAAGTAGCGAAGAATTTAGTAGAATAGACTCCCATACAACGCATATGCATTTAATTACATTCTTGTTCTACAAAGAGCACAGAAAAGGTCAGGTGAAACGTGGTAAGTCTGTCAAGGGTCACAACTGCTTGGAAGTCTCATTGCACAAATTGATACACCCGGCCAATGCAATGTTTTGTATTTTATTACACTAATTCAGGTCAGATGAGGTGCAGTATCAATATTAAGTTTCATAGCCAATAAACTGACCGTTTGGATGGGGTGTTTCATGCAACCCTTCCGGAACTGATCAATTTTGTTTGTGAACCCACATCATGAACCCACATCTTCCTTCTTGTCCTCCAGGGAGTTTATCCTTCCCACTGTTGCCTCTGGCTCACTCCATAAAATGCGATATATACATATAAAAATAAAATTTTATTGTACGTACAGTAGCCACCTTGGCTTCTGGCCAGGTTACATAGCTAGCTGTTTAGACAAGAGTGTCGTGTCGTGTGTGTCTGGCTGGAACACAAGGTTGCAGATCTTTGCATTTGGGCCAGATAATTTATCGGTGGAAATTCTCTTGCAGAAGTGCTCACAGAAGGTTGGGTGAGGTTTCGCGATGGCGCGGCTTGTTACCACAGCTGACAGACAGGAGAGGAGATACACGGCCGTTTATACCCGTAGGGGAAACCAATGGAGCGGGTTAAGGATAATTGCACAGTGAGCTGTCAGATTTTGAACAAAGATTTGGGCTCCCTCTCCTATCTTTGTTCCAGATCAGTTCAATTTGTCCATGAAGAAAAAACTTTATTTTATTTTATTTTTTTCTTCTCTCTTTGGAAGACTTCCTTATATTAGTTGTTAATTAAGTAGAGGCGATATTCACTGGTGACCTCTGATGGGCTGAACAGCCTTGTCATTATGTATTCTTATGATCTTAGTATCTTGGTGTTTTTATGCACCAGCTGTTTCAGCTCAGTGCTGTTTTTTTTTTTTATTCTAATGCATCAGGAATTATTTGGAGCATCACAGTCCGAGTGTGTGCGTTTATCCTCAGTTCTGATATCTGATGTCCTGAATCTCCACACCTCACGCACAAACGTGGGAGTGTGTAGGTTATTCCCTTTACGAAGAGGCCGAATGCTGTCAATGGAAATGGTTTTCATTTGGATGAATGAGTAAGTCCTGAGTAGGTGTCCAATAAATGGCAAATGGAACCGTCCATGTTGTGGGCAAATGCCAGTGAGCAGGTGGGATCACGGCAGTGACCCCAGCCACACAGTGTTTAATTTTGGAGGTGGGAAGGGGGGGGGGGGGGGGTCGTCGACAGGATCTGAGTCATGTCGAGTCCCACCCCCCCCCCCCCCCCCCCCCCCTTGTTGGAACTGTCACGCACTTCGCACCCCCCTCCCCACATGTTGAGCCCACCCTGTCCTCCTGCTAGAACGGGGGGGTGTCCAATCTTATCCGAAAAGGGGCCGGTGTGGGTGCAGGTTTTTGTTGTGGGCCAGCCCTATGACACCCGATTCCGCCTACAGCATCAAGGTCTTGAATCGCGAGTGACCACGATTCGTTATTTTGTTGGAATCGGGTGTCCTGGCGCTGGGCTAAAACGAAAAACCCGCACCCGCACCGGCCCCCCTTTTCGGATAAAAATTGGACACCCCTGCGTCAGAGCGTGGGCCTCAAACACAGACATAGCTCGCTTGACCTCAGGTTCCTCTCTTCTCTTTTTTGATTTGGAGGCCTTTGTGTTTGTGTGATTGCAGACTGTCTGGCGGAAAGTGGGTCCTCTTTAATGCGCCACGCAGCACCTCCGGGGGGCTCCTTTTCTCCTGCGTGCTTTGTGCTCGGTGTTTGGTCCAGAGCGTGCACTCGCTCTCTCTCTCTCTCTCTCTCTCTCCTCCCTCTCTCTCTCTCTCTCTCTCTCTCTCCCCTCCCTCCTCTCTCTCTCTCCTCTCTCTCTCTCCTCTCCCTCTCTCTCTCTCTCCCTCCCTCCTCTCTCTCTCTCTCTCTCTCTCTCTTCCTGCCTCCCCCCCCCCCCCCCCCCCCCCGTGTGCCAGCCCGCAGTGCTGAGCTCCTCGGGTCCACAGGTAGCCGTTCTGCAGCTTGCGTGGGTGTGCGGTAAGGCAGGTGCGTGTGCGGTAAGGCAGGTTGGGTGTGCGGTAATGCAGGTTGGGTGTGCAGTACGGCAGGTGGGTGTGCGGTAAGGCAGGTGGGTGTGCAGTAAGGCGGGTGAGTGTGCGGTACGGCGGGTGAGTGTGCGGTAAGGCGGGTGGGTGTGCGGTAAGGCAGGTGGGTGTGTGGTACGGCAGGTGGGTGTGCGGTAAGGCAGGTGGGTGTGCAGTAAGGCGGGTGAGTGTGCGGTACGGCAGGTGGGTGTGCAGTAAGGCAGGTGGGTGTGCAGTAAGGCGGGTGAGTGTGCGGTACGGCAGGTGAGTGTGCGGTAAGGCGGGTGGGTGTGCGGTACGGCAGGTGGGTGTGCGGTACGGCAGGTGGGTGTGCGGTACGGCAGGTGAGTGTGCGGTACGACAGGTGGGTGTGCGGTACGGCAGGTGAGTGTGCGGTAAGGCGGGTGGGTGTGCGGTACGGCGGGTGGGTGTGCGGTAAGGCGGGTGGGTGTGTGATACGGCAGGTGGGTGTGCGGTAAGGCGGGTGGGTGTGCGGTAAGGCGGGTGGGTGTGCGGTAAGGCGGGTGAGTGTGCGGTAAGGCGGGTGGGTGTGCGGTACGGCGGGTGGGTGTGCGGTAAGGCGGGTGGGTGTGCGGTACGGCAGGTGGGTGTGCGGTAAGGCGGGTGGGTGTGCGGTAAGGCGGGTGGGTGTGCGGTACGGCAGGTGGGTGTGCGGTAAGGCGGGTGGGTGTGCGGTACGGCAGGTGGGTGTGCGGTACGGCGGGTGGGTGTGCGGTAAGGCAGGTGGGTGTGCGGTAAGGCAGGTGGGTGTGCGGTACGGCAGGTGAGTGTGCGGTACGGCAGGTGAGTGTGCGGTACGGCAGGTGGGTGTGCGGTACGGCAGGTGAGTGTGCGGTACGGCAGGTGGGTGTGCGGTACGGCAGGTGAGTGTGCGGTAAGGCGGGTGGGTGTGCGGTACGGCGGGTGGGTGTGCGGTACGGCGGGTGGGTGTGCGGTAAGGCAGGTGGGTGTGCGGTATGGCATGTGGGTGTGCGGTACGGCGGGTGGGTGTGCGGTAAGGCAGGTGGGTGTGCGGTAAGGCGGTCTCCGGCAGAGGTCCCGGGCGGGGTCCCGGGGTGTCACAACCGCCGCTTATTTCGTTCAGTGTGTAGCGGGCTGCTGTCCCCTAAACAGCTGCTCTTGTGGTACACAGTGAGGGCTTTCGCAGTTCAGTTTGTGCCCCGTCGCTCAATCTGGGGGGGGGGGGGGGGGGGGGGGGGGCTGGGTTTGGGGGGGTCCCCTGTCCCGTCACTGGTGTCGCCCAGCGTTTCCGAGCTGGGGAGCACCGGGCGGGAGATCGTGGCCAGGTGTGTGGGGCCTCAGGTGTGTCACAGGTGGCTGCTGGGAGAGGCGTGAGATGGAGGTACGCCGCTTGTCTGTGTGTGTGTGTGTGTGTGTGTGTGTGTATGTGTGTCTGTCTGTCTGTCTGTCTGTCTGTGAGTGTCTGTCCGTCTGTCTGTGTGTGTGTGTGTGTGTCTGTCTGTCTGTGTGTGTGTGTGTGTGTGTCTCGTCTGTGAGTGTCTGTCCGTCTATCTGTGTGTGTGTGTGTGTCTGTCTGTCTGTGGGTGTGTGTCCATCTGTCTGAGTGTCTGTGTACCATTTCACACCTGGTAAGCAGGTATCACAGGAAAACACTCATCCTGCATGGCCCATAGGTACACACTGACCTGCACACACTCATAGCCACACACACGCACTGAAAAAAAAAAGTAAATCGTACCCAACTCTTGTGTCTTATAATTAGAATTGACATATTGACTGTCACCTTTTTTGCTAAATAAGGCAAAAAGATTGCCTATGAGCAATCAGACAGTTTGACTAATTTCAAAATGGGTTAAAGTCTATTGCAACAAAAAGAACAAAAAGACTAAGCTTGAAACAAGCTCATATTTTCTACATGAGAAAAAAAAAAAGATTTCAAGTTTCATTACAAGACTAAAACACTTGTAGAGACTTTTTTTTTTTTTTTTTTTTTTTTTGCTGTGCAGACAAACATTCAAACAGTCATGCATAAACACACACAAACACTCACCTGGGCATACACAAAGGAACATCCACGCATGTACACTTACCGGTAGGAGAGTATTCCATGCAGACGCGATCAAGGATCAGGGAACAGATCTGATCACCGCCGCAGACACACAAATAACAATATCGTACAAATGTGTATTTGAACATTTTTTTTAACTTGAATTACGTGGCCCAGGGAGCGTTGTTGCCCTAAACGACCACACTGTGTACTGTTTAACGCCAGCAACCGGCTCCGAATAAGATCGATTGAACGTTGGTGTTTAAAAGAATTAGCTCCGAATTACCAAGTGCATTTATGGCCGAGTTCACTTTAACAACCAATTCCAGGAAATCGCTTTGCTGTTGGCTGTTCGAAATTGTTTATGAAAAAAATCATAATTACAAATCATCCCTGACTTCCAGCGCACAGAAAATGTCCGGCCCAATAGCCGAGCACATCTGGCATCTGAAAGACGGAAATGTGATTATGGAAAAAGATCGCTGCAAGGCGAAGTGCTGGATGGAGATTGTTCTCCGCGATCTCCTCCGTGCCCTTCATGCGCTTGCCTAGTTCGTCCGATCGCGCAGATTCTGGTGCAGGTCTCGTGCTTTTAACACAGTGCCGCGCGGTGCGCTGTTTTACCTTCGCACATTAAAGAGGGGCCGTCAGCCCCGAACACAAATCACAGTGACATTGTGACGCAGAGAAAAGCAACGGTTGGGACACGCAGCTCCTGTGAAAGAAGACTCGCGCGGTTAATCTGTTGCCTGGGGTGACAAAAAATAAAATAAAAAGACGTTATTAAATGCAGTCACCGTAGCGACACATAGTGAAATGTAATACATATCCGCGTTTGCCTTTGTACCATGACGCGCTTTTATCCTATGGAAGATTTCCTGTGACTTTATTTAATGTGTAGTAACGTTAGCTAGTGAAGGTGTGTGGCATCAAAAGTCTGCGTTGCGATTTGGGCTGGTAGGTACCCGTCCTATGGGAACTGGTGCCAAAGTGGTACCTAGTTTTGCTACCCAACCCTGTTCAGCACTATCCCACCTGTTCACCTCACAAAGCAATCGACAACAGGTTCAAGGTGATCACTGATACAAGCAAATCCCCCTATTTCAAGCAGAATAAAACGCTCCGTGTTAATTCAACTAACTGGAATTTATATTACCTGTTACCCAAAAGGGGTAAAATGTCCTCTGCCAGATTAAAACGCACTTCATCAGAGTACATTTAACCGCTGAAGGTGTTACCGTGTACGTACTGTAGCTCAACGCAGGCCGAAAAGCGATATCCCTGGAGGACCGAATCACACCTCTATTTGCACCGCGAGCCTCCCGCCCTTATTCCTATTCATGGGCGCGAAGGACAAACTCGTTAAAATTCAGAATCGTTCTAAAAGGTCACGGGATATGGAAAGACAACATCTTGTGAATTCAAAGAATATAAAGGGGGGGGGGGGGGGGGGGGGGAGACACACTTCAGTTTAAAGAGACACACTGTACGACATCATGTTCAGTAATAATTGCATAATCATTACTGGCTGTCATTTTCAAGGGCCTCAGAGTGTTTATGGTCATTTATAGGTCAGCCATTTTGGTGATGCGCGGCGGCCATTTTACTGCATACATCCCATCGCAATTTTTGTGTTTTATCCAGCTCGTTATACCAGGGGAGTGATTATATGACCACACCGGTATAACCACAGCAGCATATTTTACCATTCAGCGCCGAACCAAAAAATGTATTTCCACATTCATGTAAATATTTAAAACGTGAGTTGTCCTGACATAAAAGTTAATAATGTTACGTATTGTACTTCCACTGAATCTCTCGTATGAGGCGCCCTTGGCTTTGCTAATATTTTGCAAATATTAAGTCTTGGGGTCGTGATTTAATCCAGCGTGAGTGTCTGGACCACATGCCTGTCCAACTTTACGTTAGCACTCCCGTTCTGTTCGTTCCTAAAACTGGGCCAATTAAAAATCGGGGGCACGGGCTCTCGTTAAGACCTAAAGCGGTTAATCACAGGAGCTGGGGCAGGTGTGAGTGTTCTCGGGACGGGCCAAAAAAAAAAAAAAAAAAAAAAAAAGTGAGTCATCGTAGCTCTGTTAGGGGGGGCGTGAAGGTCACGGCCGTTTGGATTTAAACGCCTGGACGTGCGTCTGCGTGCTGCTCGTTCGCTTCGCCGACATCGCTCACTGTCAGAAGAAAGGGTTGTGTATTCTCATTGCGTCCACTGTGTATACTGTGTGTGTGTGTGTGTGTGTGTATATATACGGCTGGATGTTGGGATTTTGGGGACCTTATGACCCTGCTCTGCTTTGTTGCCTAAAAATGAGCGCAGCCTGTTGATTATAAGGCTTAAAGTGTGACAGGGCCCAGGTGTATAAAGACCAGGGAGTGCCCTGACTCCCGGGACACCCCTGCCCCCCCCCCCCCCACCCCCCACCCCCACCCACCAATGATCATGTGTGACCTTTTGCAGCTCCTCCGGGACGGTGAGACGAATGTCGATCCGCTGCCGATCCGTCGCGCGGTGTGCCCACCCCCCACCTCGGGGGGCGGGACGTTTTCGTCCAACCCCGTCCCGGGACGCGGCCGTCATCGCCATGGCGACCGCGCGAAACCGTGGCTCCTCTCCATCGCTCCTGCTGACACGTCAACATCGATCACCCCCCACCCCGAAGCATCGACGTGCCTCTGCACCCAAGCAACTTGCTTTTAAAAATCAGTCGATAAAATTTTTTAAAAAGCGTTTAACGCAATGCGCCTGTTCTCGGGTATAATTGGGCAATCTACGCGCATCCAGCCCGCAGAGAAAAAAAACGCATTTAAAAAAATGGCTTTCGACCACAAAACCCCAAATGACCCTCTACAGCAGGGATCATCAACTCTGGCCCTCGAATCCAAATCCAGCCCTGGTTTTCTTTCCTCCCGGGTAATTAGTGCCACTGATTGGCCAGACTGCCTCCCAGGCAAAGGGAGGGTGGAAAACCAGCAGTTCTCGGCCCTCGAGGACCGTGAGTTGCTGATCCTTGCTCTACAGCCATGTGAGGCTAGCAGGTCTTCAGCATCTAAATCTAAAATACCCTTCGTCGTGCACTAAAACTGAAATAATATCAAGGAGGCTCAGAAGGGGAAATATCCCTCCAAGTTATGTGCAGTGCGTCTATTAATCAGATAAATATTAATGAAATAGCAGCTCCACACCATGATTCCAAAATGATACAGTAGTCATTTTTATAAATTGACTAAAAATGGATTAAAAAAAATGAATATTTTATGGATGGTGTTCAAAACTAAGCTTTGCATGCCTTTGAAAACTGCTAATGATATGACTTGGCTTGTTTTCAATCGGTGTGGAATCAGTCCTGATCGTTAGCACGGCCATAAAGATGCCATTGGGCGTGGTCCTCTGCTGCTCTCTAACAACAACAGAGTGCCTGAAGATTCTGCCCAGCTTACCCAGGATGCACTGCTTCATCGCTGTGGCATCGGGCACCACACACCAGCGTGTTGTGAGGCGTCTAATGAACGTGTGCGTATGGGAGGCAGGGATGTGGTGGGTGGGTGGGGGGGGGGTCTTTGGAAAGGGAGGGGGGTGTGCCATGAAGACGAATGGGTTTGACGTAGGCTGCACTGCCATCCGCCCCCCCCCCCTTCTCCGGTCCCCATAGAAACGGAGGACTACACAAACCTGCGCACCTCAGCGCAAACGCAAGTGGGGCACCGAGCGCTAGCCGAACTCGCGCGTGAAACCGCCGCCATTTATTATCCATGCCAGAAGCGGCCGTCCCGGCGACAGAACCGGCGCTGTGGCAGAAACGCGGCTCGTTTTTCACTTTCACAGCTGCGGGTCCGTTTACACGAGCGTGGAGCGGGCTCCCCTGGACATACTTTTAAAAACTTTTAAAATTCACAACGAAAGAACCCCCAGAATGACCAAGACAGTGGAACTGAGTGCAAAAAAAAAAAGAGACGTGACTGAAAACATTATGTAAGTTCATGAGCTTCGGTTTCCGGAGTCTCTCAGCTAACGGGCAGAAGCTGACAGTGTGTCACATGACTCGGGGCGAGTCTGGTTTCGTCAATATTTTCATTTTTTTAATATTTCACACATCCACCAAAAGCTAAACGTTCCATTAGTTGTGGAGTGTCGTTTTAGGACTGCATCGGCTGTGGCCTTCGTCCTGACTTTCAGACCGAGCACCGTGACTTCGGGCTCGTCCCGGGAGGCTGTCGATAAAACGTCAGCTACGGCAAAAGTGGTGTTCTTACGCCTCATTACCCCCCCCCCCCCCCCCCCCCCCCCCCCCCCGCCCCCCCCCCCCCCCCCCCCCCCCCCCCCCCACTGACTGGGACACCACATAAAGAAGGTCTTTAAAAAAGAGTCACACAACAAGACATGTCTTGGTCAAACGCTGAAAGCTGGAGACACGTTTGAGATATTTCAGTTTTGCTTATTCAAACTGAAATACATGTGCAGTGCACCTCGGTTAATTCTGTGTTCATACTCTGCTAATTCTGTGTTCATACTCTGCTAATTCTGTGTTCATACTCAGCTAATTCTGTGTTCGTACTCAGCTAATTCTGCGTTCATACTCAGCTAATTCTGCGTTCATGCTCAGCTAATTCTGTGTTCATACTCCGTTAATTCTGTGTTCATACTCAGCTAATACTGCGTTCATACTCAGCTAATTCTGTGTTCATACTCAGCTAATTCTGTGTTCATACTCAGCTAATTCTGTGTTCATACTCAGCTAATTCTGCGTTCATACTCTGCTAATTCTGTGTTCATACTCTGCTAATTCTGTGTCCATACTCAGCTAATTCTGTGTTCATACTCAGCTGTACTGGCTTCTCCACGGTGAAGGCAAACAGCCGTTGGTGGATTGTGGCCTCCTGAAACCCAGACACTGGCCTTCCGCAATGAATCTCACTAAATAATTGGAGTTAAAAATAGGCAGTTGGAATAAAATCAAAATGGCAACACCCCTTTTGCGCCCACCCGGCCCCCGTTTCTCTCGAAGTCCTGTGGCGGTGGCGCGGAGCCAAGTGTAGTACCCATCATGCACTGGGGCTGATCGGCCCTGGGCAGCGTGGCTCCCGCCGCCAGGGTAAATGTGTGTTTAACGAGTCCGGTGGGAAAACCGAGTGTCCGTGACGGAACTGAGCATGCCCAGTCCGCAGGACGGCGATTATGCCTGGCCCACATGCCCAGCCAGTGAACGGTGCAGGTGTGAGGTGACTCACCATCCGTTAATTTTGGGTGCTTCTGTTTGGAGATGGCAGTTGCCTTACCTTTTTGTCTCCTCTTTTGTTAAAAAAACACAGTAGCATCTCTATTTGACCTTTGAAGAACAGGTTTTTTTTTCTGGAATTTTTCTTTTCAAAAGTCCAAGTCAGTGTTCTAGAACTCCGTTGCTTTCGGTTACCAGCAGTGATTGTGACATCAGCATTAGAATGTCCGGTGAAGAACATTCTAGTCACATACTTGTGATCCTGCACCTTAAAGGGAGATAAGGAAGCTGACAAACTTGGTGAACTGCCCATTCGCACAGAGCAACAAGACACTAACCACTGTTTCTTCAGGCCAAGTGGACTTAAAAATGTTTTTAAAACTTCTTAATTTACACTCACAAAAAAAAAAAAAAATCGTAGAGTGCAAGGAGGTTGTCCTTTGAATGTCTCCCGAAATAGCTTGCCTTATTTGCCGAGTTCAAGATCAGGCGCTACAGCTGTTAAGGCTTGATGGGGGGGGGGAGGGGGTGCGGAGGGTGTGTATTAAGACCTGCGTGATGTCTGCAAATATAATGACATAACAAGGCCTCTGTTTCCCCACCTTGCTGGCAGATTCTGACTGAAACAGCCTGGTGATTGAAGGGACAGACTGAGCCTCAGTTTCTACTATTAGGGGCATGTCTGTTCTGCCGGGACAGCTCTTATTAAAACAGGAGATCTGCATCATTCTGTGCGCTCTCTCCCCTGCCCTTCGGGGGGGGTGGGGAGAAAGGGGTGGGGGGTGGGGAGGTGAGTGAGGGGGCGGGTCTGCAAAGGAAATGTAATTGAAATAATAAATTAAGAGGCAGTGACCCGTGAAAGCCGAGCACTGAGGAAGGAGAAAGGGCGTAGGAAGTCTCTCCTTCGCGTTTCACCGCAGAGCACCCGAGCCGCGTTAGCTTAGGGCAGGGAGTCAAACTCCAGGGCCCTCCCTGCGTACAGACAAATACACCGCAAAGCCGCTGCTTCAAATGCCAAATTAGTCCTTTCGCCACCCACGGACGTTTAATCCGGGTGCCCCCCCCCCCCCCCCCCAGGTGACCCCCGTTCCTCTCGACTCAAAAGACTCCGAATTTACTTCAGAAACCGCTCGCTCCGGCCCACTCAGGCTGGTCTGGCCTCCCACGTCACTGCAGCGCTGAGAACCGTTCTTCAGAAGAAAAACAAGGCAAAAAAAAAAAAAAATTTTTTTTTAAATAAATAAATGTCGATCCATCGTTGCTTTTTCTTCACTTCGGAAATATACCGATAAGGCACCGGCACCCCGTTTTCCATATACGGAAATGTGTTTGGCGACTTGGCGGCGAGCGCCTCCCGGTACTTGTTTTAATATCTCGTGTAACTCCAAATAAAGTCAAAAGAACGTTGTTGGAAGTGAAACATAGAAAACCAAGATTGCCTCGCGTTATCTAAAGTGAGATTTAGGAGGGCGAGAGATCATAACAATTCGGTCATCGGCATTCAGTGTCCACTCAGGCATCCCAAAAAAATTGTTGTAAAGCCAGTTTGTGTGAAGTTACCGATGCCCTTACAAATACATGTTGTTGTGATTTAATTTCTGATCCTCTGCAGCAACTGTGAATGTTTTGCAAGCAGACGTGTTCCATATGATGTAGGGCGGCAGTGTAGTGGTGTAATGGTTAAGGAACAGGTCTTGTGGCCTAAAGGTCACAGGTTCGATTCCCGGACAGGACACTGCCGATGTACCCTTGAACATGGTACTTAACCTGCATTGTTTCAGTATATAACCAGCTGCGTAAATGGATGCAATGTAAATGCTATGTTGAAAAAGTTGTGTAAGTTGTTCTGGATAAGAGCGTCTGCTAACTGCCTGTAATGGAGCTGGTCCTCTGGACTCTGAACCTCCACGCACTGCATGATGGACAGGTCTTGTCTTTTCTGTGCTAATTATCCTAAAACATACACTGTGTATAAATCAAATTCTGCTTCTGGCCTCTCATAAGCTCGGACCGGCACTGTTATGCGACACGGATAAACAGTGTGTACTTTGCAGTTTGGTTTTAATGAGCTTTTGTGATAAAAAAAGATAAAAGTTTAGTGTGTATACTTCTATCCTTTTTAAATACTTTTTACACTGACATGTAATTTTTCTCGGAATTAATAATACCTCACTCCATAAGCTCCGTCTGTAAGAACTGTCTCTGAGTTTAGGGTAGTTTATTTTAAATCAGCGATTTTTATTCATGCATTATTTGTTGTTTTTTTTTGTTCTGTTCTTACCATAGTTGCAAAAAGAACAATCGCTACAAACGCTAATAATCAGTGAAATAAATAAGTGCGTTTTTTTCTTCAGTTGTCTTGATTTATTTTTAGTTTTCAAAAAAAAAAAAAATGAATAAAATACGAAATTAACGCGTGCGTGCCGTTCGTGTGGGAGATCCTCGCTGCCGAGCCACACGTTCGGCCTCCGGAGGAAACATCTGCGCTCTTTCAGAGAACGCCCACCTCGTTCCCGAATCGTTCGCGCCCTCCCCCCCCCCCGCCCGATTCGCTCGCCGCGAGTGGAGCGGTCCTTTTGTGTGCCACTCAGCCGTTTCGAGCGCCTTTGTGTCGCCTGTCGAGCCTATTGTTATTGTCCCGGAACACGACGTGTTCATCCTCTGTGTGTGTGTGTGTGTCTTACACAAGCAGTCAAAAGCGGTACCAGCATGTACAAACATGTGAACGTCAACACTCAACAACCCCCCTGAGCTAATTAAATTCAGCAGGGGCTCTGGTTCTTTTGTGCGAAGACACGGGCCGTTAAAATGGATATTCTTTCGACACCTGCGGTAAGTAAAGATGTCGTGAACGCCGGCCGCAGTCCATTTTCAAATGCAGGTAAAATGCAAGATTTTATATTTTTTTTCCCCCCTGTGAGAAAAGGAAAAAGAAAACTATTAATAATGGAAAAAATCGATCAAAGCAAATGGTCCAAAAAAAAAAAAAAAAACAGTTTTTGTGGGAGAAATGGTCCCTTAGAAGAAAATTAGATTACTCATAGTTTTGTTTTTAAACTTTTTCCAATACCTCCAGGAATCGGTAGCTCAAAAGCCCAGCCGCCAAATGACACCCTTTTGCCCGAACGATCGATTGGATGGATGGGAGGAGCGTGAACATCGTGGCTGTAACTGCGAGGAAAAGGTTCCCACTCACTCACAGGGCGAGGTCCTTAAACGGGATTCGACCCCATTTCCTTGTGGAGTGGAGCAGTCGATCCCAGAACACCTTCATTTAACCCTTATTTCTCTCGTTTACAGTACGGCGCTGATCGGGCCTAGAAGGCATGCATCAAAAATAAAATGCAAGAAAGCCTTACACTTACACAACTTTTACACTGCATCCATTTATACAGCAGGATATACACTGAAGCATTGCAGGTTAAGCACCTTGCTCAAGGGAACAACGGCAGCATCCTACCCGGGAATCGAACCTGCGACCTTAGGTTACGAGACCAGTTCTTTACCCGCTACGCTACACTGCCGCCCAAATTTGCACAAACGTTGCTTTAGAACTAAGGTCTGAGTAATGGACTCCAGGTTGCGTTTCTCGCGGGGTCATAAGCGGCCTCTTTTGGGGTCACGGTCACCCGAACGCGACCCGTCTGGGCGGGGTCCCGGGGCGTTTTTAGGGCTGTCGTTTTTGCGCCTGGACCGCGGTGCCTGTCCCCTGCGTTTCTCGCCCTGCGCGGCGGGTCGTGATCGCTCGTCGAAACGCGAGAGACGAGCTGCAGCCGCCGCGTCGCGCGGCTGGGGGGGGGGGGGGGGGGGGGGAGAGGCGGCGCTTATGTCACCACAGGCGGGGGGAACAGGAAAAGGGAGAGAGGGAGATTGCGGGTCTTTTGTTCAGCGTGACCGCGGGCGATCGAGAGGTCGTGTGTGAGTCGGCAAGCGGCGTGAGCGCGCAAGAAACCGAGAAACGTCAGCGATGACAGCGGTCACGACGGAAGCAGGATGTCGGCGACGCTGACTCCCGAGTCGAAAAAGCAGGCCGTCTTAACCTCTTAACCCCTTCAAGGCTGTGAGGTCACAGATTGTGTGATTAGAATGTTCTGAAGTGAACATTCTAGCGCTGCTGATGTCACAGTCGCTACCAGCTGTTGAAAGCACTGGTGTTCTAGAACACTGACTTCTGAAGAATTCTGAAGAAACTCTTTTGGAAAAGGAACCCGCTCTTGAAAGGGTTAAACTGATACGCTGTTTTCTTACAGCGTACCTTAGGAAACTTCAAATGCACATTTTAACAGGGCATATGTCTGCTTTAGAACCTGGCTCAGGGTTTACAGCACCAGCTATTTTTCACGTAATTGCAACCTGCTTTTGAAAATGATTCATAAAGCAAAATGGCTAAAAAAAAATCTGTTGTTTTTTTTTTTTCTCTTTGTCTACGACTTGATTTGATTAGTGACTGTTCAGGGACAGACGTTTGCCCTCAAACTGAAGCAATGCAACGCTTAAATCTGAAATGTGAATCAGGAAATAAAGAAACACAAGGAAAACCATCGTCCCGTATTTCGACGCTGTTGAACGTCGCACCCTTAAACGTGCGGGGGGTGGGGGTGAACCGGGCGTCCTCTGACGGAAAAATGGGTTTGTGTTTGGCAGCGCTCACCGCTAATTTATCTCCTAATGTCCCATAAACTATTACGTGTCAGCGACACTATTAGCGAACGGACGATATTTATAGTCACGGTTAAAAAAACGTTTAACTGGGAAACCGACCCCCCCCCCCCCAGGCCCTGTTTTACGGGGCGACACACCGTCCACCCGGAGCCCCGAAACGGCCGCGTTTCCTCCCGGGGGGGGGGGGGGGGGGAACGTCGGCGGGGGGGGGGGGGGGGGGGGGGAGATCCTCATCGCCGTGAGCGACGGCGAGTTAGCGGTCGCCGTTGATTTATCGCTGTGTCGGGTGGCGGTAAGGGGCCGTATGGAGCATCCAGGCGTTTAATCAGAAAGCATCCCCCCCCGGCCCCGCCCCCGCGTGTTCTTCAAATGCATCGCAACATGGCTGCCTTGTTGGGATGCTGAGGGAGTGCTGTATTGAAAGTGTGTGAGTACTTGGATGACCCCCCCCCGCCCCCCCAACCCAACCAATCAACCCCCCCCCCCCCCCCCCCCAACAGCCCCTGGGAATCCCGGTGAAGGGGACGTGGGCCGTGTGTGTGTGGCCGACCCTGTTTGTGTGTGAACGGGAAAGAGGGGCACGGTATGAGAGAGGGAGAGATGGAGAGATGGAGAGAGGGAGGGAGAGAGTGGCACTTCTGCGTGAGCCTGTTTGTTTTTACTGAGGTGAGAGAGAAAAATCAATCAAGTCCTCGACTGCCTGGGAGGGAAGAGGACCCCACAGCCAAGAGCAATCACCGCTGATTCAGAGAGAGAGAGAAGAGAGAGAGAGAGGGGAGAGAAGAGAGAGAGAGAGAGGAGAGAGAGAGAGAGGAGGAGAGGAGGGGAGAGGGAGTAAGAGAGGGAGAGAGGGAGAGAGAGAGAGGGAGAGAGAGAGAGAGAGAGGAGAGGAGAGACCGCGGGAGAGAGAGATAGAGAGCGAGAGGAAGAGAGAGGGGGGAGGGTGAGAGAGAGAGGAGGAGGAGAGACAGAGAGAGAGAGAGAGAGATAAAGTGAGAGGGAGGGAGAGAGAGAGGGGAGGAGGAGAGACCACGGGGAGAGAGAGAGAGAGAGAGAGAGAGAGAGATAAAGTGAGAGGGAAAGTGACGAGGGCCAGAGTAGCAGCTACTTTTATGCAGGCGGCTGTGCACTGTGCAGGAGAAACAGAACTGGACTGAGAGACAGAGGATCCTCCAGCTCTACTCACCCACTCCTCCGTCCTGAAGTACCGAAAGAAGAGAGAGAGAGAGAGAGAAGAGAAGAGAGAGAAAGTGGTGGCCGGGACATCGCCGGGGGGGGGGGGGGGGCATCGAGGCGGACGCTGAAGCTGCAGCCGTTTTGCCTGTGGAGCGGTGGGGGGGGGGGGGGGGGGGGGGTCCCAGATCTCCTCTGAGCTGCTCCCAGCCACGGTCACACAGACCGCTCGACTCCGAGCTCAGAGAGAGAGGGGGGGGGGAGTAAGGGAGAGAGAGAGAGGGAGAGAGAGAGAGGGGCCACAAGAGGAAGAGGAGAGAGGCAGAAAATATCCCCAAAAAAATCCAGAGCGGGGGTGCACGGCCAGTGGTCCAGGAGTTGTGGAGTAGACGGGATGTTTGCCGCTGGGGAGTGATGGAGTAACCGGGGGGCGGAGGAGGAGGGGGAGGGGGGCGGGTTTAAAGCGATGTCGCTGAGCGGGAGGGACAGCATCCCCCAGGAGGGGGCGCTGGTGAACAGCGATCGCCGGAACACCCGCGTGAAGAGGGCCGTGCGCATCTCCAGCATCGTGGCGCAGGAGGTGAGTGGGACGGGGGGGGGGGGGGCGAGGCTTCCCCCCCAAAACCACCGCCGTGACCGAATATTCTCTCACCCTGCTCAGAATGGAGCTTTAATGTAGGCTCAGCCATTTAAATCCAGCCATAGGAACTCTTCCCATTGGCTTGGGTTTAATTTATATATGGGGTACGGCTAAGGAGGACTAATCACCTGCAGTTATTGATGTTGACCATAATGACGATGATGATGATGATGATGGTGATGATGATTGTGGGGATGAGGATGAGCATTAAGTTGACATAGGGGTATGGGATGCTCTGTAGCGTAGGGATGATGGTTCAGAATATCGTTTACGATAAAGTCAACCAATGATCAGACGTCATGCGATCAGGTGTGTTAATAGTGCATTTGGCCAGACTGTGAACAGTGCCCAGTTGACTTTCTGTCCTTAGCTTATTTCACACGTGTGTTTTGTTGCTGACACACAATGAATTACACTGTGGTACAACACCCCCCTCCCCACCAACATCCCTGTTCGTAACCAGAGATGTGTTGACCCAGAGTCTGTGTTGTGTGTAGGAAGTGTTGGAGAATCAGGGATGTCAATCAAACCTACTGTAGCTCCGATCGTGCTACATTAGCATCATTCTAACCTGCTATTTTCGGATGAATGTTTGTTTGTGATAGTTTCCTTACCATGTGGACTTTCAGCTTTCCAGTTGGGAGGGATGTTGTCATGTTTATATCACAGCATTTACTATTTTATATCTCACAGTATATCATAAAATAAATATGCATAATGTGCATTTACTTATCGACAGCTATAGCAAGTCCAAGAGCAAGTTAGTTATGCACATAAATATGACTATCCTGATCTGCTGCGTAGAGATTATCTACTATTTAGTCAAATGTATAGTTATTTATTAGACCAGTTAGCAATCTAACTTATTATCTATCAGCATTTATATGGGGGTGTTATTGATAAGCCATAATAAGGTCTAATTAATTCCATAGTGCTTATTACAGCAAAACGGGGACAAGATTCTATCAACATAACGAGCTTGAGTGTGTGTCCTCTCGGACTGTGCATCTCTGCACTGTAAAGCCTGTTGGGGTGTGGGAAATTGGATTGTGAAGTGAGAAGCCAGTGGAGGTGAAATTTCAATTGGATCTCCTGACTTTACTTCTGGTGTAATTAATGGCTTATTGTTAAGAGATTATTCTCTGGTTTTAATCCAGAAGAGATGAGCTAGCAGTGTCCATGATGGGATTGCCCCGTGTGTTCGGTCCACAAAGTTTGTGATGTATATTGAGTGTGAGAGGTAGTGTGGGCACACTGTGTGTGCGTGCGTGCGTACGTGCGTGCGTGTGTCAAGATTGTATTATGGATAATGTAATTCAGCATTGCATGCATTATGTATGCATACAGTACGTGTCAATCATTGCTATGTTCATGCATGTACCTTTAAGTATGCCTACACGGCAGCATATATTATTAAATTATATATTGTGATCTTCAGTAAATGTATTGCATATGTAAAAATGTTTAATACAGGTGGTCTTTTGATATGCCATGTGGTGTGACTTATAGAAACAATAAATTTTCATATTTTGGGATTCAAAGGAAATTTTGAAAAGATTAGTTGATATGATTTTCATTAATGCCCATACGTGTGTGGCTGGTCATGTTCTGCAGTGATCTTCTATAGTGATGTTCTCCAGTGATGTTCTATAGTGATGTTCTATTGTGATATTATATAGTGATGTTCTGCAGTGATATACGGTGATGTTCTATAATGATGTTTTCCAGCGATGTTCTATAGTCACGTTCTAAATTGATGTTCTGTAGTGATGTTCTCCAGTGGTGTTCTATAGTGATGTTCTACCATTATGTTCTATAGTGATGTTCTTCAGTGGTGTTCTACAGCAGAAGATGACTTATAGCTACCTAAGGGGTGGTCTTTTACTTTCTGAACCTGGATTGTCCACCTGTGCTCCTCTTGTGAACAGTTTTATTGTTCTGAAATTGTTTCAGTCAAAAAGAACAGTGGGGAGCCAGTATACTGTATAGGGTGCCAGGGCCACAAAAAGAAAGCAGAGAGAGAAAAGTGGACTCTTTAAGAACTCATAAACAAAAATGGTTCACCTAAATAGATCAGCCTGTCAGATAAAGCACATTTGCACCTGACCGACAGGACCAGTAGACCCCCCCCCCGCTTCACAAAGAGAGTCAGCCCCCCCCCAGGGAAGGAACTGTCACTTGCCCTTCACTCATTACATTACAGGCATTTAGCCAGCGCTCTTATCTAGAGTGACTTGAACAACTTTCATTGCATTCATTCATACAGCTGGATATGTACACGAAAGCACAACACAGGTTAGGTACCTTGCCCAAGGGTACAACGGCGGTGTCCTGCCTACCCGGGGAATCGAACCTGCGACCTTTAGGTTACAAGCCCAGCTCCTACCCGTTGTGCTACACTGCCCCCCCCCCCCCCCCCCCCGCTGTGTTTTCCCCTCTGAGGGAGGGCCGGGCGAAGCCGCGCGCACGGATGGATGCTGTTGGGATCACGTCACTTGGCACGCCGGCCTGTCGGCGGCGTCGCTGTTATTCCCAGGAGGCCGTTCATCCCCTCGGCTCTGTAAACATGGCCGCCCCCCCCCCCCCCCATGCGCCTCCGGGGAATCCTCTCTCTTTTTCGGAGGGGGAAACGGGACGGCTTTTCCGCGCTGCGCTTCGGGACGTGTCAGACGTACGTCCGCTTTGCATGTTGGGTAGCATCGTCTCACTGCTGGCCCTTAAAAAAAAAAAAAAAAAAAAAAAATTCTATGCATATTACAAACTATAAAATCATATGTTTGTTCAGGAATATATCTTTACACATACTACCTGAGTGCCAGGGATTGCCCCAGCCAATAGCAATGAAGATTAATACATGAGCATACTACAGTTAATACAGTACATATTTGTGTATTATAATGTGTTTTCCCTTATATCCAGATTTCATAATTTACCGTATAATAGTGGCGTATGCTTTCCATAAGGGAAGCCCAGGGGGTTCTCACTGACAGACGAGCTTTAGCTCCTTAGAAGGAAAGCGGTGTGATGAAGCTTTCAATGCGATTCAGCACAATGCGCGGTCGAGCCTTAGTGTAAAGGTGCAGCCCCTTGCTAATGCGAGGCTAAGCCTGCTGAAGTACACAAATAACGACCGGCATACTCTTCTACAGGGGGAGTGAGTAATGGTTATTTGCATGGGGGTGGGGGGGTGGGGGTGGTGGAATGACATGGATATAGATCACAGAAGGCCTTGTTGTGCTCCTCTGCGAAAAGTTGCTCTAGAAATTTCTCTGGAGACTTTGAGTAATTATGCAAGAGGGTGAGGAGGAGACTGGATACAGGCACGGGCGGGGAAGGGGGGGGGGGCTGCAGGGTGTGGGGAGGGTTGTTATTCCGAGCCCAAGAACCAGCATCCATCATTTTTATGAACAAAAGCGCGCAAGCCCAACCCCCCCCCCCCCAGCGGCTCCAAACACACAAATCAGGGCTCCTCCTGCGCTTTGAAAGAGCACCTCACACAACTCATTATGGCGCCCCCCCCCCCCCTTTCCCCCCCCCCCCCCCGTGCGGGATAAAATACAACTGCAGCTTGCTTCCTAGTATCATGCTGTGAGGCTTTTGACCTGCTTCTCATTATTTGCTTTCCCTCCCCCCCCCCCCAGCTCGATGCTGTCTTTATTTACTACTTCTTCCCAATCGATAATTAATTAATGGCTGAGAATTTGCTAACATCTAGCATACCTGACATCTAACCCTGAGCGGTGGTGGTGGTGGTGGTGGTCGGTAGTCAACGAAACAAACTGAATTCTGTTTCCGGCGGTAAACCCGTAAGGGGCTTACCTGTCTGTTCGCCATGGCCACCGTAGCAGACGGTGAAGGTGCTGCTTTGAAGCGTTGCCGCAGTTCCCCAAGGCTCCTGAGAGCCCTTCCACCTGGCAGGTGATCGACACGCATCAATACCTTCCCGCTTGGCCAGGCGAGGGATACGTCAATTAGATGCTGCTGTCGTATGTCGATATTAGACATGTGGCGTGTCTAACATGTTCAGAGGTGGAGAGTCCAGGGGTCTGACATTGAAACGTGATTTTTATTTTTTTTTTTTTTAAAAAAACCTCAGCTATCTTCTGTTGATCTTTCGCTTACGCTGGATGCTGGGGTGAATGAATACCTGGAGACACGAGTGAACAAGCACGAAATCGTCCAGACCCATGGTCGCTACCTTGGATAGTAGCTAGGCTCTCCGCTCGTCCTCAGGGGTCTGGTAACGGGTTATGGGCAGTCTTTAGGGAGGTGGGAGGTCTTTAGGGGTGTGGATGGTCTTTAGGGGTACAAGCAGTCTTTAGGGATATGGGCGGTCTTTAGAGGTGTGGATGGTCTTTAGGGATATGGGCGGTCTTTAGGGATATGGGCAGTCTTTAGGGGTGTGGATGGTCTTTACGGATATGGGCAGTCTTTAGGGAGGCGGGAGGTCTTTAGGGATATGGGCAGTCTTTAGGGGTGTGGATGGTCTTTAAAGATATGGGCAGACTTTATGGACTCTCACACTCCTCTCAGGTCCTTATGCGGACCTCCTCTCAGGTTGTATGTCCAGCTTTGATCTTCACGAGGTCTAAAAGAGGTTCGGAAAAACACTCTATTGCCATGGGGGAGTTTGCTGTGGACCAATGCACAGTTTGTTTTGGTTGATATTTGTGGCGAGATTTTTCACACCTGTCCGAAAAGAAATGCTCATGAAGAAGGACAGTCGCCATGAAGTAACTGACGGTCCATCCGTCATCATGACCAGCAGTTCATTTTGGGACTTTTATTACTAAGCGAAAAATCCAGGCAGAACGTCGCAATTCAGCCCTGTTCCAAAAGCTTGTCTGAGGTCAGTACTGCTCAACAGTAATATTAAAGTGGCCATAACATAAACAGCTGGACAATCTGATTGATGCAATCTTTTTCTAATTTTTTTTTTTTTTACTTTCAGTTTTGCGGTTCATTATGATATATGCCGTTTTATAGATAATTATTTAATTCTTTTTTTTTTTAAAATTACAGTGCCACTTTTCATGATGAAATGCTTTTCTACTACAGTGCACATGCAATGGGGCTGGGGTGGCAGTGTAGTATAATGGGTAAGGAGTTGGTCTTGTAACCTAAAGGTCACAGGTTCGATTCCTGGGTTAGGACACTGCCGTTGTGCCCTTGAGCAAGGTACTTAACCTGCACTGCTTCAGTGTATATCCAGCTGTATAAATGGATGCAGTGTGAAAGGTGTGTAAGTCGTTCTGCATAAGAGCGTCTGCTAAAATGCCTGTAATGTAATGCTTATTGTCAGAGGCCTCTGTTTGGGCTCATAATCCAGCATTCCTGCACACAAAATCACTCAATCAAATTTTTAGGGATAGCTCTTAAAATGGCACTTGCAGGCATTCCAGGAGATGAATCAATAACTCATCAGGGCGCCATTCCCTGTTATTTACGCTCATCGATTTTATAAATGTGTACGTATCGTAAAATCGAAGAGGTCGGGTCACTGCCCGAAAGGTAACGAGTTCACGTGGGGACCTTCCCCGAAAAATAACCCCGTCATGCGTGATGCTCCTCCTCCTTGCGATTAACGGGGTCCTCGGGGGTCCGACACGCTGACCCAGCGAGGAAATGATCTCTGCAGCTTATTTTAAAAAGTGAACTTACAAGGTGGAAAACACAGCACTTTCCCATGAGGCCTGCCTGGCTGAATGTGTTGTATTTTCAAACTATTCAACGGTGTTGATGAATATGGATTAATTTTACATGTGACATTACAGGCATTTAGCAGACGCCCTTATCCAGAGCGACTTACACAACATTTTTTTACATACAGTAGCATTTTACATTGCATCCATTTATACGGCTGGATATATATTGAAGCAAAGCAGGTTAAGCCTTGCTCAAGGGCACATCGACAGTACCCTACCCGGGAATCGAACCTGCAACCTTCAGGTTACAAGACCAGCTCCTTACCCATTATACTACACTGCCGCCACCTATGGGGTACTGTATGTCAGTCAGTGCGGGTGTGCAAACGGCTGGGTCTCTGTTCATCACACACAGGTGGGCCGCAGTGAGGAAGAGGGTCTGTAATCTAACGCGGTATTCCTCGCCTAGTGAACACTGAGAGAAGAGGAATGAGGCAAATGGGAGGGTCCTGGATGAAGTCATTTTTCACGTCAGGACAGATCAACCAACCGGCCTGCGCCAGCCATCGCTCCGATACGCAGCGGTTTAAAAACCGGTCATGTCTGCGTTTAGGAAAACGATGGCGTCGATGCCGTGCTGAATTACGATTAACCATCGCCGCGAACCTAATTCTTATAATGTCTTTACCGACGTCATAAATGAAGGAATGAATTCATTTATATGACAGTTTAAAAAACGAGATTTCATAAGACTGCATAGCTGACAGTAATCGTTTGAAATTTGTCAAGGTACTCTTTGTGTGTGGCTTTGGGATAAATATAACCGTCTCTGATTGAGACACACACACACACACGCGCGCGCGCGCGCACAAACACATGCACACATACACAAGTAAGCACACACAAACACACACGCTCACACAAACACGTGCACACATTCACAAGCAAGCACACACACACACACACACACACACACAAGTGCACACTGTACACAGGCAAGCACACACAAACACTCACACACACACACACACACAAGTGCACACTGTACACAGGCAAGCACACACAAACACTCACACACACACACACACACGTGCACACTATACACAGGCAAGCACACGCAAACGCATCCATTCAGTGTGTACATACCGTATGTTGGAAACACAAACATGCCATGTTCCAAACACACAATGCTGTTTTCGGAACAAGCTGAATTGTTCTAAGTTTTTTTTTTCATCACCATGCCTGGTAATCATTCTGTCACTCAGTGTGTATACATACTGCATTATTCAGTTACAGTGGTGATGGATGACTGTGTGAAAACTGTGTAATCCCCCCCCCACCTCTTCCCTCCCCCCCACCACCAACACTTTATCTGAGTGTAAAGCTACACATGGGTCATCTTTCCCTTCTGGTGTCGCCAGTCTGATGTCACCAGGCCACATGTTTGTGGCTGTGTTTAGTCGGTGTGATTGTTTGGCTGCTCAAGCACAGGATAGCAGGAAAGTGGTGCCGACAGCACACGCATTTAGGCTCTGATCAGCGATTGTGATGTCACAATACAACTTGTAAACCTTTCCGAGTGGGAACAGGCAACGTTCAAAGCTCGGAAGGGTTTACAAGTTCTATTGTGACATCACAATACAATAACTCTGAGAAGTCTAATCCTTTTTCACTGGAAGCGTTACTGACGTAAACATAGTCATTTTTTCCAGTTAGGTTTCTGTTTGTTGCTGTAAGCTGTATTTTAAGTTGATGACTAATATCCAAACCAGCATTAATAGGAATCTCATAACATTAAAAATTGCCTTTCTGAAAAGTACATCTCCTTTTGACACACTATCTTTGGCTTCTTTAGAGAACTGTTTGAATGTGTTCCGGCACTTCTTTGCATCCAGCACTGTAGACTTTCCCACATGGAATTTAGCAGCAGTGCTAAGACACACCTCTTGTCTGGTTACAAAGAACGCATTAATTTTCCCAGTCTTTCATTGGAAGAGAATTTCCTGTAATCTGTCTGTCTGTCTGTCTATCTATCTATCTATCTATCTATCCACCTGTCTGTCTGTCTATCTATCTATCTGTCTGTGTCTATCTATTCAGTGGGCCCTTGACTGACAGGGGCCTCAAAATATTGTGGTATGGGTTCCGTGATCTGTGTTGTTGGGGCCCAATAATGTGACATATTTCCTTGGGGCCACAAATCCCCACACATTCCCTCCTGATAAATTTAAGTCCCGCTTGATGGATTTGCAGAGCCTGATGCGCCCATCTGTGTGCCCTGGCACATTTACAGAGTCCCCTGTGAGCGGCATACTTTCTCTCAGGAGGCCACGACAAGGGCACAGAATCTTTGGCCAAAAAAAAAAAGAAAAGAAAATGGCCGCTGATAAGCGGTAAACTGAATTAGAGAGAGCCGGTCTTTCGGCCCTAATCCTTTTTTCCTGAAGCACAAGGAGCAAAAAGGCTGGGCAAACTTTCTCTCGTGAAGAACTTTCAGAAAGAGGTTCAGACTAAAGTCACTAAGGGCAGGCGTACATTATACGATTTTTCACTGGTTATGACGTCGGGAGATCGGATGCCCTCTCACATTTTGAGGTTCAGATTGTGCCAACCAATGGGATGATAGTATAGACCGTACAAGCCCCCGGCCAGATCAGATGACGTTCTGGTTGACAAAACACAGTGGGCAAAACGTCATACACGGAGCCACCTCCTGATTGGTCAACGGGAATTGAAACATGAATCGGCTCGCATGACCTCTCACGCCTGACGAATTCAAGCCGATTGTGCCCCAAATCTTTTTGACATATAAAAAATCGGGAGCCCGTAGACCAGTCGGATCAGTTCGGAATGGGATCTCATACCTTGCGAGTTGCGATGTTACAACCTGACATTTTTCTCACGATTTGGTCCCAATCAGAAAAAAAGGCCACAAGTCTTACAATGTACACCCGCCCTAAGATGAATTGGTTGCTGTGTCCACAGAAAAAAAAAAAATAGTGTGCTAGATAGATAAGACACAAATGAAAAAAAAAAAGATTTGTTTGAACGAGGCTCCACGGTTTGCCAAGGTCATGTCAACCCGAGGGAGAGGAGCAGTGCCTATGACGAATCGAGTTGTTTAACACCTCAGATCTCCCTGATAGGCCGACATTTCATGTAGCGACTTCAAAGTGCCTCAAGAACAGTTTGTTTCCAGCGCATCAGATTTTGGCAGCGAGGACGGTTTCTACCCTCACAAAAATAATTTCCACAAACCTAATTTGAGGCAAAAAAACAAAGTTTTTTTTTTTTGCGCTCCAGTGAAATTTGTTGCCAAAATGTGTGATAAATATATAATGTGGCAAACAGGCTGCTTTGTGCCAATGTTTTTCTTTGCTATTAGCAGACCGTTTGAAAACAGTCTGGATTGGTGGCGGAGGTTGGAACAATGCTGGTGAATAGGAGGAGGCACGGATGTGGGGGGGGGGGGGGGGTTGAAAAGAGATCCACGTTCTTGTGAGCGGACTTTCCAAAATTGGGGGGAAAAAGGAAGAAAATACTATGGGGTAGGGGGGATGAGGAAGAGGGGGAAACATAATTTTTTCAGTTGCTGGTGGGAAGTCCCTAGCAGTCAGCTATCGCTATTGCTAAATGTCTCATTTAATTCGTCCAAGTGGAACGAAGAGCTCTGCAACCTTCCTGGACCTTCTCTGGCAGTGAACCTGAATTCCGTGTGGAAAGTTCTGGAAGCCCTGAAGGCGAGGCAAGCAAGCTCCCCCATGGTAATCATTCACAGCCTGCTTATTATGGTGGCCTCACGCCTGCAGGGTTTTGATTGACAGGTTTGGTGCTCCATAGGGGGAGGAGCCCAGAGTGAGGGGAGGCCCCCAGAGGTGCAATTCATCTGGGTTTCGCCCCAGGGCACTGACTGAATGGACCCCCCCCCCCCTTATTTTTTTTTACACTGGGACGCTCAAGGACTCCCAGCCGTAACCAAAAGGAGTGGCCGTACTGTTCATCACCCTCGGCGACAGCAGGCAGATTGGCTGCCGAGGCTTCCCATTGGCTGGCCCATTGGTCAAGGTGTCAGGTTTCCGTGGAGACACGTGCCTTGTCCATCTCTCCCATTGAAACCAACAGGCCACTAACCCACGTGAATCAAGCAGTGGGAATTCTTATAAATAACTGGTTTTCAACGCTCTTTCTCATATGCTATATATGGGAGAGCTTTGCTCATAGCCACACATACTCTGCTTTAGATGTATGCTATAAACTACACCCTGAGCTGACCAGAGGAGGATGGGTTTCCCCCTTGAGCCTGGTTCCTTCCAGAGGTTTCTTCCCATCTGCCACAGGGAGTTTATTTTTGCCACTGTTGCATGCTCCAGTGGGGGTTTAGGCCAGGGGTTGTCTGTGAAGCGAATTGTGGAAATTGCAGTGAAATTGCTGTGAAATTTGCATATGGACTGGGTACATGTCTAGGATGCACTGTTGCAGTTAATATTTGTGCTCATTACAGATCAATATCCATCATTGCTGTTGTATATTTTTGGCAGTTCATTGACTGATTTTTAATTTACAGGCTAACTTAATGTGAAATCATATACCAGCTTTTTTTTTGCAATGGATTAGCCACAGAAATCGCATTTTCTGATTGGGAGGTAGACGTAGATCTCGAGTGAACTCAGATACATTATTCATGCTCTTCATCACGCCTTCCATCCCAGCTCACACCTGCGGCAAAATAAGCATTATTCTGTCAGTTTGAGAATTTAACGTGGAAGGCTGTTTGAGGACAAACCTATGTCCTCTGAACAATGCAACATATATTTAATTGCGTTAGCTTCATTAGCGACTGTGTATTAAATGGAAATGATAATAATTTGCTGTGAATTGGTTCTTAGGAGACTTTTATGAGTTAGCAAATAACAATGCTGCTTCCGTCAGTAGAGATTGTACTAGGCGTGGAACCCTTTGTGCTGGGGCAGCATTGTGGGTAAGGAACTGATCTTATCCCTGGTCACAGGTTGATTCCCAGGAAGCACACTGCCACTGTACCCTTGAGCAAGGATACTTAAGCTGCATTGCTTCAGTATATATCCAGCTGTATAAATGGATGCTATGTAAAATGTCTGTGTTAAAAAAAAATTGTGTAAGTCGCTCTGGATAAGAGCGTCTGCTAAATGCCTGTAATTTAGTGTGCTGTACCCTCAGAGAGATCATTACCCAGTCAGGCTGAAAAAGGCCAGATCTTTATTTACAAAAAACATCGGAGGCATCTAATCTTATCCAAGCAGGGCTAATGCACGTGCAAGGTTTTTTTTGGTTTTTTGTTCTAAAATAATTAGCACCCAACACGGGGCAGCATCAGCCCAATTCTCTCCCTAATTGAATGTCCCGATTATCTGCAGCTGCAGCCCAGGTTCGTGCCTGGACCCCAATGCTGCAGTTCCCCTCCGAAACACTTGGTGTCACTTTTCACACCGCAGCCTACAGCTGGGCTCACACAGAGTCGGAGTCGGAGGAAGGGCTGCCATATGTGGCTTTAGCATAGGAATAGAAAAGTCTAATGCGAAATCTTTTCTCTCCATGGATGACGTCAAGCATGAGTGTGGATCTGAGCAGGAGCGCACAGTGTTTAATTGTGAGAAGCGCTTGGCGGACCAATAAGCTCATGAATGGTCAGTAAGCGCAAAAGATGCACAAAACTGGAGTCTGAGATTTGTCATTCATTATTACACTTCTTTGGGCTGTAGCAGTCAAAGCAATCATGTGACTTTGTGACTTTAATGTCATGTGCCTTCTTGCTAACTTTTGACTCATGTGCCATAAACATGGAGTGATGTAGACATAAACCACACCTGGGTCAAATACGTATTTGTTTTGGATTCATATACTTTTCTGTGCTCTATTGATCTTGCCTGGTGCAACTGAGCCTACCAATATGACCAGAAGGCAGGGTTTGTACTTCTTGAGAGTATTTCATTGATTCCAATACACCAGGCAAGATCAGTAAAGCGTAGAACAGTATTTTCAATCCAAAAACAAATACGTATTTGACCCAGGTCTTACATAAACTAATCAGACTGCGTTTTCGTCCCGGAGATGCATCAGTGCAGACCCGACGATTAAAACGAATGATTCAAGCTTTATTGAAAACGGGACGGGATTCAGTGACGCAAAACGCAATGAGAAATTGAATTTGTTGTTTTTATCTTGAAAATAATCTGGATAATATCAGTAATAACGTTATAACGGACGCGAGGCACAGGAAGTCGCTTCCCACAATGCACCTGTCTGGCCTGGAAAGAGAAGGGAGTTTATAGATGTCTGACAGCTCTGACTAAGAGATGAGACCAATGGAGAATCCAAACACTGTGGGATTTTCTACAAGACTCAGACACAGCAGTTAGGTGTGCATACATGTATGTGTGTGTGTGTGTGTGTGTGTGCATGTGTGTATGTGTGTCTGTGTGTGCGCATGTGTGTGTGCATGTGTGTATGTGTGTGTGTGAATATTCATAAACTGAAATCTTGCTCCAGAAACCCCAGTCACCAACTAGAACCTCAACAGTGATGTAGCTGAAAGAACACTGTTGACAGAGAGACGAGTGGATTAGCATAAAGGGCTGGTGTGGGTGCAGGTTTTTGTTTTAGCCTAGCACTAACACATCTGGTTCTGCTTATCAAGGTCTAGAATCAGGTGCTGTAGTGCTGGGCTAAAACAAAAGCCTGCACCCACACAAGCCGTTTTGGATAAGATTGGACACCCGTGTTATAGAGGATCTCACTACTGAAAAAATAACAGCCTCTGGACCTTTCAGTGAACAATGTTGACAACAGCAGTTTGATTCCAGCCGATTCTACAGGAACTCTCTGTGGCTTCACGGACTCTGTGGGTGTGGAGCTGCACTTCCCCACTCCCCCCTCCACACCCACTCCCACTCACAAACATACACAAGCACCTGTCTGCCAGGTATGTGCCGGAACTACACTTCCCTGCAGTGCTACCCACCAAACAAGTAGCACTTGTATCTTGCTGTTGTAGTTCTTTTATGGTGTCTCTTGTAATCGTGCCTGCCTGACTTCCATCTTAAAACTTTAACCGTAGGTTTACTGACTTTATCCTTAGGACTTAAAGCCATAGCTTCGCTGTGCGATCTAGACTTGAATGTTCATGGCTATGGGTGGCTGCTACATTCTGATGGAATTTGTACTTCATCTGACCTGTGTTTTGTATTTGCTCCAATGACCTTCGGCATGCACTTACAGTACATCGCTTTGGTTAAAAGCATCTGTCAGATGGATGTGAAGTAATGACTAGAGATCGCCCCCTACAAAAGCACTCTTAACCGTACCCCCCCATCCCGCCCCCCCACCCACACGCCCACCACTCCTGGCCCTGTCGCTGTTCAACGCTTAGGTTCGGTACTTTAGGTCTCGCATGCTGGCATTGCAGCTGCGTAAAATAATTCAGTGCAGTTCATCTTTATTTGTGTGGCGGTTTTCTCACAGAGATGCAATCACCTCTGTGGTGCTTCACAGAGGGAACAGACAGGAAGATTTGGGTAAAAACCAGGCCTGAACCCCCAAAAAGCGAGCAAGTGAGGTAAAAAAAAAAAAAAAAAAAAAAAGAGGAATTTAGTTGAAACAGTGCATCAGCACAAAATTTTTTAACGTGAAACTTTGTTCCACTGTGAGCGGTAAGGGGATTGAATATGCGCTCTATTTAGATCTGAACAGGACATCTGAACTGCCTGTGATTGGTCAGGGTTTTTTTCCCATGATGCATTGTGGTCATCGCTGAACGTATCAATCGCCCCTCAAAAGCACTTAATCTCATGGATTAGCGACGGATTCTGTTATCGCAGGAGCTCTACACGTCACAAGCAGAGGGAGATATAAATAACTTGGATTACTTTTGGATTACTTTTAACAAAAGCGTTTTTTTTAAAAAAAGGATCAGCAGTGAAGATTATTCAGGTGCCTGTGGTCCTGTTGAGATGAGCACAGGAATAGCAGTTACTCGCAGTATGTGTGAATGAATTCAGGCAGATGTCGTCTCACCCCAAGGAGAAGCTCAGTCCGTGACAGTGTCCCCTGCAGCAGAAGTAGGGTGAAAAGGAACATTAACCTTTAATGAAGCTGCAAGGATAAGCTTTCCTCTTATGACATCACAATGAAAGTGACTAATCACAGCATTAAGGTTGCCTTCCTACAAAGGACCACTAACCTTGAAGGTGCAGGGACAAGCTTCCTGTTATGACATCACAAGTGAAAGTGATCACTTGATGTTTTTGTTCATTTGCGCATGCGGGTCATTTCAGAAGGGAATCAGTTCACCCTTTTAGTGTGGATACGGGGCACATTAAAAATGAACGTGACCGGCCAAACAAAAAAATCGGACCTGAGCAATACTGTAAATCAGAATTGAGCACTAAGGCCATTTGCCTTCCAGTAGTGGCCTGCCAACCAGCAGACCTACAGTGCCCAATAGCAGCAGGCTGTTGATACTGCTGTCTGTTCGCCCGGAATTTTGCTAATCCTCTTATGACATCACTGTGAAAGTGACCAATCGCAGCGTATAAGTTGCCATCCAGTGGTGGCTTGTCAGCCAGCAAAATATGCAGTACCCATTAGCTGCCTAATAGCAGCTGGCCGTTGATATGTTTGACAAGTTGGCAGTACA